>JACRUU010000002.1:21976020-22031020 GCA_030449085.1 Kryptopterus vitreolus
TATATATATATATTGGCTTACGAGCAAAATTTCAGGTTGTAAGTGATTGGAGGGCATGAAGTTTTTTGCGAGACGCCCAACAATGCTGTGCCGTTCAGTGTTTTCGTTTTTGGTGGTCTGTAATGCATTATCCGACATCACATTATTCCTTATGAATAAAACTTGTTTCAAATTATGAATGTTGTCTGTGGTTATCCTTCTTCCTTCCAAGGTTGCAGAGACACCTTAGTGGAATATTTAAATGGTGTGTGTGTGTGTGTGTGTGTGTGTGTGTGTGTGTGTGTGTGGCGCGCATGTATACCAATGTGAAGTACTGTAAGAGAAATTAGTCCATCGTCGATGAAGATGGTTCCTCCCTTCTTTACAACACGTGACAGATCAGGATAATCCACCCAAATGTGGGAACTGTCTGTCACATTACGTTCCGCTTCTGCTGTCAACACCATCACTATGGAGCCACGTTCCAGCTTCACCTCACCATCCACCAGCTGTTACCACAAAGGTAAGAGTTTAGGATTATTTTTTTATCTGATAGAAATTAACTTTCCATTCATTTCAACTAGAAGACCCAAACATGTTCAAGAAAAAAAAAGTATCTATCTACTGTGTGTATGTATGTATATATTTATATGCATATATTTTATATTTATGTATAGATTTTATATAAGAAAGTTTGTTCCCAAAAGTAAGTGAAGTATTCAGAAGCTTGGGCTACCTCCTTTTGAAGCCATTAATGCGACCAAACATCTTCTGTAATCTCTGACCAGTCTGTCACATCTGTCTTTGGGGATTTTTATCCACTCCATATTGCATTGCAAAATTGAGAGAAGTTGGCAGGACATATACCACTTGCTTCAGGCCTAGCTACAACATTTCAATTGGATTGAACTCTGACTAGGCCAATCAAGAGTGTAAAACTTCTTCTTAAATGTTTAGGTCGTTGTCTTGTTGCATCACCCATTTTCGGCTCCGAGTGACGGCAGGAGATTCTCTTCAAGAATTTGTTGATATGTTTTCCTGAATAATATGGAGTCTATGTTTATGGGTCTGCTTAACTGATTAATTAAGCACATAAAAATGTTTCACCTTAATCGATTACCCACTTACCTTTACCAGTGAATACAGCTCAGGCTTCACTTAACCACAGAAAAATCTGAACAGGTCAAGGGGATCACAAACTTTCAAGCAGCATGATATATACCAACACTCAAAAGTTTGGGATCACTTACAAATTTCTTTGTTTTCTAAACATTTCCATGAAATTCACAAACAATTAAAGTTAGTCATATGATTTTTAAAGAATGAAACATTTTTGCATAGAGGCCTATTATTAGCGATTGTTAGTCCTCTGCTTTAATCTCCTAGTATGGCGGATAATTCAAGTTAATCATTTTAAATGGCAAATTGATTATGAGAAAACCCTTTTGCAATTGTATTGCACAGCTGAGAACCATTGTACTAAAGGAGTAAAATTATCTTGAAGAATTGACAGCTTGAATGCCGAAGATCTGTCAGGCTTTTTCGAACTCGGTTTCAGAATTCTCCTTCTCTTCTACTATATTTTCTATTCAGACTAAATGTGTATATGTATACTAGGAACAATATAATTTCCAAGTGATCCCAGACTTTTGAACAGTAGTGTATATATGGATGACCCCATCATCTTCCAGCTTAGAGAATTCATCCCCAGGGATCAGACCAGCAACAGTCTATTCTACTTGCAGGATTTAATTTGAGGCAAAGCCTTAAACAAACACATTAAATGATACACAAGACTAATATGTTCCAGCAGTTATAGTGCAGTGTAATGCAGATTTTCTCAGTCACAGCTGGCACATGTAATATAACATACAGACATAAATAAGCAGACACACGCACCCCTTGCACCAGACCAGTGCGTATTTCAGGTCCTTTGGTATCCAAGGCAATAGCCAATGGCCCATAGGTCATAGGATCTGCAGTCAATGACTCCACTGCCTCACGAATATTCCGGATAGATTCTCTGTGATACTAAGAGACATTGTGTCAGAAGATCTTATTAACACACACATACATACACACATGCACACACACACTCACACACAGACACATACAAACCTTGTGGGTTCCATGGGAGAAATTGAGGCGAGCGATGTTCATTCCTGCTTTCACCATCGCCTGAAGTGTAGGCACAGGCCGAGATGCTGGGCCTATAACGTGAGCAGTCACACACACACACACACACACACACACACACACACACACACACACACACACACACACACACACACACACACACACACACAACATTCATACAGATAATGTGGTGTATCCTATCCTCCCTCACACACACACACACACATACACACACACAGTACTTCACGAGCAAACAGCAAGTTAATAAGCCTAATATAACTACAAATGTGTGTACATACTGTATAAAAAGCTATCGAATCAAGGAGCTCCATAAAACTACAGTGAATATGTCTGAATTTTCGCTGTCCTGATACTGACCAATGGTGCAGATGATGCCAGTGTTGCGTGCAATTATTGGCTCCTGATCGATATCCAACAAGCATAAGTGCTCCAAGAAAGAGTCACCTACACTGGAGTGGAGCTGCTGCTGCATAAGCATGTCCATCACCTCAGACTGCCAGACAGCAGACATACAGAGAGTCAGACAGACAAAGAAACAGAGAAGCAGACTGCCAATTATTAGTGATTATTTGTTTTTAACATCGCTCCTATTTATCACACATAGTTCCTGTTATATCACCCCCTGGCTAAATGTATTTTCAAAATGATTGGACCAGATCTTTTTCAAACGTAAAAAATAAATTTAAATTCCCATGTATCAAATCAGGAACCAGACAAACACACATTTTACCACACGTGGGTGGAGATTTGGTAACTGTGGAAATCAAGCAGCAGTGCTAAACATTTACTGTGTATTATTATTCTTTTAGATGTGGTTGAGCCATATTCAAGAAGCTCATTTAATGATATTAAAGTGTGGGCTATTTTGTGGCTCTTTCAGATTGGTTTTATACTTAGAACTGAGAAAGTGTCTGTTCTTTGAATGTGAAAAAAAAAAGCAAAAAAAAGTATTTTTACCTTTAAACCCTTAAAAGTTTAAAATAAAGTTGAAATAAAGTTAAATGAAGCTGGATCAAAAAGGATACTGATAAATTCCCCTCCAGTCAGACTTTATCACATTATCCTGTGAATGATTATCTACTAAACAAATAAACCTTTGTGCAGAATGTGACTCAGGAGATACACCCCAAGACGAACACCAGATAATATCACAATTATGCACAACTGCATTCTCTAACACACAAACACATTTCAGGTTTGGTGTTATTGAAGTGTATTTACATGGTTACATTTCTTTCTAATAATTTGGTGGGTTTTTTTTTACCTAATCTAGTTTAAAAATCTACATCCACAAAAATCCAGTGTGGCTTTTCTGGAGTCGAAACACACATTTAACCCTCATTTAACAAACAGAACAAACATTTACAGAAGAAATGAGGATAAATATATTTAGTCAATATTTTTTTAAATATCTGACCATATTCAATATGTAAAATAAATTAAATTGATAAACCTTTTACTAAATATCATATGAAATGAAAAATAAAAGTTTCCCACCTCAGAGAGCGCCAATTTCAGCTCAGCTGTAAGTGGAACGTGTTTTAACGTGCGCGCGCACATACAAACACGCACGCACACAAACGCACGCACGCACGAACGCACACACAAATACACGCACACACACACACACACACACACACACACACACACACACACACACACACACACTCGAACACACACGCACACTCGAACACACACAGACGCACACACACACACACACACACACACACACACACACACACACACACACACACACACACACGAACACACACACACACACACACACACACACACACACACACACACACACACACACACACACACACACACACACGGATTTATTTTATCTCCATCTGCTGGAAACTGGCGGTATTTACATGCTAAATTTGGAATAATTGCAGTGAACGTTCGCAGGAGTGTTGAGCAGACGTGTGAAGTGGTGATATCAGAGTGTAATGGTGTCTGGCAGCAGCGTGCATATTAATGTGTAGTAGCGTCTACCAGTGTGTGTTGATGTGTATCAGTGACAGACATTGATGTGTCGGTGTGAATCAATGTTTATCAGGATGTGTAAACATAATAAACCCAGAGATAGATTACAGAATACATCACTCAGTAGGTGAGTACGGAGAAAAAACACACTTAGAGAAAAGATTTAGTTTATTAGCCAATTAATTGGCTTGACTGAATGACAAAGTGATTGAACAATTGACAAATGATCATTGTGAAAGGGTGGAAAAGGTGATTGTGGGTGGAGATTTTGGTTGGAGGATGAGTGTATATTTGGTGTTGAGATCCTCTTTGGATGAAACACTCAAGCGGAAATTCTTCAGAATCTGTAACAAACACACAATTCACATAAACCCCTACATTGATGAATTTACCATTTGTCATCTATACTAATTAAGTTCTCCAGACCCCTATGTAAGCTTTTAACCTGTCACACACTTACATGCAAGAGAATGAGTTGCATCTCATTTTCAGCAATTCTCCGCCCCACGCATTGCCTTGCCCCAAAGCCGAATGCCAGTGAACGGAACCCAGCCCCTGAGCCTGCTTCCTTCATGGCATCATTTCTGTCCTGTCCCTCTCCTCTTTCAGTCCCAGCCCAACGACCAGGGTCAAAGTTTAGCGGATCCTGAAATACATCTTGACTTCTCCCCAGAGGGTACAGACACACCTGCACCAGGGTCTGCAGAGAGATTTTAATTCTTAATACATTTTTTATTATTTTTATTATTTTTTATAATAACTCACTTAAAAATGGCATATAATTTCAGTGTTGGATAAAGTACAAAAAACATGTAGTTGAGTTACAGTAGAGATAAATTTGGTAAAATATTACTCCAGTAAAAGAAAAGTACCCCTTAAAGTATTTGCCTTCAGATTTATTTTACTATCCAAAGTACAATGATTTTTTTATGGGTATAATGTTCCTATTAACACTTCTGTCATGTCTTTTTTTAATCATGTGAATTTATGTGAAAACACTCTAATTTTACTCTTAGCACACCAGCCCATGAATAGAATGATACGAATGAGTCAAACACTGATTAATATCTATTAAAACTATCATGAGCCCAAAACCTTCTTTTCAACTACTTTGAAAAATCATGAAAATACAACCACAGGTGTCTGTGGCCACAGTTTTTTCATTATTGTTCAAAACAAGTTTAAAATGCTCTACCTTGATTGATGTTTTGCTGTGCGATGAACAAAATAAACAAAAAATGTAGTAGAGTCAAAAGATATTTGAATTTGAAATGGGATTAAAGTCTCCCAAAATGGAAATACTTCAGTAAAGTACAGATATACGAAAAATCTACTTAAGTATAGTAACAAATGACATTTACTTTATTAATGTCCATCACTGAATAACTCAGGACATGTCTAGAATCTCACCTCAGCCGGTATGTGATAATTTTGTAGTAAAATGTCTCGAACTGGATATCTCTGTACTGTGATGCCCACCGGGTACAGCCTACACACACACACACACACACACACACACACACAAATATTTGTTAATCATTAATCAGTGATACTGACAGTGTTGATGCTATAGGGGATTGTTATAGGGATTAGTAATGTTGTGTTACCTAAGTGTCTCCTTTACTGTGCCCTTGAGCAGCGGTGCCCCCTGCAAAGCCTTATGAGGATTCCCCTCGGCTTGTAACCATGACGACTCGACCTGAGCACGTACACGCTCCTGAACACTGGGGTTACGTGCCAACTCAAACAATGCAAACTGCAGAGGAACCGCAGTCTGACAGACGAATAGAAGTTCAGACAAGACAGGAGACAGACGGACCCAATGAAAAAGACACAATTTATGTTTTTTTTAGATTTTGTCTATGAGACTGTGCGTCACTCACAGTATCGACTCCTCCTGCCATCAGTTCAGTGATGTTAGCTCTGATGAGCTCCAGAGGAAGTTGTCCTCTTTCCATCAACTGCTTTAGAACTCCAGGGAACTGTGAGCTGACTGCTGCTCCACTCGCACTGCCCCCTGGAGCCTGGAGCCTCTCATACACACGCTGGATCCTCTCCTCAGCTTCTCATACACAATATATATATATATATATATATATATATATATATATATATATATATATATATATATATATATATATATATGTTTTATATTGCTTACTGTATTTGTGTGTGTTTTCTGAATTATGACACAATGTTGTTAGTGTGAGTGTGAAGTAACATACCATGGCTGAAGATGTGGTCCCATGCAGTTACATGTTGTGTCCACAATGGTGTATGAAAGCGGAGCAGTGGGCGAGGCACATAGAGTAGGGGAGAAGTCGTGTTTAGCATCTGCTCTACTGCCCAAATAAAGCGTTCAGACTCTTGAGATGGCTCAGAGGAGAAAAGACCAATACGTTCACCATAAAGCACATGACAACTAGCTATTGAGAGAGAGAGCAAGAGACGGAGAGAGAGAGAGAGAGAGAGAGAGAGAGAGAGAGAGAGATGCAGCAAGAAAGACAGATGAAGGAGACAGACAGTGAATGTCTAGTAATACCAGGGTACTAATACAATGTGTTTTACACAGGGCTGGTACAAACACTAACCTTCAAGAGCAAAGCGGAAAAGCTCAGGGCTTGGGTCAAAGGTCAGTGTGTGTGTATCATTCAATTTCTGTCCTTCATTTTGGACTTTTTGTCGCAGGACACGAGTAAAATCCCTTGCCACCTCATCCAAAACTGGCAGGAAACGGCGTACAGCTGAACTCAACATTACCTCACGGTTCAACAATAACCGGTCAGAACGCCACTCAGCTCCATTTCTGCACACATACAGTGCATGTATACATATGATCCTCATATTACTACATACAATCTGTGCACACACACACACATACACACACACGCACACACACACACACACACACACACACACACACACACACACACACACACACACACACACACACACACACACAGACTTTAGAAAAACCCCTTTGCTGTGTTTGCGAGTTTCACGGTGCGTGTCCCATGGATGCAATGTCATGCGGCGTGGAGTCGGTCCCTCAGACTGAAATAGTTCCGCAATATCAACTGGGAACAGGATGTTCACACTGCACTGAGAACCCAGGTACTGCCTGAGGGAGGGACATATGGGCAGACAGACAAGACAAATAGATATGGGGTTATAGCAGATCAAAAATAAGCATAAAAACATCCATTGGTAAAATACATCTTTAGGAAAGCTCAATGCATCCCACACTAAGAAGAGGTCTCTGGTTAATTTTGTCTAATGTTCACTTTATTGGTCTATATTTTCACACACTTGTGTAGTTGCTCTTTATGTAGCATTGTCTGCTGTTGCACAACAGTGCTGGATAATTGGCATTTTATTCAAAACTAACAATTTTCTCAGCCTTATTGTGTAACCTATAAATTAAACCTTATTATAGGCATAATACAGACTTATTGTATTATTTCTAGAGTGTATTGTGTGCACTCATAAATTTGGTTGAGTATGTTGTGTGTGTGTGTAGGGTTCGGTCTTTTGTGTTGTGTGTATACCTGTAAATTGGGCCAAGTGTGCTGAAGTTCTGCTCCATGTGTTTGTGTAGGTGGCTGAAGGTTCCGTGCCTCCAGAAGTGCAGAAGGTTCATCCAGCCATTACGACCTGTATGTGGAATCTCCTCAAAACCCCTTACTCGTCCACTGCATTCCTCTCTTCTTTTGTCTCTCTGCTCTGTCTCTCTGCCCACCCCTCCATCTCCAGGCATTGAGGCCCTTAGTGCTCTGTTCCTCACTACTGAGCGAACAGATGAGGTGATCATCCTGTCCCTGTTTCTTCGTCTCTCTCAGTGTCTGAAACTGTTAAATTCAGAGACCAACATCCCTCTGTTTCTCTATCACTCCTCCTCTATCTCTTTCTATCCCTCCTACACTGACTCTCCAGGACACAATGAGGATTAATAGCAGCAACGGTCAAAGTTCAAAGCAAGAACAACAGTTTTTAAAGCCTCTCTTCTCTCTCAAACAAAACCTCACACACACATTATGTATGTATATATATATATATATATATATATATATATATATATATATATATATAGATATATATATATATATATATATATATATATATATATATATATAAGGAATAGATACAGTACAGAGTAATAATCTCGGTTTTTGAATTTAATTCATTCCGGGACGTGGTTCGTCAGCTGAAAAGCTGGTATTCCAAAACAAATTTCCAACATAAGAATAATGTAAATTCGGATAATCCATTCCCTACGAGCAAAAATATTACTTTTAAAATGATCCACACAACTAATATGCACTAATATTATTTAAGAGTAGAAGTTAATAATTGTGCCTTCATATCTAAAAGAGGCAAACATTCTTTATTGGATAATTTACCTTTGAATAATGGTGTACTTAAAGTTCAGCATTTCCACATTAAATAATAATACAGCACTGAAAGAATGTAATACACAAGATGCCCTATGATAAATTTTGTACAGTACACTGTATGCGATACTCTTCAGTAATGAATGTTAATGAAACACACTAAGACTCTCGCTATGAACTCATTGGAAACTGATGGGTCAACTAACTCACAGTGTTGGTGGGCATCTCAAAAGAACCACCGTGCCCTTGAATTTCAGCCTCGCAAAATTCATATCACTCACAACCCGAAATTTTGCTCAGAAGCCGATACAAATATTTTTGAGAATCCTGACTCGTAAACTGAATTACTTGTATAATGGTACACTCGTAAGCCAAGGTTCCACTATATAAGGATTTTTATTCTGTTACACAAACATATTTGGTGAGTAAGTATTTTGAATTACTAAAAGCATCTCTCAGGTCCTAAAACAGCTGTAGTGAAAAATTTCCAGTCCAAGTGCTCTGATCTAAAGTTACTGTATGATAGTAATATGTGGCAGCAGGAAGCTTATTGCTTTCCAAACCTCTGAGTACCTCCTGTGGCCTGAGGACTGAAAGTGAAGATTGGCCTCATTTCATCTGGAAATAAAATTATTACACATTATTATACACCAGCTGCTAGAAAGATTTCACTTTATTTTACCGCAGTGTGTGTGTATTAAAACTGCAAATTGCACATTGAACAGGAAGAATAATGACAACAATAACAGTTCTTTACCCTTATAACCTTCATTAGACTAATGATTGCATGCTAAATAAACTAAATTATTTAATCTAGGAGTTTTTATTGTCTTCTTTCATTATTCTGTTGTCCAAGCTATTTTATTTTTTGATTTTGAAAAATAGATAGGATGTTAGGCTATATACAACCTGAAACTGATCACATTCACTCATTAATTGACTAAAATTAATACACTCCTGGAAACAGAGGTTGAAGGGTGTCATGCTACAACATAACTGGAGTGAATTGTGGCTAATGTTGCACATCACACCATGATCATGGAACATTTTAAGGCCCATGACAGCAAACAGTAATGTAGAAAATAACATTTCAACAAATAAAAAGCAGACAAAACAGCTTTTTTGGAGTGTTTATTTCAAATATTTACATGTGTGTGTTTTAAAGCCTGTACTGATGCACACTCAGTAAACCAGAATTTTCCTTCTTTGGTTTCTTGGGCTGTACAATTGTAGACAGGCGACAGGGGATGAAAACGTCTCTAACTGTGGCTTGTACATGTCTCGAGTCTTCATTATTCTGATTAAACAAATGGAGAGAAGAAATTTTTCATTCATTGAAAAGCTAGTGAACAAGAGTAGATATCTCTGCAGCTTAAACACTAGAATACAAGACTAGTTCAGTCTCTGTCTCAAGAGTTCAGTATTAGTATTACTATACAGTCAGCCTTATTAAGGTCTTAAACCCTTACAGTAGGGAGGTGATATTTCCTCCTAAAATGAGCTCTCATTGCTGCTCTCTCTGCGTTCTTCTCCATGTTTCTGGCCTCACGTCGCTTCCTGCTTACATACACACGCGCACACACACTTCAAACAGGTGTAATGCAGAAAACTCACAGCTAAACAAAACCTGAAACCTACGCACCTCATTTTTTCTTGCTCAGCTTTGTAGGCTCGCAGCACAGCAGTGTTATGATCCATTGACTTTTGTCTTTCAGACTCCCAGATGGCTTTCTGCAGTGTTTCTGTCATGCTGTTAGTGAACTTTTTAAAGGAAGCTAGGAGAGACCTAACCATCACAGCCTCCATTCTGACAGTGTATGTCTGTGTATGTGTGTGCATGTGTACTTCGGATTAATGTTCTAAACACCTTAACTCAGGTGAATCTCATTAACCTCTCTCCTTTACACACACTGTATCTTTAATCCCAAAGTTTCACCCTCTCTAAACACAGCATGATCTATATAATGTATAGAATAGCTTCTTTTTACTTCACTGTGCAACAACTGTTTGAAAAAATAAATAAACAGTAAAATTTGTGTGTGTTTGTGTTATCAGCTACCCTGCTGAATCAGCCTTGGAGTGTCCAACAGGTGAGGTCAGTATTAATCACTTAACAAGATCTTTCTTTCTCTGACACACACACACACACACACACACACACACACACACACACACACACACACACACACACACACACACACACACACAGTTAATTATGATTAACTTTTCTGTATTACATGAACTGAGATTTAACCTATTATTTTATTAGAAAAACAACTTCCTGAAAATAAATACATTACAGTGTGTAGAGTATCTGAAGTTTGTCAATCACTGTCCATTTTAATGAAAATACTTTTACACCTGGTTATTTATAATTTTTTATAATAATTATAATAATTTTTATAATTATTATTATCTTTACTGATTTAACTGTCAACTGTATTGAATATGTAGTGTATAGAATGCCACACTACTGAATACCGCAGTGTACAGATTAATAGAGTACAAATTACTGCAGAGTATTGAATATGGCAGAGTACAGAGTACATCTCTCCTATAATACACAGACTGCAGTTCAAAAAGAGCGTTGACCTCCACTAATCATCAGTTATTATTTGCTGACATTTGACTGGCTGGATCGCCTGTCACGTACAAACTGGGTTTAGCAACATGTCCTGCTTCGAATGGAATACAACACAACAATGCATGGGCAAAGAATGGAAAACACATTTGAAGGTCAGAAGTCAAAGGCCATGAAGGGAGGAGAAGAATGGGTGATGGAGGGACGAGGAGATGGAGAGACGCCTCTCAGGTTCTAACTCCAGCATCATTTCCAACAGACTGAAGAGTTGATAATGATCTTCTGATTTACTTACTAAATACTGCTGCAGAGAGAGAGAGAGAGAGAGAGAGAGAGAGAGAGAGAGAGAGAGAGTATTTTAACCCTGTTATCTAAATTAGTTGTGCTACTAAACTCGAAACTTGATCTTGGCATGAATGCAGTGGCACACTAAGTGTGAATGAGACACTGAACAAGGCCCTAAGAGAGACACTAGATGTGGCACATATCCTGTCTAAGTCTTTATTATACTGTGTATCTCTGTATATTAATTGAATGATTTTTATTTTGTAGAAATATTTAGTTTTTGTTTATAAGTGTTAATGTATTGGTTTGTGTTTGTGTATATATCTTACACGTAGTGGTTTGCAGGTGTGTGTTACGTGTCTTCCTGCTGTTGAATTCTTGTCCCACACCAAACGACCTCCAGAAAAATATGTAGGTTTCCTAAAAAATGCACAAACAATTCCACAACAATATACACAACCATACACACACATGCACATGTATATTTAGTAAACAACAAATTAGCAGAAATAATCAGTAGTATGTGTGCATGTTTGTGTGTGTGTGTGTGTGTGTGTGTGTGTGTGTGTGTGTGTGTGTGTGTGTGTGTGTGTGTGTGTGTAAAATGATGTGACCTTGTTTTACGGATCATTCTAGAAGGAATTGGTCCTTGTATTATCTCCATCATGGCCAAGTGTTCTCTGTTATCATGAGCCTAACACACACACACACGCACACGCACACACACACGCACACACACAAAGACTAAATTAGAGTCATTCAAGGACAGGAAGAGGGGATTGCGGCCATGAGAGACTGCAAGGTCTCTCTCTCTTTCTCTCCCCCTCACACATACACACACTCACACACAGATGCACACACAGACGCACAGAGAGAGAGAGAGAGAGAGAACAGCCTTATGCATTCAAAAGACCTGAAAGAACGTGTATCCAAGGTAATACTCCAAAAGGATGCAGCCAATACTCCAGACGTCACAGGGATGACTCCACCCAAGCTCTACACCCACCCACATGCACACACACACACACACACACACACACACACACACACACACACACACACACACACACACACTAATGAAGTAAAAAGGAATATGTATTGTCACAGATAAAGTTTTCCATTGGGAGGAAGCTTGGTGGTTTTTGGACACGTCCACTCTTACCCAGGATGACCTCAGGAGCACGGTAGTGTCTTGTGGAGACAATGGTGCTGTGATGTTCATGATCAAATGTTGCACTGCCAAAATCCACGACCTTCACGGCAGTGTTCTTTAACACACGTTCCTCACACTGCTACACATACACCCCCCCCCACACACACACACACACACACACATTTTAATCCATTAAACACTGATGAATTTTAATCAACTTTGTTAATGTAAAAACTTTATTCAGTAGCTCTGTGTTCTATATGCAGCACTAACAAAATATCCCACCTTATACTATCAGTCAGTTTCTCTCACATATGTGAGGATGCACACAGCATGCTACCCTTTCATACTCACCTTGTCATGGTTGTAACAGATGGTGAAGTCGGAATTGATGAAAAGAACATTCTCTGGTTTCAGATCAGTGTGTGTTAGTCTGTTAGAATGGAGAACTGTAGAGAAGACCCATACAGCACACAAAAATAACACTTGACATATATTAACATATACATTCAATACATACATATTAACATTAACATTCAAAAGATCATAATTATCATTATGATTATAATTAAAATCGGATGTCCATAGGTGTTGTGTTAAACTTTTAAGAGAACATTGCTTGGTATTGTGAGGGAAAAGACCAGAGAGCTTTTACACAATGATGTGTGTGTCTCAGAGTGAGGTGTCAGAGAGTGATGGGCAGCATACAGTAGATCCACACTAAACTGACATTACACACACAACTTGCTGATCGTATTTATAGAACAAATAGTCAAGGTCATTCATCAATCATTCATTCATTCATTCATCTTCTACCACTTTATCCGATCTTCCCTCGGGTCACGGGGTCATGGGGAGCATATGCCTGTCTCAGGCGTCTATGGGCATTAAGGCAAGATACACCCTGGATGGAATGCCAACCCATCGCAGGGACACACTCACAATCACAAACACACAATCACACACACGGGACAATTTTCCAAGGTGCCAATCAACCTGCCGTGCATGTTTTTTGGACTGGGGGGGAAACCGGAGAACCCGGAGAAAAACCGGGTTTGAAAGATTATAAACAACGTGTGTATTATCGTAATAATGATGATTACTCACTAATGTATATGTGTGTGTTTATACTCACACTCCACCATGATTATTCGCTAATGTATCTGTGATTTGCATGATTGCTCACTAATGTATATGTGAGTGTGTTTATACTCACACTCCACAGCACTGCAGATCTGGTAGGCCATGTGTCTCACCTGCTCCAGTGTGTACGGAATGAAGTTATTTTGCTTCAGAAACTCAAATGTGCTTAGAGACAACAACTCAAAACTTATACACACATGACCACCATACTGAAACCAACCATACATTGACACACACAACCTGGGTGCGAGAGAGAGGGAGAGTGAGAGTGAGAGAGAAAGAATGAATAAAGTGTTTCTGTGTTGCATTTAATACTGTAATAAACTCACTGGTTGTTTTCTGGATCTTTCTCTTTTATTTTCTCCAGGACATTTATCTCCAGTTGAGCTGCTTCTCTGTATTTCTCTACATTTTTTATGATCTTCAGGGCAACACAGGAGCCTCGACTGCACAAAACATCGACCATAAAATACTTGAAACATACAGCTGAGGCCTAAGAATGTGTGTGTGTGTAAAACTGACCTGTGATGATCAATACACTGCACAACCTTTCCAAAAGTCCCTACCCCCAATGTACTCACAATCTCATCTACACACACACATATACACACACACACACACATTTCAGAATGCCTCAAATGTACTGCAAAGTGTAATGTGATTAAAAATGTAGGAAACAAGCTGTGATTGGGACACAGCCAGCAACACTTCATACTTCATACAAACTGAAACTCTGTGCTATTTGTGGCCATAGAAGGAAGCAAGTCAAAGGTTGCAAGTCAATTCAGTGAAAAATATGGGAAAGATTTCATTCTACTCACATCTGTCCTGCAGCAAATTCCCATTCTTGTACAGTAGGTGACCTTCATCATCATCATCATCATCATCGTGCCTTACACCTTGCTAGGACACATTCACACATCAGGGGCCTTATTTGTGAAACACGAACACAGCCAATTTTTGAGGTGAATAATTTGTAAAATTGACCTCGTGTAAATTTTCAGATTTCTGACAGTGTTTGCCTTTTCAAAATGTCAGTTTGGTATAAAATAAATGTTGCTATAGAAATTTTACACAAACAATGTTTCATGTTCTCTAAGGAAAGCTGATTGGATTTGGGAAAAAGAATCAAATTTTGTTTTTTTTCTTTTTTTTTATCAATTGCACAGTCACTCCCCGTTAAGCACTTGGATACGTAACTTTGCGACGGGAATAATATTCATGAGAGGGAGGGAGTAGATCAGTGCTTAAGTTGCTCAGTTACTAATCGTATCATGGCTGACCATGCACTCTGACCCTAGCTTCCAAACAACAAGCCGGGATATGCAAAGAAAGAATTTCACTGTGAGTATTTGTGACAAATAAAGGCTGTTCTATTCTATGATAAAAAGTGCTTGCTATTATCTCTACACAATGCAGAAAAAAGTCCGTAATTGTGTATATAAGCTTCAGTTAGCCTGGAGTGCTACAAAGGTCCACACTAGAAACAAAAGATATGACTACATCACCCCTATTATTATTATTATTATTATTATTATTATTATTGATGACTTTTATTATTGATTACTGTTGAATTATAAAGCATTGATTGTGCTAGGTGAACTTTTGATTTATTATGACCAGCCACAATTAATGTTGATCAAAAGGTGCAAGCTATTTGTTTTTACCTCTAATTATGAAGGCAACAGCAGGTGGTAGAGCTTTCTCTTACAGAACCCAGCAGTTATGTAACAGCATTCCAATTAGTGTTTGAGACTCAGACATACTCTACAGTTTAAGTCTGGGCTAAAATAATATTGTTTAACCAAGCCTATAGACAGTATTTTATATCTATCTATCTACTCATGCAAATGAGCTTTTTGGTTAAACTGAGGTATTTTCAAGCTGTAATATATAAATATATTTTATAGATAATATGCTGCCAATGGTTAGGTTTTCTCTGAATGACACTTAAAAATATAAGGTTTTCTACTTCAGTCAATATTATTCGGATTCTAAATTCAAATATTATTTATTCTATAATGTTTTTGTGTGTTCTGCATTCTGACCTAAATGATGACGCAATTGTACCATGTTAATAGGTGGATCTGTGAATAAACATACATTTATCTTTTATTGTGGAATGTTTGGAATTCTAAAACATTAACATATTTAACTGATAAACATGAGGTTTATGCAGAATATATAGGTCTGTTAAACATTGTAGAATGTGTGAATATTGATATGTATTTACAGTTGTGAAGCCTGAAATGTTTAATACCCACACAGAGACAAACTAAAAAGGAGAAAAGAGAAAGAGAGCGCGTGATACAACCCATCAGTACTTGTGTGTTTGTGTTCAGGGTACTCACAAAGAGGCAGAAGCAGTCCAGAAATCCTTTACATGCTGAATACACACCTGTAATAGCCATGTGTGAATGTCATACACACACAAACTCTCTCTCTCTCTCTCTTTTTTACACACCCACCCATACACACACACACACACACACACAGCAGAGAGAGACAGAGTAAAGTGAAGAAGTAAATTTGTGTGTGTGATGAGTCTTGGTCTAATTTTAAACTGTGTGCACAAATACACACACACAAATACATGTCTTGCAAGGCTAAGACTCAAAGATCTGATTACACACTAACACACACACTTTCCTATGGCTCAGTGGGTTGTGTCTCAAATCACTCACTATTGACACACTGCAGTGTGTATAATGTATGTGAGTGTGCGTGTGTGTGTGTGGTTGGGTGTCACGTGAATAAACCTATATATAGTGCACACTGAAAGCAGTTTGGGACACAGCCATGAACTGATCATGTGCTGGCAATTGAACAGCTCAAAGAAACCCTACAGTACTTCTCTTTCATTTACCCTTTATACTCTACACATCAGACACATTCAACTCCTGTAGAAGATCTCTTAGGACTTCACAAATTTGAAATGCGTTAAAAACACATGCACTGGTGAATACAGTGCTGGAAGAACACAAGGAGTTAGAGATTAGTGCAAGTCATACAGGTACTTTGCGTAATCTAAACTACAGATTGGACTGAACCGACCAGGGAAGGTTCTTTATGCTACAAAGACTCTGGTTCTTCAATCAGAATGAATGGGGATTAGGGTTGTAGTTTTTAATAGACATACGTGGCCAGCATTCATTTCCATTATGTGGTCTGCTGCAAGTGGAGCATCACTACTTGTGATGCCAAAGCACTTTGCCAGCTGGTCAGAAAAATCTTCAATTACAGTAAACCTACATGATAGTTACAGACAAGGAAAGAAGAGGAAGACAAACCTGGAGGAGTGCAGGTAATATAGATGTTCACGTATTCTTTCATTCATACACACATAGACACAAACACATGCTTATTTCACCAAACCATGCCAGATTAACCGCACCCCCCCCTCTGAGAAGTGCTGAAACTGCACCTTGTTTTTTCCACTGTGTCAGATCTTTTACACCGATGCTCAGAAACGCAACTCGGAAATGAACTAAATAAGTTTTATTGATGAGTGTGGGAGAAATTCAGCAACACTACTTGATTTTTTCTTTCTTTACAAATTTTACATATAGGAGATATGGAAAGGTGTGTGTGCGCGCGAGTCAATGTTCAATTATATCCGTCACTGTGTGTGTGTGTTTGTGCATGTGTCAGTATGAAGTCAGGAGGCAGTGTGTGTGGGAGTGTGTTGGTGGTCAGCTGTTCGTAGCTCCGCAGTGTCCACAGTGTTTCCAACTGGAACTGTTCTCTTCTCTCTGGGAGCATAAAGTGAACCACCATGGACCCTATGTGCGCGGAAACACACACAAACACAAGTTCACACACTTGTGGCACCGACCAATAGCTACAACACAAACACCTGGTGTGTGTTTTCATGGAGCTAATAAAAGCACAGATCTGAAATAGCTTCCCTTGATTTATTGTAACAGGTTAATCAAGGTTCATGCTGTAATTTGCCAAATCAAGGCTCTCACATAGAAACACAACTATATAAAAATATAAACAGCTCCATCAGTGCACTAAGCAATAAACTGTAGGTACAAATACATTATACAATGAGTATAAACGTATGATTTTCATAGGAGGAAATATAAAACTAAAAAATGTGAAGGATTAAAACAAATGCATAGATTTTTTTTAATGGGTTTAGGTTCAAATGTACTACACTAATGTACAATTGGTCTCTTTTATATGAAGTTTAAACTAGAGCTGTAACGATACCCCAAGTAATTCGATTACAAAATTCGTACTCTATACAGACACTGCGAAGGAGCTTTGTGAAGCACTGCCTTTGTATTTTGGTGTAGTACGGTAATTAAATACACTAAATGGGTTTAATTTTCCCCAGTGCACTTGTATGCATTATCATCAACAAAATGCAGATCTTTCTAAAAAGAAATAAGTCTCTTATTTAGTATTGCTCTTTAATAATAAAGAAAAAGTATCTCTTATCTGATTAATTGATAAGACTAATCATTAGACTACTCAATGACTAAATCGATAGCAATAGCTCTAGTTTAAACAATACACAATGACAAATTTATTTACCTGAAGTAGTGATTTTCATTTGATTTTAATGACCTTTCAGTGGTTTTACAGCCTGATTGGAACTGCAGTGCTTTTTAAACACTTTCTCAATAATACTCAATATCAGGTCTAAAACGTTGTTACTGCAATAGATGCTAAAGCAACCGTTACACATATCCTGATACACGAATTAAAGTAAGACATAAACCCTACTTATTGCCCAACCTATCTACCCATCGATGTATCCATCTATTGTCTCTACAATTAACCAAGGAGTTGTATGGTTCTTGGTTCGCAGGTTTTTAAACGTGTATTTAAATGTGCAATAAATGCACTATAGGGTGATATTTATACATAAAGGGGAAAGCACCAAAATTTGCTTATTAATACAGTGACAGTAACTGATGCACAGAAGAGCTTTTCAAAATTATCAATGTGAGAGACATTTGGTCATGGTGCGGTCATTCAAGCTAGAACCGCCATTGTCAGTTGGTGGTATCTACTTTCATGGTAGCTAATTTTATGACATCTCACTCTTTCTAAGATTACACTGATGACAAAGCACTTACCAAAATCGATACACATCCAGTCATCACAGTCCTGTCCCTCTATGTGTGTGTGGGGATCATTGTCTCTTCTCAGGAACTTATACTGAAACACACGAGATAAAACAATCAATCCAAACGCGCACACAGGCACACGCACATACGCACGGTCTCCCCGTGAACAGTTGAAGATTTGATGGTTTAATATAAGGAGCTTGATTCGACTACAAATCTCACAATCAAATCTTTGCAGAGAAGCTACGATACAAGGATCATTCATTTGGTTATACAGGTGCAGCTCAATCAATTAGGAATAGTTTGAAATAGTTTATGTCTTTGGTTCTTTCAATTGTGAAGATTTTGGCTCACATTTAAGTTTGCGTTGTGAGATTGGTGGCCAGCCAAGCACACCAACAACATGGCTATGTAACCAACTTTTGGCTGGGTGGACCACATTTGGCTGGGTGGCCACATTCTTTCAACACAGCCTCCCGGAGATTAAAACAGAACCATCCAAATTAAATAGTGGTGAAAGTTACCGCTTGCTGTATTGCTGTAAATGACGGAAAAACACAGCACAGCCCATGCGGAGAGAGAGGGACAAGGCACACGCTCCCCCCAGAATATATTTAAGTCTTTATATATTTTTTGTTTGATGTTCTGTTCATCACCTAATCCTCCCCCATCAGCCATTGATCACCAGTAGTCCCGCTCCAACATTTCCATACCTGGTTTCGCCACACAGATCTACATCTCAGCACCAGCCTCCCCTCCACCCCCTAACACCTCTCACCATCAAAGAGGAGTAAATGTGAATTAAATTAAACATCTGAACATGTGCAAAGCTACAGGCCCCGGACTTCACAACAGACAGATGGCAACTTGTGAGGCGGGGTAAGCATGCCTCTGACTTCTGGAATATAAGCACTAGATATGCCCCAAAGTCGTGTCCTATTCTCCCTGTATATCGGAATGCTCATCAGGCCACCAGTCTATCAAACTCGTGAAGTTT
Source organism: Kryptopterus vitreolus (assembly GCA_030449085.1). NCBI lineage: Eukaryota > Metazoa > Chordata > Actinopteri > Siluriformes > Siluridae > Kryptopterus > Kryptopterus vitreolus. Next base: position 21,995,783 of record JACRUU010000002.1, read on the forward strand.
TCTGATGACATTTCATTGGCCTCATCTTTGATGGGGACAAGTTGGCCTACATAAGTGAGATGGACCATCTAGTGTCATGGTGCAGTAGGAACAACCAAGAGCCCAAATCGCAATAAAATGGGAGATGATCGTGGACACAACCCCCTCCCCATCATACTCTGTGACTCTCCAGTGACATGAGATAGGAGTCCTTCTGCTTCCTGGGCACCACTATCACCTGGGAGCTCAAGCAGAACATCATTTATTTTCTGCAACAAGTAAAGAAGTTTCTCCACCCTGTGAAGATGTTGATGAACTTCTACTCTGCTTTCATCAAATCTATCCTAACATCTCTCATCACAGTCTGTTGGCTGCGGCGAACTCTTTCAGTCCCTCCCCTCTCGCAAAGGTCTCCGGTTCATCAGGACACAAACCTCAAACCACAAGAACAGTTTCTTCCCCACTGCTGTCAGCCTACTGAATAAAGCCACACTTACTCCCAGATGACCCACTCTTCTTTCTGTATACAGTATAGATTTTATTTACTCTTGTTTACACATTTAGTATCAGTCAATATGTTTGTTCCTGACACCAAGACAAATTCCTAGTACTGTAAATTGTGTTTTGCTGAACCCGGCAATAAACTTTTTCTGATTCAGATTCTGATCATGGCTTTAAAATTCAAAGTTAGACTATTAGTCGACTATGTGCAAAACTTGACAATTCTGCCTGGACTATGTAAATAACCCCCCAAAACCCATTCCCACACATCATATAGTCAGTTATAATTTGGTATGGGACTCAAAACAGTGAACGTGTGTGTGTGAGATTACCACTTTAATGGCGTACTCTGCCATAGCTTTCAGGTGCCGAGTTGAAGATCCGCTCACTATGATAAAGTAGTCAGTGTATTTCAGCTCATCTGGGACTTGGATGACACAGATATCCGCAGCGTTCTCCTCTCGCAGGAGAGACACCAACACATCGAGGTTAAATCTGACTTCACCTGAACACACAACAAATGGTGGACAAAGTACATTAATTATATAAGTTCAGTAAAAAGGGTTTTGAAGGGATGCGTGTGTGTGTGTGTGTGTGTGTGTGTGTGAAGGTAAAGGTGAAACATCCGTACAATAAGCAAAAACTGTACATCATCATCATGAAAATGGTTTAGTTTAATGAAGCGTTATTTTGTGTGTGTGTGTGTGTGTGTGTGTGTGTGTGTGTGTGTGTGTGTGTGTGTACTAAATTCAGGACAGGCACACTAGATCTGTTGTTATGACATGAGCAGATCAAGTTGTGTAATCACCTCGCTCACCTCGCAAACATGATGGTTTCAAATAAAATGGTGAAACACATTAAAAATAAAAGGAGCAAATAACAGCAGTAGTAGAACAATTATATACAAAAATTAATCATGGGAAATTAATGTGCCTCAATGATTATTTTAGTCCATTTAACTAAACACAGAGAACTGTTTCTCCCACAGAGCATTATTACTGATGCACCACCTGATAAACATGGAGTGCTGTGGACAGTTAATAGAGGAGGCTGCAGAACAAAAAAAGTAGAGGAACGGTTTCTATCACTTCAAACTAAAACAAAGAAAGCACTTTACAGTGCACTTAACGTTTTACATTTTTATTTATCAGCGGTGCAACAGAAAAAATCAACTCACGCATCACATTATGAATATGTATATGTGTATACACACACACGTCATGATCTGGATCAGGAATCACCCATGAGTGGCATCTAGAGAAGGTAGTGAGGCACATTCTTTAAACTGGCAATATATACAAGGATTCAGTGCATGGAAAATTTTAAGCAGTTTTTCTGGAGACAGGAATACCACATCACTATATTGTGCAAGATTGAATAAACATGTGAATGCGAATTATAATGAGTTTAATTAAACAAGTAGTTTCACAAAGAGTGAAGAGGAGCTTTTTGACCGCACTATATTTGTATTTTCATGCAATATGGCACTAAATGGGTTTTAGTTTTCACTGATATTTCACAAGATTTTTCTAAAAAGAAAAACAAATTACTTGTTCATTTTAAGAGACCCGTCTCGTTTTCCCTCGCTTATTTAGGTGTTGCTCTTGAATAATTAAAAAAAAGTCTCTTTTTCGATTACTTAATAAATAGATGGTATAAGCTTTAGAATAGTCGATTACTTTATTGCGTTTTCACCCACAAATAAAAAGGAACGGCTGGTTTTGCGATTTTAGTGGAGTATAAAGTAAGATATTTCAAATGGATATTGGACATGTAGTGAAGTTAAAGTAAAATTCTTGCCTAATGAAAATACTTCAGTAAAGTACAGGTATACGATTTTACACGTACTGCGTTGCAGTCCATCACTGATCGAGATACACACAACAGCTGAACCTTTCTAAGCATGGGAACAAACATCTGACTGGATCACACTGACACCAAGACTGAGTGTGATCAGAAGCGATCTACACAGCGCGAGATCTAACCTCATTATAACACTGCATCGACAAAAACGTGTGTGTGTGTGTGTGTTAAATTACCATGATGCGGCTGCTGCTGATACGTATATGAATCTCGCGCTGTGGACTCGGCGTCACTTCTATCAGTGTTATTGAATAGCGCACGAGACAGAATGCATGGTTTCGTCAGGCCCCGGGGGAAGCGCGCGGGATTGTGTATGTTAATGAGTGTGTGTAATCTGGTCGCTGTGTAACAAACACTTTGAGTAAACAGTCGTCTGAGAACGCATCTCCCACTCCCCAGTGCCGCCATTCCACTCCCCAGTGCCGCCATTCCGGTACCCTGTGCGGTGTTTAATGCGGTCTGTTGTTATGGATCCGGATTATTGCGGGGATATTTATAGTGCCTGGTTGCTGTAGTGCCACCTGAAGGTCCGGAGTGATATCACACCATGTTCTAACACACGGAATCATTTTATTTGTTTACGGACACATTTAAACTACTATTTACTTACTCCAACATATGGGTCTTCTCAGAGTCGCCTCCATGGAGCGGTTAGTTAAATATATAAATCCATTCATTAATGTTATAATAATTACTTATGTCTCAACCAATACAAGTCAAATATGCTCATTGATGGTTTATTAAGATCCAACGGAATCCATCGTAAAACATTTACAAATATACCGAAAACAATCGCTGTGGCGACCCCTATTGGGTGCAGACGGAAATGATATAATAGAAGATTTATTAAGATCCCCTCAATGTTTCAATATTTGTAAACTATGTGTTTTTCTTATATGAATTTAAGAGCCACGCTCTTAATGTCCTCATGTGTGAAGTCATCACACTCCATTGTATACAAACAGTCAAACAACTGGGTTATCTGTCTCCTCTCATCTCTGTCCAACAGCAGCAGAGCCACCTACACACACACACACACACACACACACACACACACACACACACACACACACACACACACACACACACACACACACACACACTTTTGAGACAATTTTCTTCAAAAATAAATAGCCTATACATATATACATATATATATATATATATATATATATATATATATATATATATATATTATATATATATATATATATATAAGAGTATATATTTAACATAAATGTAAGACGAGTTTGTGTATGAGTGAGTGCGAGTTCTCTTCATGTAGATGTGCATGTTGTTATAATTAACCTGATAGTGATGTGCAGCCATGTTTGTGTGCTCTTATTATGAACCTGCAGTGTTGGGAAGGTGACTTTAACAAGTTACTTTAATAAGTAACATTTCAATTACTTTATAAAAGTAAACTAACTGATTACATTTGATTACTTTCAGTTGTCCACTAGATGGCGCACGGAAAAAGTTGGATATATTTTCAAAACTGAGTTTCTTTGTAATTAAATGTTTGACGACGGAGGGGCGGATTTGTAATCTTCAACATTTTCGAAAGTAACTGTAATTCAATTACATGTTTTTTGCAGTAACTGTGACGGATTACTGTTACTTTTATTTTTGTAATTAAATTACATAAAATGTAAATAATTACTCCCCAACAATGTGAACCTGTTGTTGACGTGAAAGTCTGTGAATGCATATATATATGAGTATGTTCTCACTATGAAGCTTTTGGCTAAAAGGGTGTTTGTGTTCGTTTGTGTGTGTGTGTGTGTGTGTGCACATGCACTCACCGTGAACCTGTCAGCTGTGTGCAGATGTGCAAGGAGATGGTACACCAGGCTGGGCTCAGTAGGCAGGATGTGTGTGTGCAATGTGTGTATGATAAAGCTGAGTGTTTGTGTGTCTAGTTGTGTGCTGATGTGGTGAGGAAAACTATGAGGTGACACACTCCTCAAGAGGCGGGCACACGCCGCCAGGTCGCCATGACAACGTGCAGCATTCAAAGCCTGTCCAAACTCAAAGACATTAGCCGGTCTGGCGGTCTTGACTTCATCACCTAGATCATCTTTGCCATCACCATCAGCACCACCTTTATCACCACCATCTTCATGAGATTCAACAGCACCATCATCAGCATCATTATCAGCACCAGCATTCACAACACCTTCATCTTCCTCATCTTCATTATCACTCTCCACCTGCAAACACACACACACACACACACACACAGGTGTACGTGGGTGAACTATAAAATAAAATAACAATGAATCACTTAATTACACACACACACACACACACACACACACACACACACACACACACACACACACACACCTCTAATATGTTAATACGCATGCGTGTTTGGGATGGCCCACAGATGGGTGGCGCCTCTGTGAGATTCTCCATTGTGGGTGGGCAGTGTGTGGAAAAAGAGGTGTTAATGGTAGGCAATGTCTCTGTATTGGGAGAACTCTTCATAGTGGCCACATTGTGTGTGCTAGGTCTGGTTTGTGATGTATCATCACATTGAGCTGATATTGGGACAAGTGGAAAATCTGGCAGTTTTCTTCTCCAGTCAGAACCATCCTGCTCCATCAGCACCTGAGTGAGCCTATATAACACACACAATGAGTTCTTTATTGTAAATCACATGAAACTGAAAATCACGTGTTATACCATAATGAAATTGTTGGTGATGTGTATATATGTCCTGTATGTTTTACCTGTTGACATGCTGCTGTACAATGTGTGTGTTGTGTAATTGTTGTACAGTTCTGTAATCCACATAAGCAAGTTGAAACTTTTCTAGAGTCTCAAACGCCATTGCTCGCCTCAACAGAGCTTTCACACTGAACGGCTTCAGCTGCAGAGCTCTGATACACAACCATTAACATACACACAGAAACAATCATGATTTATGGTTATATAGCGATGAGAGAATATAATGGTTTTGAGGTGTGACTGTAGCATAGTGTGTACAGTGGAGTGGAGAGGAGATATAGTGTGCACGATATAAGGTGTAGGTCTGAAGTAAGGTACAGTGTATAAAATGTAGACTGCAAGGTGTAAAATACAGGCTATAAAGTGTAGGTTATAGGATAAAGAATGCAAGCTGCAGGGTGTAGGGTATAGGGGTTAGTGGTTAGAGTGTATGGTACAGGGAATATAGTGTAGGTGTTCTGCTCACCGACTGCAGTCTGACACACACTCAGAACACTGTCCCATCTTCAGGAAACATGCAGCTCTGTTACAGTACAGAACAAACATGTCCTCCTTAATGTACATACCTGCAGGAAAAAACACACACAGGCTCACAGGGTCAGTGCATTTGGAGCAGTGCGTGTGTAACTGTATACATGTATGTAAGTATACCCGATTGTGTAAGTGATGTAATGCCATGTGTGTATTTCTCAGCTGCAGCTCCGTATTGTCCGATCCTGTATAGCTCATTTCCCTCAGATCTTGCAGCTGCTGCTTCCACACATTTTCCCACTCCATCTGTATTTCTCTCTGTCTCGTCAGCCGTTTTCATTTCCATCTTTCTTTCTGTCTCTCCATCTGTTTGTCCTTCTTTGTGCCAATGAGCATGTTTGTCGACTACATTTTCAGCATCTGAGATATATTGAGATAAATTTTATAGTCGATCACTAAATAAACTCTAAATTCATCACAATTAAGTTTGTTGTTCAGTTGGAATGCTACTGTTTTTATCTGATTATTTTAAAATTTTCATCCTCATATAATCTCGGTGAGTTTTCCCTCACCACCCTCATATATATATATATATATATATATATATATATATATATATATATAATATATATATATATATATATATACATACACACACACACACATGTATATGTATATATATATATATATATATACACATGCTTTTTGTGATATATCCGCTGTTAAAAAATACTATACAAATGAAAATTCTGACACATCAAGTGTACAAATACTTTATGATCATTATCATTATGATAATCAGTGTGTTATGATGTTACTTGTCTTACCATTTCTCCCTTCCGCTTTTTCCTCATGTTCCTCCTGGATCAGAATCTTCTTGCCTTTAACTGGCTGGTTTGGTTTGTGCAACTCTGTATTTATTTTCTTATTCACTTCCTGCTGAAGTTTCTGTTCAAAACACACACAAACACCTTCACACACACTGTTGTACAAGTGAATGGTAAGTGAAGTTGTTTGCATGCGTTTTCCTACCTGTGCTATGACGTTGTGAGGTTCAGATTGAAGTACAACTGTAATGTCATCATGTGCTTCCTGTAGCTTCCCCATGTGTTTGTATACAGTCGCACGACGCAGCAGAGCTGCAAAACATGAAGAACTATGGATTCAGGTAATATGGATAATGGATGTAAGGAGTGTGTGTGACCATGTACAAAGAGATCAGGTAAAGAAATCTTACCTTTAAAGTTGTTTGCTTCAATCTGCAGCACAGCATTACAGTCTGTCAGTGCATCAGGCCAGCGCTGCAGTTTGATCTCAGCCTGAGCTCGATTATTAAACCCAGCTACTGTGGGCAAGATAGACAGACCCCTGCACACACACACACACACACACATACATACATGAACAATAAGTATTTCATTCATGTGCTGTAGGCCACAGCATACTATGATATTTTACAGTAAGCATGTGTTTGTGTCTGTGAATGGGTATTTATGTCTGTATCTGTGTGCATATTATCTGACCTGGTGTAGTAGATTATGGCCTCATGCCAATCCTTTGCTCTAAAGGCCTCATTTCCTTTTTCCTTCTCTCGAGTGGCTAACATACATTTCTCTTGCTGTGTCAGAGCTGATATAATTAAATGAACAAACATAAATCAATCAAATTAATTTAAATAACATAGGAAAGTATTAAATATAACATATAAAATGGTGCCATATTTTCTATTCCCTAACACACACATACACACATCTATGTATATTCCCATAAAGTAGCCTCTATCTATTCAATTTATAATATAATAGAGGCTATTTATTTTTGCAGAAAATTGTCTCAGATGATGTGATGTCCTTAAAAGTGTGTGTGTGTGTGTGTGTAACAGAACTCACCTGTGGTGTCTATGTGGTGTCTGATGTGTGCGTGTGCAGAGTTTATAACAGTAGGGGCGTCAGTGTTATTTACACCCTCATCTATTTTTGCACATTCTTTATCAACATCAAACCTGCAGTACAATAATAATTAGCCTTAGTACATGTTACACTCACATTCAGGCACACTCACAAACACACATTCACAATCACACAGTTACAGACAATCACATGTGAACACATACATATACTCGTACATGTACACACACACACATACTTTCACACACACACCACACACCTGTCCCAGTCGCTGTATGCACGAGGAACAGCAGATCGTTTACTGTGTGTTGAAGTGGATGTGGTGTTTTTGGGACTCTGTGAATGAATAAAAACACATTACACAATGTGGTATTACACAAACAAAAAAAACACACATACAGGAGAAAGCGGAGTCTACATTGCTACATCAGGCTCAAGATTAGTGCACTGAAAACAAACACTGTGGAAGAATGAAATGTTATATTATCAGGGCTGTAGACAGTAATGAAGATCTGCAGGAGGTAAACCTCATATACTATATGATGAAATAAGTAGACAAACAGCTGACAACATTAAAGGAGAAACTGTGTGTGTGTGTGTGTGTGTGTGTGTGTGTGTGTGTGTGTGTGTGTGTGTGTGTGTGTACCTGAAGTGTGCGGTTGTTTACAGGTGGGAGTGTGTTAGTGTTGAAGGGTGGTGATTGTGTGAGCTTCTGCTCACTTTTTGTGATCTCTCTTTGCCAGGCCTGCAGACCAGACACACAAACACACATGCACACACTTTATCCACAGACATTGTGGATTTATCCTCAACTTTATCCTCTCAGACAGTGCTCACATCACACTGGCTTTCCAATTGACCATTAAGTGCAATAAAAATACATCACCATGAAAATAAACAATCTTGGCAAAACATGAAAAATTATGTAAGACTGTGAAAGTAAAGATGATCATGTAAGGATAATAATGATGATGATGATGATAATAATAATAATTTGTGTATAGACATTATTATTATTATTATTATCATCATCATTATTATTATTATAACCTGTTGTACCTGTAAGTCTTCTGTGATATTCCTCCACTCATCTGTAGAGAAGGAAGCAGCGGTTGCTGGACACATGCCTTTCCTCAGAGTGTGATGTTTTGGATCCAGAGTGTTAATGCGCTTCTCACAGAATTCAATCAGGTGTGGATACATCCCCTCTTTGCCTGATCTGAGGGACGGGATCAATATAATAACCAAAAAACTGTGAAGAGTGTATGTGCATGTAATCTTAAGAAAATACCTGAGCACATGCAGGATTTTTTCCAAGTATTTAAGATCTCCACACTGTTGGATGTATGTGTAGTCCAGGTGCTCCACAGGAAGCTTGTGTAATTTGCCTGCTGATGATGTCATCTGTATAGAAGACAGGCAGTGTATCACACTCATTATTATACCCTGTTTTGTGTAAAAGAATATCACACTGAACAGGTTAGGATGTGGTTGTGTTAAATTTCTCTACACACCACATTCTCAATCATCTCAACTCTCTGTGTGTGTGTGTGTGTATATATATATATATATATATATATATATATATATATATATATATATATATATATATATATATATATATATATATACACACACATATTAACAATACTCTGCTGCTAATAACCTGAATTGTGCTCCACAAACTTCACTAGCTGATAAACTTTCCCTCCTTTAAAGGTTTTGTTGGATATTTACTCAGCGATAATCCAGTGAAGAGTGTACATCGACTGTACATAAACTACATGTTACATGTTTACTCATGCAATAATTACACACCCAGATATAAATTTCCACAATTCATATAACAGTCAAGGGGGAAAACATTAAACTAATATCTATCTGTATATACACGTAAAATAAAAAGCACTTTTGAGTTGTAACATCTCAATATCTGAAACTTAGACTTGATTATCCTCATCAACATTCTCTTCTTATTACTGTTCTATTATTATTAACCTTTAAGCCCCGCTACAGATGTGAGCACTTAGAGAATCTGAGGCAAAAGGCTAACAGTCAGATAACAGAGCTGCAGTTATGAGAAATAAAGTACGTTTTATTGCACTAAGAAACCTACCTGAAATCTACAATGCACAAGCGAGTGGGAAAAAAACAATAAAACTGCAAAAATGAGAAAATCCCGCAAAATCTCGAGTTTCGGTTCACGTACTCTGTATCTGTTTACTCTCACGCCGAGTCAAACTCTGAGCCACGCACAAGGTTTCCATGGCAATTTATGTGGGCGGAGTCAGCTGAGATCAAAGCGTATATTTAATAGCAGAGAGACACAGAAACAGATGCCGATTTTTTAAATATATATTTTTTTATATTTGATGCCAATATAGTGCTTTGAAATTAACATTAGGAGAGATAGGCACGCCCGCACACACACGCCTTTAATTGTTTCTTTGTTTTATTGTTTCTTTGTTTTATTATATCTCTAAAAATATGTAGGTGTTTATTTAAAAAAAAAACAGTGATTTTGTAAAAATGGCTTTATAATTAAGAATCTAAAACAAATATTGTGACCTTTAAAGCGAGTAAATAACCCGGAAGTGCGTCACTGACCAATCAACGCAAAGCAGCAAATATGAACTGTGGCGGTGCACTCGCCGAGCTGGGGCTGTTTAACTGCGCGAGACTCCGCTGATCTGCAGGGAGAGAGACTGGAGCGCGCGCGGGTACTAGCGTAATGTAATGTAATGTAATGTCATGTCATGTCATGTAATGTCATGTCTTTGTGTGTGATGGTTAGTCATTAATTGAATGATTAGTTTATTATGAGCTCTACTGATTGACCCATGATTGTTTATGCTAAATCAGCTCAAATGTTGACAGTTTTTATTGGTGCATGCTTTAGTTGTTCATTGTGTAATGAACTGTCAAGATCTCTCTCTCACACACACACACACACACACACACACACACACACACACACGCGCGCGCGCGCGCGCGCGCGCCGTCTGCGAAATCTGTGAGCTTTATACTTGAAAGATGAGCACGGCGTGGTTTAATCGTGAGTGATGTATATGACGTATGTTTTTCTTTAATAATACGGTATGCTGATTTTACGCAATGTTTGTGTGTATTTGTGGGGGCGCGCGCGATTGTTTTTGCCGCCCTCGTCGCTGTTTTCCGCGGGCGACAATTTAAACGGAGCACGCGCGAGTGGAGGCGCTGTCTGTGGAGTTGAGCGACCATGGCAACAACGAGCCGTTCTTCTCATCAGTGTGGTTTTCATTCAAACCCCTCCGGAAAACTGCCTTCATGTTCCTCACACTAAACTCACCTTAACTCGGTCTACCTGATCGCGCTCGCTCGCACACTCACGGTGAGGGGTTTATAGGGTTCTGCTCAGTTCCCGGATGTAAGGATGTGTTTGGGAATGAGTGAGTTGTTAATGAAATCATTCTTTGTACGTTTTTTTTTTTTTTTTTTTTTTTTTTTACTAAACTCTTTCGTCACTGATTAATAATATTCATATTTTTAAAAAATAATATTTAAAAAATATATTTTCTATTGTTCCATAATCTAATTTGTTTATCATTCTGTCCCAGCAGGACCGTGAGACTCCTATCCCTCTCCACTAGCTAGAAGGATCCTAACAAGGAGACATGGAGAATGTAGGCTGGGTCCAGAAACCCATCGATCACCAGTCTTGTGATCTTGCACACACTTACTCACACAGTGATGATACCAGGACATGTTTACAGGAGCAAGTTCACTTCAGCACTGTGGACATGCAGAAGGAGAACCTGTCTGGCTCCCAAAGACGGGGGAGAGACAGTCAACACCTGTCTCACTTGCAGTGGTGCGAGACTCCCAAGCTGACAAAGAAAGATATGTCTCTGCGCAGACGTCTCCTCACGTCCAAATCTATGACTGACTTGAAGACGAGTGTGTCTAGGACACCAGGATGCAGGGATGTGTACACACAGGAAGCAGCCACAGAATCACCAGATGTCCTCCTTCGTGGCCCACTCTCTTACAGCACTCTAAGGTCAGACGCAGGGACCATGGTGTGTATGAAGCGTCGTCTGATGTTCTCTCAGGCTGTTACGTCCACACTGGATGATGGGAAGGATGAGGCAAGCCCCCTATTGTCCGAGTCTGACTTGGATGAAAGCATCATCTCTGGTCTTTTGCCATCGGAGACCCCAGAGATGCAGCGGGGGCGAGAAGGCTTCTGTACCCCTTTGACCCGTTTGGCAGATGATCTTTCTGAGAGCCTGAGTGTGCTGAGCACTCCTTCACACACTCCTCTCTCTGGACTGGACATGTCTGTGGACAGTGGCTTTGGCTCACTGCGGTTGGATGGCTTGGAGGATGGTGATGATGGCTCATTTCAGGAGGGTGCGTCACGGGTCATTCTCTGCCGAGACCATCGCCGCTCCAGACTCGAACACCAACGGCGGCTCTCCACACTCAGGGAGGGTTCACAGTCGGATGACGAAGTCAGAGGTCGGCGCACAAATGGGCAGAACCTAAAGCTAGACGAAGAGGTGTTTGCGGAGACTCCACCTCTTAGGGTGACTCAACATGATCTGTCGCTCACTCCTGCACTACAGGCCATGGAGGCTCTTAGCCGCTCCTTCACTCTCTCTCATGACCTTGAGCGGTCCATCAGCACATGCCAATACCTCTCACATGACCTTGAACAGCCAGTCACAACGCACCTGCCCCTCTCTCACTTGATTGGCCGGAAGATGGGTTTAGGTAAGGTGGATATTCTCCGTGAGCTTCATATGAGGAACCTGCATCACATCCTGTCCATCATCCTGCAGCTGCTCTATGCAAAAGACTTACAGACGTGAGTCACATGCACATGCAAGTGTATATTGTTACAAGCAAGTTTTAAACGGTGCTAAAAGAAATGTCGGCGAAACTCATTCAGTACTTTTAACTATGAGCAGGTGTATTCAGGTGTGTGACTCCTGGAGCGATATAATCCTGCAGGACAGGAAGGCAAATCGCAGAAGGAGAATTTATGAACGAGAGAAGAAGCACGTACTGGAGGTGAGCGCAATGTGTTGTTAGGAGTTTGTGTGTTTGTGTGCATAGTCAAATGTCAAGAGTTCCGTTTCAGATGGGTGGAGCTACTCGAGTGGTGGACGCAGAGACACGGTTAGCCCTGGCATGTCGCTCGGCTCTCGGCAGTGTTCAGGCTCAGGCTAAAACACCCAGTGCTCAGACACACACTCCTGCAGCCAAGAACGCTCTCGCACACACTCCTGCAGCTAATGGGGCTCATTCACACACTCCACCATCCACAAAACGGCAACAGTTCCTACAGGTGCGTGTGCAAACTTGTACCTTAACCAACTTTCTCTAACAAACTTGCTTCATTCTAGCTTTGTTAAATGCGTATCTATTAGTACTAAAAGCAACACCATTGTGAGATAAAAGGCATTTTTATTTGTCTCGCATTAGGTTGCAAAGACACTGTTCGGTGATGAGTGTCTGCGTCCATGTCCCCGATGTGAGCGTCCTGCTCGCTGTCACTCTGTAAAGGCTGAAGGTGTTTGTAGCTGGAGTGAGTGTGTGTTCCATTTCTGCACTTCCTGTCTGCGAACGTATCACGGCTCGGCTGACTGCACACGCCTTCCCAACACACACTCCCGCAGGAAGAGCCGGAGCCAGCTGTTACCAGGCAGTGCACAGAGCAAACGCAATGTCAAGAGACTGTGATGCACACACTCTTGATTTGAGAGACACCGACTGTGTTCATCTAAGCTGCTAAAGAGTGTGTATGACTGTTTCAGTCCTAAGGCTGCTAGAGTGTTTGTAACCATGTGGGTATGCATGTTTTCTCTCAGGCTGATTGAGTGTGTGCGCGCATGATGGCAATGTAGAGAGCAAAAGGGTAAATGATTTCAGTTACCACATTCTTATATACACTGTTTCTAAATGTGCTTCCTTATGTTGTAAGATGTTCTGTGTGTGTGTGTGTGTGTGTATGTATGTAATGTACATTCTGTTTTTTACTTGCATTTTTATGGTTAGTTTTAATAAAGCTTTTTTTTTATTCCTTTAACAAACACCTTATTAAATCATGCATGTGTGTGTGAGACTAAAGGAATGGTACAGCAATGTTTATTCATTCTTTACTCCAGGAGTATTATCTTGCATTACCCTATTGTTCTAATGAATTTCACCTCACATTTACTCGATGGAATCGGACAATGAGAGTCTAACAGGAAATCAAATGATCTGAATCCAGTTTATTGGCAGTAGTAAATTGTATGAATACAAATGCCACACTTCACAGAATTAAACATAGACAGGCTCACTCTGTCTTGGAGAACTAATGTGATTGATCCCCGCTTTCCTTTGCTACAAAATAGCACACAACTTTTCACAAAATATATTAGGTTTTGGTGAGAAAATGATTTGGGGATGAGCTGTTTCACTGTAAATCTTGCAAGTTAAAAGTCCAGACACTTCAATTATTTTTGCTTAAATTATGTGATTACATGTGTGTTATTTTCATAGTGTGTGGATTTGTGTGTCAGGCACCAGATTGTTGTACTGTACAACTCTTCACAACGCCTCATAGCCTTGATCAAATATCCCAACGTGTTCGAGTGCCGCTTTCCCAATGAGGGAGACCACGTAGGCAGCTTTCTCTGATGTTAACGACCTCTGCCGTTATATAGACCCCAGACAATCATTTTCCTTCACTACTAAACTACACTGCTTTGGTTCTCTGACTCCCTCCATCCCACCATCTATCCTTTCCACCCTGAAAATTACATTGTTTGAACTGGACAAACATACAAAAAGCTCTGTTTGCATGTCTACCTCAATGTCTATCTTAAAATACTATTTATCTTTAATTGCATATTGACAGGGGGCTTGGTGGTTAACACATTCGCCTCACACCTCCAAGGTCGAGGTTCGATTCCCGTCTCGGCCATGTGTGTGTGGAGTTTGCATGTGCCTCAGGGTTTTTTTCTCCAGGTTCTTCGGTTTCCCCCTGTCCACAAACATGCACTCTAGGTTAATTGGCATCTTGGAAAATTGTCCATACTGTGTGAATGTGTGTTCCCTGTAATGGGTTGGCATTCCATCCAGGGTGTGTCCTGCCTTAACGCCCATAAATGCCTGAGATTTCCCTGTGACCCGAGGGAAGATCGGATATAGCAGTAGAAGATGAATGAATCAATCAATCAATCAATACATTTTTGTACAATTTTTGTACTGGTCGGTGCTATTGTCTACCGTTCCATGTCTTGTAATTTCTTTGCACACATTGTTTTTTGCACATGCGCACTTTGTGTTTTGTTTTAGTTAGTTTCTAGTTTTTTTTGTTTGTTTAGAGTTATGTGTGGTTCTGTATTCTGTTTGTTAATTTTGTTGCCTTATGTAGCACCTTAATCCTGGGAAAATGTACTGTATATTGATGCAATGACAATAAAGCCTACTTCATTTGAATAGTGTTTTCAGGCCTCCTTCTCAAATCCCTAAACACAAACAAGACATAAGATAACAACAAATACATTTGACATCATGATGATGTTTATTATAGAAAATAAAGATGTTAAACAGACAAAAAAAACAAAAAAATACCTCAATACCAAACTGGTCATCTGAGACACAGCTCAGTTCATCATAGCCAACATCTCCCCATGCACTGTCATAAGGCACCACAGCACTGAGATGGTGTCCTAAAAGCCCCACCCACATTCAAAAAGGAGTCATACCAGTCATCTGAGCTGCTCCATTCCAAAAGTGCAGCTACTATCGTACCTGTATATAGTGCGGTCGATTTGGGACCTAACCCATTAACGTCCTTGAATAAAATTAGAACTTTGTGTTGCTACATTTCATCAGCATGAGCAGGTTTAGCTGCATCTACATCCACCACAGCTCCACCCGGTGGAGGAGACGGCAAGCCGCCATTCATTGACTCCTTCCCATTTGCCTCTGCCACAGAGTTGTTTCCTTTCTGTGCATCCTCCAGCAGAAGAATTTCCTGTATCCTGGCGTCTTTTTTTGAGTCGTCTGGGTCATAGTGCTCCCCTCGCTGTACCTCCGCAACTGACTGAAATTCGGTAAGCAGGGATTTATCATCCTCTGCATTGTCAGATGGGATAAGAGGGGATGCTTCATCGTTCAGGATGTTTCTGGAAATTACTGCAGATAGAAAAACCAGAATCTTGAATTTATTATATAAATGTGTGTTCTAAACCAATCAGAAGGCAGATGTATGTCATGTTAGGGGCAAAATGTTTAATGGTAGTCAGGAGACATACCTCCAGTGGGTGTGTATGTGCTATCTGAAGCTTGAGTGCTCAGACTAAACGGACGGAAACTTGGGAAAATTATCAATGTTAAAGAGAAGAGCAAAATCTAAAAAAAAAAAAAAAAAAAAAAGATCAGCAATGATTTCATTATTTATTCAAATTAGAAAACGTACACATTAGTTAGACAAGTAAACTGGTGATTCATAAGAATACATTTAGTGATTATGATGGAATTGCACTGACCATGATGCAGGTGCTGGTCTGAGCCGCTTTACTTGCCGTCTGTTTCACCAGGGACTGTAACTTCCTCAGCTGTGTTAAAAGAGACCTGAACACAGACACAAAAAACAAATGCACAAATGTACACATAAGCTTCTTTTAACAACAGTCACTATACATTCAGGAGGATAGTTGTTGGAGTTTTGGAAGAGCAACTTTGTCTCAGTCCATTTTAAATTAGCTTTGGCCCAGACTAGACAGTGGCTTTTCTTTGGATCATGTTCACAAATGGCTTTTTCTCTGCAAGATAGAGCTTTAACCTGCTGATTTGTGGATGACACCAATAAAGTGTTTCTGTAATGGAAATCACTGCATGGGCTCAAATTTATACCTCTTTTTAATGCAGTGCTGTCTCTGGGCCCAAAGATCACAGACATGCGTTGGCAACATTAGTGCTTGGGGATGGGGTCTATATTGCTGTTGTAGAATTTCAGATTTGGCAATCTGGCGACAGGTTTTATCTTTTATTATTGTAAGAAAATGAGGGAAAAAATATATGCTCCATTGGACAAAATGGCTAAGCGTCCCAAAACGCTAGATAACTACTTCTCCAAAAAAGAAAAAAAAATAGACATTGATAATGAAGGGCTGATAATAATTGCCACGCCTATAAAAGAGGAGAAATATTGATGTAAGCTGATGTTATGTTATAATTAGCTGATGCATGTACAACAAAAAAATTATACATTCCATTTTTAGTTACACAGCATCCCAGTTTTTGGAATTAGGGTGTATATTTAACATTGAATTTAAAGAAAGTGTATGACTGTGTGTGTGTGTGTTACCCACATGTTGTGTTTCTCCAACTGCTCCACTGTTCTCTGGAGTTCCTTATTCTGTGCTGAACATGCTGCAACTCTGATACACACACACACACACACAAAGAAATATTATTATACTTTGTATCTTTATCTTGAATCTTGATTTATTATTTGTTTATTCATATTTATAGAAAGTGCACCTGCTCTCCAGACCATCGATGTACTCTTTTTTGCGGCGTCTGCTGTCCTGAGCTGATTGTTTATTTCGAATTTTACGCCGCACTTTTTTCAATATTCTTTCCTCCGCCTGTATCCACACAATCATGTGCACACACACACACACACACGAACACACACAGACAGTTACTAGCTATATTTTGAACAACATACCTTTCTACTAGGGTGTAAACCAGTGCAGGTGACTGACAGTAGAGTAGTGTATGATTTGATGTTTCATAATCTAAGGGGAGTCACAAATATGTTTCTGTGTCTGGCTGTGTTCCAAATCTCCCCCAACGTCCTACAGCAAGTGAAGCATTCCCCGTAGCTCTAGAAACATGGGCTTTAAAAGTTTAGCACAGTAATACACAATTATTTAGTGTTTTTACAGTTACAGTGTGCGTGTAACTGGAATGTACCTTTGTGAGTGGCAAGTTGTTGGGAAGGGACACACCCTCCTGACTGAGGAGCTTCTGTTCCTCCTCAGTGAGCTGTAGTTCCGGATACAGCTGGAATATTAATACAGTATACAACAGTAATAACATCATAGTAAAAGCATTAATAACATGGTAATAATGTACTTAAACAATTTAAAGGATCAATATAATGAAGGAATTTAGCACTAATGCACTCACCAGGGCATCAGTAAAGGAGAGGGGGACATGGCTAAGATTGAAAAGCGCATGGTCAACTTCAGAGGGGGAGTGGCTGAGCTCCGGACTGGCGTTTTCTACTTTAATGGCAGAAACTAGTGGCAGCTCGTTCACCACACATGAGTCAGACATTAGCACCGGAGAACTCCATTCATCTTTAATATAAAAAACAGTCTTTCATTAACACCACCTTGCTTATTAACACCACATTGCTATTAACCACCCTGTAATATTCATTATCACTGCCTTATTAATAACCACTCTCGGATTTATTACCACATTATTAAGCACCATCTAGTATCCATTTACACCACCTTATTTATAAAGCCATTCAACTACAACAAAACCAAAATGTTTACTCATAAATATCTAAAATATAAAAAACACAGTAAGAAAGATGTGTTAAAGGCAGACGCACCGAGTTCAATGGAAATAACGTCCACCTTCTGCTGCTTCTGTTGATCCCCAGTGATTCTACTGATGTCATATACGACCTGATACACTGTGGACGTATCCACAATTGAGCAGTGGGTGGGGTCAGGTATGTCAGAGGTGGCACTGTCACTTTCATTAAAGACCTCATTTGGGTTCACGGTGTGAAGAACGTCCTCTGACTCGCTGTCGTTAAAACTCTAAGAGTAAAATGTCAAAGTACAGACATTATTTATATGCGGATTAAGGTAGTGGTGTGTTTAATAGTGAAAAAAGCAACGTTGTATGCAATATAGAAATTAAAACAGAGGTGTGTGTTATATGGCGATTAAAGCAGTAGTGTGTTTAACAATGATTAAAACAGTGGTGTGTTTAATGGCGAATAAAGCAGTGGTGTGTGGATGTATGTTTAAATACACTTAAAGCAGTGAGGTGTGAGCGTGTTTAATGGCGATTAAAGCAGTGGTGTGTGTGTGTGTGTGTGTGTGTGTGTCACTTACAGAGTGGTGCTGGAGAACCCATCCCTCTGTTCCCTCATACACACATGGAGGACAGGAATCAGCAATGAACACTCTATCTTCTATCACCGTGTCTTTGTCACACTGTTCCACATACACATTTTCCGTCTCCTCACTCGCTTCCTGATTCACACAGAGCAAAAGAGGTCAAAGGTCACATGGTAAGTGAGATTTTAAAATATTATGGTTTTATTTGTAACAGAGTCGGCTGTGTGTGTGTTCATGTGTGGGTGCTTCGGTCAATTATCAGGAACGCAGTGATCTTCCTATTATCTCCTGCTCACCCATACGGAAGAAGAATGTGAGTAAATGAGTTTACACACACACACACACACACACACACACACACACACACACTCACACACTGCACAATGACTGGTAGTGTATATACACGAACTATTTATAGAGACTGTAATGTATGTGGTGTTTTTTTTACAGTAGTGTTTGTGGTGTTTACGGTTTGTGTATTTATAGAGTGTGTGTAGTCTTCGTAGTGTGTGTGGTGTTTATTGTGTGCATATTAGTGGTATGTGTGTAGTGAAGTGTTTATTGCATATCTGTATGTATCCACACACACACAC
The DNA here is from genome assembly GCA_030449085.1 of Kryptopterus vitreolus. Lineage (NCBI taxonomy): Eukaryota > Metazoa > Chordata > Actinopteri > Siluriformes > Siluridae > Kryptopterus > Kryptopterus vitreolus. The sequence continues at coordinate 22,014,968 of JACRUU010000002.1, forward strand.
ACACACACACACACACACACACACCATGTCCAGCTGGATGTGTGTATAAACACGCTACAGAATGAGAGCTTGTCATAATTACAGATGTATGCAGTAATGTGTAACTCACACTCCCGGTTCGTGTCCCGTGTCCACTCTCCGTCTCGCGCATCTTTTCTCACCAAGTCACGGGATTACTTGTTGTAGTAGGTGTGTAATTGCGTATGTTTGCACCGCGTATCCGTGTGTTCAGGATCCCGAACAGGATCAGCGTTGCAAAAACAAACGCAATCCCTAACCTATCTTCACACCTGCGCATTACAAACGAGTCAATCCGCATTCTTCTAAACTCTGGGCCGCATCTCCGCGAATACTGACGTCTGATTCGCTCTTCCTTCGGCCGAACCAATCGTGAGGCTCGCCACGGTGATGCCGGAAGAACATGAGACTGCGTTGGTTCCGAGATCGTACCATTTTAAATCGATTTATTGGTTACATGTTTTTCGAAATTTGCTTTGCACAACAAATACAGTCATTATAAAATATATTCTCAGATGTTATTGCGATATGTGATTGATTGACACATTTGGTCACGTAGGTATCAGACCACATAAAGACTTAAATGATCTCAGTGTTAATATCACACATAATTGTAACAAATATATATCACTAAAAATAAACCCGTTAATCCCTCTACTGACAGACCCCTTCATTATGCGTCTGCGGGCAGTGCCAGTCTGAACTTCTAGCCAATTAGAACTCTGATGGGCGTGGCTTGCCGGGATTCGGTTAACTTGACTCACTCGTTCCCGTTAATTTTCTGCGCGAATCACAGCGGATAAGTCTCAAACGGCAGAATCCTTACTACACATGTGCACTCTGTGAAGTACACAGTAATGGCCTAATCACCCTACTCAGTGCACTGCGTGTGGAGTAGAGATTGACATGGAGTTGAGTTTCAGGAGTTTTTAAACCTCACTGCGGACACCTGACTGCTACACCAGTAACACCAGTAAGTCTGATCAGCCTCTGCTTTTTAGTTGTATATGTATTTACTTCTTAACACAATTCACACCAGTTAGATGATTTTAGTAAATAAAAACACGAGAGATTCCAGAGTTTTATCCTTAATGGCTCTATTTCCGGTCTCCTTCCCACAAAGAAGACCGGAAATAACTCAAATGTTTTTTTTGTAGATGTGTGAATTTTAACGGAACTGTAAAATATATTAAATTCATCATATCTCAGACGAACTACAAACAAGTGGATGAATGCAATTTATTGATCTGTTATTCAGTGGAATGTTATAGATATACTATAACCCCTTATAACATCTGCTACAGATGTGCTTCATCTTTAAACATCTGTCTTTGTGTGTGTGTGTGTTTGTTGTGTGCAGGTTTGACCCCGAGACACCTCTTCATGTGGGAGTCTCACTGCTCACGCAGTGATTCTGACGTGATTTCCGCCCCAAAGTGTTTTGTTTTGTCATTTAATTTAATTTTGCTAAAACATTTTTTGGTATATTTACTTAAATATACTACATTTATTTTTGGTCTTTTGAATTATTTTAATTATAAATATTTGTTCGGCCTAAGTTTTCGATTCGGAATCATTAAAGTGTTTACATCTGTGTGTGTGTGTGTGTGTGTGTGTGTGTGTGTGTGTAAAACGATGTCGCTGGTTTTCTCTGCGGTTAGCAGTGTGGGATCAGAGCTGGTGTGTGTGTTGGTGTATGTTGTGTGTTTGTTGGTGTGTGGGTTTGGGGCACTTGGAGCATTGAGAATAACAGCTAGAGGCGGAACAAATGCAGGTAATCACACACACACACACACACACACACACACACACACACACACACACACACACACACACACACACACACACACATTGTATCTGTATCTCTATAACAGAAAACACGAAATAAGTCAGATTTACTCATTTGTGGGTGTGTTTGTGTGATGGGCGGGTGTGTTAGACTCCCGTCTCTCCTCTCTTAGCTGTCTCTCTGCAGGTGTGTTTTTAGCCTCCTGTCTGTTGGACATTATCCCAAATTTTCTGACAAAAATGAGAGAGAATTTCACAGAGTTTGGCGTAACGGTAAGTAAAATCCCACAATGCCTAAATGGTACACAATACTCCAAAACAAACACACACCATTCCTAATATTGTAACATAATAGGTAAATGCACATAACACAAAATATGTACAATGTAATGCCTACACTGCAACATGTTGATGTGGTTGTTTTCAGAAGGTTACAGTGTAATAGAATTTTTATTGATTGTATTTAGAATGATGGCTGCCCCCCCACCCGCCCCAATGTTTTTTGTGATTCATATGTTCTCTGCTCCCTATTTACTGTGTTTAATGTCCCCCTTGTCCCCTGTCTCTGTGTTTGTGTGTTCCCTTTGTCCACTATGTCCTTTGTGTCCCACATCCTCAGCTACGGTTCCCTGTACCAGAGTTCATCATGGCTGTGGGTTTTCTGTTTCTGCTGGTGATAGAGGAGCTGATCTTGGTTCTAAGAGATGAGTGTGAGAGACAGAATGGACAGAAAGAATGGAGAGAAGAGAAGGAAGCTCTGCTCCTGTGCTCACCAACATACCGGCCACGTCCTGATCCCTCGCTGTCTCCCATCCGCATTTCTGTGATGCTCCTATCTATTTGTCTCTTCTCCATCGTCCAGGGCATATCTGTAGATGAGGTGCGAGTGCAATCTGAACTCCTCCTGCGCAATTCACTCGTCACCTGCAGCCTGGTCTTCCTGCTTGGTCAGAGTTACATGAGGCGCTCTGTGGTATCCATTTGCCTATTGGTGCTGTCCTTGTCGTTCCCTCTTGGCCTCGCCCTGCGTCACACACATATACACACTTTACGCCTGGCTCACTCTACTCTTGAGGGTCTGAGTGTAGGGAGCTTTACTTATGTTGTCTTCATGGACGTGATACCCCGAGTGACGAGTGCTAAAGAGCACCGCATTTCTAAAGTTACACTGATCCTCACAGGGTTTAGTGTGCTGACTGTTGCACTGCTCCTCAAAACATAAACACACATGGGCTGCAACCAAAACTGGACATTGAATATTGCATTGTACTGCACAAGCATTCCCATGCTTTATTTACACTACATGTTACCTAGTAAAATGTTTAAGCACTCACAACAAAGCTTTACCAATTATCATATAGTCATGAATTAGCATAAGCAAATATTATGTCATAAGTACAGTGAAATGTTGCAGTTACATTCCAAGGTGAAAAATGGATCTGTAGTGACTATATCTAGACACTATAATAGTATTTGCCCAAATTCATGCATAAAATAAACAAATAAGGTCTCTTAATTAGCAAAATTATAATAAACAGTATTCTGTAATGTAATACAGATAAAACAGATAAGGATGTAGAATGGTTCTTTTTCAATGTACTGAACAGTACATGTCAAACACTGTAGGTAAATGCTTTATTTATCACTTAACATTAATAATACAATAATTTGGTCTAAAAATTTTATGATCCTACTGAAAATACAGTTTATAGCGTTATCCCGAACACGCCTGAGCATGCGGTTTCTACGGGAAATCTGCGATATTGCTGATAAATCCTTGATAAGCATATTCCATAGGAGAACCTGGACATTAGCGATCCGAGAAGCTGGAACTGCAATATATTGGTTGCTCAATGTACACTGTAGTGCCCTAGAAGTGTGAGGTTTGGAATAAAAATATGGACACACACTACAAAGTGACCTTAGAAGTCTGACCTTACATGTGTCACAAGGAGTTGTGTATGTGTGCACTCCTGAGTAGGACTTCCTGTTTTTCCTTCAGCTTAATGTCGTGGTTCCTTCTTTTGTTGTAAACATAGTGCTTTTATTGTATGCTATAAAGAGTTCCAATAAACATAAGATTTTTTTTTCAACACTCTCTTCTCTTTTCAGAGTAAACCATGTCCTTTGTTAAAAGTGCTGTACAAATAAAACTGAATGTAATTGTATAGCAAACAATTCCAAAATAATTCTAAATGTTGCAAATGGTTTGTCTATAATAGCCCAATAAGTCTGAAACATGAGAGGAAGTATCCTATTTCCACCACTGGAAAGTACCCTTTTCCACCCCTGAATAATAAGGTTGCAAGATATAAAGTTGTAATTGTGAGTAAAGTCAGAATACATTTCTCAAAACTGCTGCAAATTTATGTACCACAATTCTGACTTCATAATTGCAATTGTGACTGTATATCTTGCAATTCTGATTTTCTATTCTCACAATTGTGAGTTCATATCACAAAAATGGAAGTTGTGGAAATGTGCTTCCACAAGTTTCTGAGAAACAAGTGCACAATGACACAAAACCTGGCAACAAATACTGTGACAGTGTGGACTAGTGGTCAAAAGACATAATAACAAGCTAAAAATATTGAAGTGTTTTCATGCCCATACTCTGCTTTTCTCCGATTGATTTTACAAATTATGTTAGCACTGGGATCACTAACTGGCGGACCGCTGTCCGGATCCTGACCGCAGGATACGTCCAGCTGGACTACGAAGTTTGTTCACATGATGAACTAATTATATCCCAAACGCCATGCTCGAGCAGGTCACTGTTGCAGACTGACCCGCGAATGTACTTTAGACAAATGGATGGAAAAAACTATTTATTCTTCCTTCATTGAAGCTTGTGTGTCTCCTTTGCAGTCTACTTGTAGAAAAGTCTTTTTAGTTAACTGTAGTTCCACACCTAGCCATTAGGGAGAGATCGGCAGTATTAGTCAGGTTAAGCCGTATCGTGACATCACAGTGCGATCTTGAGTGCCAGAGTACCAGGTAGCTTCACGGCTCTTCTTCATCATCATGCCTGCACACAAGCAACCCAGCTGCAGCAAGCAGAAGACTACCCCAGTTTTCTCATCGGATTCAAGTCTTCATCAGTAGCACCCTTCAACATCAACGACTGGCGCACCCACTCACCCACGGTGTGAAAGGCATCAATGAACTCAATTTGTCATTAAAGTTTTGTGGAACAAACCCTCCGTGCCGTCACTCTCTAACAGGAGTCACCCGTCTTCAAGGGCTATTAGAACTCAACCGAAATTACACATGCCCAAGCTTCTTTTCAGTACTGCAGTTGTGAAAAGTGGAAACACTAAACGGCATTACGAAACGGCGAGGATTCATTTAGTGCACCTCAAGCAATTTTAGTTGAAGTACCCTTCTGTACAGCATGACGCTGAACAATGAATAAATAAAACAAGGATAATGTTTTGCCAACAAAGCATCTTACTGTCCATGTGTTGCTCATGTGACGTGCATCCACCACAACTGTCTGAGAGGAACCGTGGCCATTTTCTTTATGCACCAGCCACTTACTCCTTATCTTTTCACTTATCTCTCAGAGTCACTCTGGAATCAATTTAAACCTCTAATTAATTGGAATCCAAAATCTTGTTCGAATTTAACCCCAGATATATTTACGTTTTTTTACACTTAAACCATCTTAATTGAATCTATAAATACATCATACTAATTTCTTTATTTTTAAAAATCTCATAATAATAATAATAATCTCAAAATTTATTTTCATTCAGATTGAAAAGAACTGTCCAGTAAACTCTTCCTTAGTAAAATGCTAAAACCATAACAATAGTTATATTGTTAAATGTTAAATCTCTCTCTCTCTCTCTCTCTCTCTCTATATATATATATATATATATATATATATATATATATATATATATATATATATATATATATGTATATGTATACCAGGGCTGTCCAAACTTTCGCAAAGAGTGCCAGATGGGAGCTGACCATTAAGCCTGACATTCTTTGTACGAAATTAGCTTGAATTTAAATATTTAAAAGTAATTACAACAGTTATACTTAACTATAAATTTTCAAATTGGATTAACAATTAAAAGACGCAGGATCAATAGCACAATTACTTGATCTGTTCGTCCGCCGGACAGACAATATAATTATCTACAAATTCTGGTAAAGGTTATCTTCCAGGCCTTAGAAGAGTGCCTTTATAAAACATTTGAGCATGTAGCAAGATCAACACTCAGTGACTTCGAGATCATGAGCAGAACACGGAGAGAATTACTTGTGAATATAATACATTTAATAATTGTGAAACATATAACACCAACTAAACTACGACATACATACACATGAATAATACAAATAAAATGCAAGAGAGTGAGAGAGAGAGTAAGAGTGTCAAGAAAAATGGAGAGTGAAAGGAGAAATATAAAAATGTAAATTAGAAATTAAAGGAGAGAGATATCAGGAAGAAATGGCGATTGACCAAATGTCAAAACAGGCAAATTCCAAATCAAGTTAGCTACACCGTGTGAGAATCGTCCAAGAATTAATATTCACCTTAAAAGGGGTTTCAGCTTAAAATTATGTTTCTTTAACTATTAATGAAAGTTACTTGCATGACCGAAGTCCTGAAGTCAAACTTTTGAAGACGCCTTGGAGATTCCGAGTTGTTGGAGCAAGAGAAAGAACTTCTGCTGAAGATCAAAGTTCTTATCCGGTGCAAGCAAAGTTCTTGATTGAAATTGCTGTTAGAGTCTCAGAAGAAAGTGACGGTCTTGGAGAAGAATCTGTGCATAGATAGATGGGTGACCAGGCCTTTTATTGCCCTGTGGAGTTACACCTAACTTAGACAGGACGGCCAATAGGAGCCTGGAGATTTTGGCGTGAGAAAATCGCTTTATCTGTGTTCAGGCTCATCTCCACGCCTTAGGGCTGGTCCAGTGAATTAATACTATTTTGAATTAAGAATATCTTAGGCTAATATGGTGCCTACAAATGGTCAAATAGCGTATATCATTGTATAGGGAATGATTAATGGATCATTTTGACACCAAAAGTCACATAGATAGGGCGTGTGGAAGCGGAGAAGGATAGATGTAGGCAATTCAGAGTATTGCATTCTTTACAACACCTTAATTGGTGAATTAAAGATTGAATCTTAGTTAGTATTAAAGGGTGAGACAAGTAGTATTAGAACAGGGATAGCTTAGAAATATTAGGAACTAATAGGAGGCAGTCATCCTATACTGAGAATTGAGCACAAAACTACTATTCTATACGACATGAGGGAGAACTATTATCTCAAAACAAAGTAACATATAAAACAATGTGGTTCATGGATATGATAAAAGACAGTACATGGAACACAGTTACAATGATTAGGCAATAAAGGTGGGATACGTACATTTGTATATGTTACACACGTGTATACACATATATTATTATATCTATCTATATATATATATATATATATATATATATATATATATATATATATATATATATATATATATACAGTGGTGTGAAAAACTATTTGCCCCCTTCCTGACTTTTTATTCTTTTGCATGTTTGTCACACAAAATGTTTCTGATCATCTTAATCATTAGAACACATTTTAATATTAGTCAATATTACACAAGTAAAGTAACACAAGTAAACACAAAATGCAGTTTTTAAATGAATGTTTTTATTATTTAGTGAGAAAAAAATCCAAACCCACATAGCCCTGTGTGAAAAAGTGATTGCCCCCCTTGTTAAAAAATAACTTAACTGTGGTTTATCATATTTTATGTGAGTTTTTCTGTAGCCACCCCCAGGCCTGATTACTGCCACACCTGTTTCAATCAAGAAATCACTTAAACAGAAGCTACCTGACACAGAGAAGTAGACCAAAAGCACCTCAAAAGCTAGACATCATGCCAAGATCCAAAGAAATTCAGGAAGAAAGGATAACAAAAGTAATTGAGATCCATCAGTCTGGTAAAGGTTATAAAGCCATTTCTAAAGCTTTGGGACTCCAGCGAACTACAGTGAGAGCCATTATCCACAAATGGCAAAAACATGGAACAGTGGTGAACCTTCCCAGGAGTGGCCGGCCGCCCAAAATTACCCCAAGAGCGCAGAGACAACTCATCCGAGAGGTCACAAAAGATCCCAGGGCAACATCCAAAGAACTGCAGGCCTCACTTACCTCAATTAAGGTCAGTGTTCACGACTCCACCATAAGAAAGAGACTGGGCAAAAACGGCCTGCATGGCAGAGTTCCAAGACGCAAACCACTATTAAGCAAATAGAACATTAAGGCTCGTCTTAATTTTGCTAAAAAACATCTCAATGACTGCCAAGACTTTTGGGAAAATATCTTGTGGACTGACGAGACAAAAGTTTTTGGAAGGTGCGTGTCCCGTTACATCTGGCGTAAAAGTAACACAGCATTTCATAAAAAGAACATCATACCAACAGTAAAGTATGGTGGTGGTAGTGTGATGGTCTGGGGTTGTTTTGCTGCTTCAGGACCTGGAAGGCTTGCTGTGATAGATGGAAGCATGAAGCACATGTGATATCTGTGATACTATGTGATACTGAATGAACATTGGCATGTTCATTCAGTGATTTGTTCAGTCCTAAGAGGGCATCCCAGCCATGAGACTGTGCCATCGATATCATAGAGGTTGAACCAGTGCCCTATGTAAGATCTACCCACTTTCACTCCCTTAATTCCAAGCTATGCAGGACTATATAAAAGACGCATTTGCACAGGGCTTCATCTGTACCTCCACTTCAACATCGGCATCCAGTTTCTTCTTCATTACCAAGAAAGTTGGGGACTAAGATCCTGTATCGATTATCGGGCCCTCAACTACATCACGGTGTAGTATCGGTATCCACTTTCCCTCATACCAGCTGCCCTGGATACCCTCACATGCTACAATATTCACAAAGCTCGATCTCTAAAGAGCTTATAACCTGTTCGGATACGTGAGGGGGATGAGTGGGGGACGACACCATGAGTATCTGGTGATGCCTTACGGCCTGGCTAATGCCCCCCATATTCCGAGGATTTATGAATAAGGTCTTTTGGGATTTTCTCCACCACTTTGTTTTAGTCTACATTGATAACACCCTGATCTACTCACCAGTTATACAGTACCTCAAGGCCAAAACATTTCATCTGCCTTTCATTTGCAATCAGTCCAGTTCCTAGTATATGTAATTAACAAACATGGAGTCTATGGGCGAGGGCAAGATTAAAGCGATCACAGACTGGCTAATACCCATCACTATTAAAGAGCTGCAGTGTTTTCTTGGATTTGCAAAGTTTTACAGATACTTCATACACATGTATAGTATTGGGAGAGAGGGGGTAGCTCAGTGGTCTAAGGCGCTGGGCTGCTGATTGGAAGATCTGAGCCCCGGTATGGCCAAGCTGCGGCCCTTGGGTCCTTGAGCAAAACCCTTAACCCTCTGTGCTCCAGGGGCGCCGTTTCATGGCTGACCCTGCGCTCTGACCCCAGCTACCAACATCAAGCTGGGATATGTGAAAAAAATTTCACTGTGCTGTAATGTATATGTGTCAAATTAAGGCTATTATTATTATTATTATTATTATTATTATTATATTATCGTCACCAGTATGTTGACCAATCTTCTCTGAGGCAAACCCAAAGGGCTCTCCTGGACCCCTGCAGAAACTTTGAGGACTTAAAAAAGGCTTTCACCTATGCACCTTTCCTAATTCACCTTGACTCAGGTGCTCACAGACCACAAGACCAAATCTCCAATACATCAGAGAAGCCAGAAGGATTGAACCCCAGATAACCCAGGGCCGATGGCACTCTCTTGTTGCTAAGAAACTACTTCTTGTGGTCTAGAATGGCGCATGAGGTAAGGCAGTATGTTCAGGGATGCAAGCAGTGTGCCATCTCTAAAAATTCATCACTAATCGTATACTAGTCCCTCTGCAGGTTCGGAATTGCCCCAGGCTTGGATTTCATGGCAGACCTGCCTCCATCCAAAGGTAATACCTGTATTCTCCTCATAGACGATTGATTCCGGGTCCAGGACCCTTCCAGATCTCCAGACAGATTTTCAGACGGCTAAACTCATATTAAAACAGGTGTTACAGCCCTATGGAATTCCTGAGGACATTGTCTCTGACTGAGGCCCCCAATTCAGCTTGAAAAGTGTTTTTTAAGTGCCTAGGTGTGGCCATCAGCCTGTTGTCCGTATACCACCCCCAGACCAATGGACAGGCTGAACACAAGATTCAGGAAGTGGGGCGATTCTTGCTGACATTTTGCCATAGCAAAATTAATTTTTGGACCAGAATTCTTGGAGCTCCTGGGTTGGGCTGAATATGCACAAAACTCCCTTCGGCAGGCGTTTGCCAGTCTCACCCAATTTCAATGCATACTTGGCTATCAGCCTCCTCTGTTCCCCTGGTCTTACGAGCTTTGCGATGTCTTACTGTGGACCACTGGTTCCAGGAGAGCGAGAGGGTCTGGTAACTAGCACACTGTCAGCTCCAGTGAGCAGTTCACAGACAGAAGACTGTTGCCAGAAGGTATGTTAGCTACCAGTGATATCTGCCTGCAGCTGCCGTGCAGAAAACTGTACCAGGTTCATTGGCCAATTCATTGGCACCCCAGAGTAGGGGCGGCGACAATTTCGTCCTTCAGCAGCTCAGCAGCAGCCCCTGGAGGGAGGGTTCTGTTACGAATCAACCTGGCTATTACCTCCTCCAACACTCAGATCTCATCTCTGACACCTCGAATTATTGATGTTTGACTAAGCTGTGTGTTTATTCTGTCTCCATTTATTCAGTGGCCCGAACCTCTGCATCTGCACTCTCCTCACACCTCAGTCTTGGATAATCCACGCTCCTTTCTGATCCCTCTCGCTTGTCCTCGCGTTATTCGTTTCGTCCGAAATGCACCTTGCACTCATGAGCACTTCTTCTAGGCTAGCTTTGCTGCAGGCCCATGGCCATTCCCTGTTTTCAGGTGTTTTTTTTAAAGGAGAGCCTGGAATCCGACCCTTGGAGGTGGGTTATGTCACGTCTCTGCCAGACTCCTCTTCCTCTGTCTCCCTAACATAATGCTCACTCTCTCCCTAATCCTATGATTTGTCATATGATTTGTCTGCTTGTTTGTGCTCAACATTATACTAACCTGTTTCTCTGTTCCCTGTGTTCCAGTCCCGCTCCATGATTCCTGTGCTCTCCAATACGCCGTGTTCCTGCAGTCATCCCTCCAGAACCTGTCTCCATCTCCCTGCCTCCCATACTCTCCTTTCCTGTCTCTCCTATTCCCCAGTGCTTTCCGAGTGTCCTTCCATGCTCTCCGCTTCCTGTGCTTCTGAGTGCTTCTATTGAACTGAAACGCCTGTCTGGACTGTCCATTCCGACTGTCTACAAAGTAAAATTTGTTCAGATTTGAAAAAAAATTGTTAATGAGCTTAATGAATGCAGAGCGTATTGAAGAAGTGTAATACCCATGTAATGCCTACAACCTCCTCCTCCCACCATCCACACATGTATTAATGATGACATTCCATGGTAAGTATTTTATACATTACTGTATTATTTTTACTTATTGTTTACTAATTTGAAATGTATTACTGTTATTGTTTTTCTAACTTTTCTTAAGTGCAGCATTCAGGAATGCAGTAAACTACCATTCTTATATCTTATATTTCACAAACATATTTAGGAGATGTGTAGTTAAAATTGAATGCCACAAACAACAATTCATACTACAAATGAACTCTTGGAACATCACTCGTTCTTGGCTGGGGAACTCTTGGAACAAAAGTTGTTCATAGGGTGGGGACTGTCTGTGTGTGGTGTGTGTGTGTGTGTGTGTGTGTGTATATATATATCTATATATATATATATATATATATATATATATATATATATATATATATATATATATATATATATATATATATATATATATTATATATATACACACACACACAGTGGTGGAAAGTAAAGTATTACTGTAATTGAGTATTTTTTGTGTGCTTCTACTTGACTACTAGTTTTTAAAATATGTGATTTCAATTTTACTTAAGTATAATTAAAAATAGTTGTTTTATTTAGTTCTATTACAATTAGTTCTAGTGAGGAATTTTGCTGCTGCGTTTTAAACTAACTGAAGCTTATTTATACACTTAGTAAAGTGTTAAAATAATCCAAGAAATTTTTCTGCAAATTTAATGATAATATGTTCCTAATCTTAGCGATATTTCTGAGATGAAAGAATGATATCCTGGTAATATTAACTACATGAGCTTCGAATGAGAGATTAGAATCTGTCAGACTCTGGACCTGGGCTGCCTGGACCACTAGGGGTCGCCTTTGAGCCCCACTTTTCCTTTTGCTGGTGTTGGTTCATTGGAGTTTTTTTTTGGTGTGTGATGTGCTGCTTGTTTTGTTATTTCATTGTGTTATGGTGGGTCACTTTGTTCATTTTGCTTTTGTCTGCTTTATCTGTGTTTTACTTTGTCTTCCCTGATTTTCCCCTTTTTTGTTAGCCATGTTTCCTTGATAGCAGTTTTGAGTATTGTGTTCTGCTGTTAGATTCCTGCCTTTATTTATTTCTTTTGTTCCCTGTGTTCTGGCCTGTTCTCTCTCGAGCCCTGTCCCTAGCCGTGTTCTCTCCCCTTCTCTAGTGTCTTCTTGTGTTCTCTCTCCCTCTCTAGTGTCCGCTCGTGTTCTCTCGTGGTTCTCCCCCTCTCTCGTGTTCTCTCGTGGTTCTCCCCCTCTCTCGTATTCTCTCTAGTGTTTCCCTAGTTCAATTTAGAGCTGTGTTAGGTTTTTGATTATTATTTTATTGTTGCCCTTTTTGTCTTTGTATTCCTGAGTTCTCGGAAGAACATTGGTTATACAAGTTCCTGTTCTTTTGTTTCTTCATCGTTCGTGGTTTTGTTTTGATTCATTAAAGACATGTACTTGCATGTCTTTGTAGTATGTCTCTGTATCCTGGGTTCACTTCTTCCCTATGGCAGACTGCTAGGGTGTCTGCCAAGCACCACACCACCCTGGGTTCGAGCCCTGCTCTCGATTGCAACAAAAATCTATAATCACACCCAGATCTTTTACAGTTGCACTCTGTGTAAAAGAAAGACCATCTAGAGTTACAGTTTGGTCTGATTTCCCTTCTAGCTGCATGTGGTCCTAGTACCAGAACCTCTGTCTTAGCGGGATTAAGCAGGAGGAAGTCACTTAGCATCCAGTCTCTTATGTCTTTCACACATTGCTCAACTATATTTTGCTGTTTTTTTGTATTTGGTATAACTGAGATATATAACTGTCATCAGTGTAACAATGGAAACTATCATGTTTACGAATTATGTTGCCCAGAGTAAGAATGTAAAGGGGGGGAAAGCAATGGGCCTAAAACCGAACCCTGTTGAGATACCATATTTTACTTGGGAATGCTCAGAATAGTCACCATTAAAATATACAAACTTGTAGCGATCGGTTGAATAGGACCTGAAACAGGCAAGAGCCATTCCCTTGAGTCCTACTACCTTTTCTAATCTGTGAAGAAGAATATTATGATCAATAGTGTCAAAATCTGTTTCCCACTGAGGTTGAGTAATAGCGAGTAAAAAGAAGTGAGTAAAGCAAGTAAAAAATGCAACCTTGATCAGAGGCCATTAAGAGGTTGTTTACTACTTTAACGAGTACTGTCTTTGTGCTATGATTTGGCTTAAATCCTGATTGATACATTTCGTGTATGTTAATCCTGAATAAGTATGAACTTATCTGCTGTGCAATTGTTGTCTCTTCTAAGATTTTTGAAATTAAGGGGAGGTTTGATATCTGCCTGTAGTTTGCTAATGTCATGTCACCAGAGCACTTCCGGGACCTTGCCCCCATGAAAGGCACGGGAACAGGCCTTCCCAGCTCCCTATGAAAAGGCCCTAGACTTATTTCTGCTTCCCAGATTATCTTATAGGTTTCCCCTCAAGGACTCTCCAGCCTACCCTGCATGGCCCTGTGACAGCTAGCTCATTGGGGTCAAGGTCAGGTTTTTTAATCAGTGGGTTAATAATTGCCAATTAAAAATTTTGGAACATACCCACTGCTGAGTAAAGAGTTTACTATTTTCAACAGGGGTTCTGATTCTGCTGGTACTGTAAAGAAATTGTGCAGGATCTAATACGCAAGTTGTTGATTTAGCAGAAAAGATTTAAAAAGTGTTTAGTTTACCTTCAGAATTATTTGAATAATCTGAATTAAAGGCCTGAATATTTTACCTAATATTTGCACAAATTACACAAATTACTTATATATATATATATATATATATATATATATATATATATATATATATATATATATATATATATATATATCTCAGACGTGGACAAAATTGTTGGTACCCTTTGGTCAATGAAAGAAAAAGTCACAATGGTCACAGAAATAACTTTAATCTGACAAAAGTAATAATAAATAAAAATTCTATAAATGTTAACCAATGAAAGTCAGACATTGTTTTTCAACCATGCTTCAACAGAATTATGTAAAAAAATAAACTCATGAAACAGGCATGGACAAAAATGATGGTACCCCTAACTTAATATTTTGTTGCGCAACCTTTTGAGGCAATCACTGCAATCAAACGCTTCCTGTAACTGTCAATGAGACATCTGCACCTCTCAGCAGGTATTTTGGCCCACTCCTCATGAGCAAACTGCTCCAGTTGTGTCCGGTTTGAAGGGTGCCTTTTCCAGACTGCATGTTTCAGCTCCTTCCAAAGATGCTCAATAGGATTGAGGTCAGGGCTCATAGACGGCCACTTTAGAATAGTCCAATTTTTTCCTCTTAGCCATTCTTGGGTGTTTTTAGCTGTGTGTTTTGGGTCATTGTCCTGTTGCAAGACCCATGACCTGCGACTGAGACCAAGCTTTCTGACACTGGCTAGTACATTTCTCTCTAGAATTCCTTGATAGTCTTGAGATTTCATTGTACCCTGCACAGATTCAAGACACCCTGTGCCAGACGCAGCAAAGCAGCCCCAGAACATAACAGAGCCTCCTCCATGTTTCACAGTAGGGACAGTGTTCTTTTCTTGATATGCTTCATTTTTTCGTCTGTGAACATACAGCTGATGTGCCTTGGCAAAAACTTCGATTTTTGTCTCATCTGTCCACAGGACATTCTCCCAGAAGCTTTGTGGCTTGTCAACATGTAGTTTGGCATATTCCAGTCTTGCTTTTTTATGATTCGTTTTCAACAATGGTGTCCTCCTTGGTCGTCTCCCATGTAGTCCACTTTGGCTCAAACAACGACGGATGGTGCGATCTGACACTGATGTTCCTTGAGCATGAAGTTCACCTTGAATCTCTTTAGAAGTCTTTCTAGGCTCTTTTGTTACCATTCGGATTATCCGTCTCTTAGATTTGTCATCAATTTTCCTCCTGCGGCCACGTCCAGGGAGGTTGGCTACAGTCCCATGGATCTTAAACTTCTGAATAATATGTGCAACTGTACTCACAGGAACATCTAGTTGCTTGGAGATGGTCTTATAGCCTTTACCTTTAACATGCTTGTCTATAATTTTCTTTCTGATCTCTTGAGACAGCTCTTTCCTTTGCTTCCTCTGGTCCATGTCGAGTGTGGTACACACCATATCACCAAACAACACAGTGATTACCTGGAGCCATATATATAGGCCCAATGGCTGATTACAAGGTTGTAGACACCTGTGATGCTAATTAGTGGACACACCTTCAATTAACATGTCCCTTTGGTCACATTATTTTCTGTGTTTTCTAGGGGTACCATCATTTTTGTCCATGCCTGTTTCATGAGTTTATTTTTTTACATAATTCTGTTGAAGCATGGTTGAAAAACAATGTCTGACTTTCATTGGTTAACATTTATAGAATTTTTATTTATTATTACTTTTGTCAGATTAAAGTTATTTCTGTGACCATTGTGACTTTTTCTTTCATTGACCAAAGGGTACCAACAATTTTGTCCACGTCTGTGTATATATATATATATATATATATATATATATATATATATATATATATATATATATATATATATATATATATACACATAAACCTGTACTTTTACATAAGCCTAAATAAACAAAGGTAATAAAGAAGAGAAACATACCAAAGCCCCAGGAGCCTTCAGTGTCAAAATAAACAAAAAACAACAAGACAAACAACTTTGAATTCTCTGTAAATCTCTTGTTGAAGACGAAAATTCTAGTGCGTAGG
>JACRUU010000002.1:22036020-22286020 GCA_030449085.1 Kryptopterus vitreolus
ATATAAATATTTACCACCAGAGCCCTTCGAATCTTCATTCCACTGCTCACTCTCCCTCAATACACATATACTTAAATTTGACTATACGTTTGGTAAAATCAAAATCAAAATAATAACCACATTGTAAATGTGAAGAGCAGGATTCTGTAATTGTTGCTGTTCTATCTCAACCTCCTTGAACAATCTAAAGGAACCAGAAAAGAACAAGACCTGCCTGCATATATGTACAGTGATAATAGCCTCCATTTTATGATTTATTTATTTATTTTTTGTTCAGGCAAGGGCTGGAGAGATTTAGAAGATATTATATATATATATATATATTAAAGACCATCTTCTTCAAGACCTATGCCTGCCTACTGTCTTTGCCTGCCGTTCGTATCCTCCTGATCTTTGGAACCAACCACCGTGTTAGTACCGGCCCTGTCTTGGATCCTTCCTACCCCGCATGGGCCGTGACTGAACAATCTGGCCACTGATGGATCCTGCAGAGCAACCAGGTCCCCGACTGAGCATTTCTAGATCATCAAGCCACCAAGCTATTGACTCCATTTCCCGAGCAGATTTAAACAGGCTATCCTGCCACCAGGCTGCTCAGAAACATCAGATACGGGAGTTAATACGGGAGATACAGTCATCCCTCCAGACCTGTCTCTGTCGCCCTGCCTCTCGTACAGTCCTTCCCTATCTCTCATATTCCCCTATGTTCTCCGAGTGCCCTTCCACACTTTCTGCAACATGATCACTTCTTCACCGGTGTTCACACACAGCTCACTGGCAACACCAGCTCGCTACACTGGCTAGTGCAAATCCATACTGACTCAGTGCTTTTCTAATTTAATCACAACCTTGCCTGTTTCCAACTGAATTATCTAAAATCACGTATATCATCTCCTTTTTGACAGGTTTTGCACTCCAATGGGTGGCGGTGATCTGGGCTCAAGCCAGTCCTCACATACAGTGGGCCTCAATCTTCATGGAGGTGCATCAATCTATCAAGGAGGTGCTTGACTACATGGATGAAAACACCCCAAACAAATTTTCTTTGGGGGGTGCTATATGTCTCCATTCAGGTTGGCTGCCACTCCACTACTCCCTTCCAAGATGTCAGCCAACTCTGACTCAGAGCCTGAGCACCTGTCCAAAATGGCAGCCAACTCTGACTCCATAACCGATCACCCATCCAAGATAGCCTTCATGCAGGCTCACCCGTCCAAGATGGCCTCCATACGAGATAACCTGTCAATGATAGCCTCCATGCCAATTTACCCATCCAAGACGGCCTCTGTGGGGCCGTTAAGCCTGATGACATGCTTGAAGGGGCTGCCGCACCCGATGACACGTCTGGAAAGGATGCAGAGCCTCAGACCCAGCCTCCAGATGGCTGCCAAGCCAGAGACTCTGTTGAGCTCTGTTGGCTCATTACTTGAGAGCAGGCCAGACAAGGAACCTGCTCAAGCCCAGGAGCCTGTTTCGGAGCCGCCGGATAAAGCCCAGGAGTCGGTTCCTGCCCTGTCTGCTCTGTCTGGGTCCATAGTCAAGCTGGCTACACTCACTTCCCAAGTCCCGCCTGCTCCCATCCCAGAGCCCTTTCCCGGGCTATATATTTCCCTTTCACTACAACCCCCTCCTCCTCCCACCATCAACACATGTATTAATGACGACATTTCACGAAAGTTCAGTACAGTACTTTAGATATTATTGTATTATAGTATATTGTTTATTAATTTTAAATGTATTACTGTTATTGTTTTTATAACTTTTCTTAAGTGCAGCATTCAGGAATGCAGTAAACTACTGTTTTTATAGCTTATATCTTACGAACATAGTTAGGAGACATATGTAGACAAAAGGGAATGCCACAAACAATGCCACTTACGAACAAACACGTTCAGAGTGTAGAGGGGGTCTGGTTCACTGGCAGCTCAGCAGTGGCATATGAAGCTCAACAAACAGAGAGAGAGACAGAGAGAGACAGAGAGAGAGACAGAAAGAACAATTAGGCATAGTCACAGTGAAAGTGTGGCGTGAGTGTACTTTCGGTGAAGGGTGCAGGCATGGTCTCCGGGAGGATTAACTATTCATCATAACTAAAAGGAGAACCAGAGGGAAACACAGACATGAGAGCTTCCTGATATGTAAAGCAAACAGTCACTCTCACCCCCACAATGACTCTCATCACTCATTGTGCGATCTCTGAGAGTGCGGAAGACAGCACTAAACACCCCAGATCTGCTCCTTTTTAAAAGGCAAAACTAATCACTGAATGCTTGGTTAAATAAATACGTTTTCAGTCGGTAGAGACTGTTTCTGAGACTGTTTCTGATTCTCGAATGTTAATCGGGAGGGAGTTCCATAACTTTCGGGCTTTGTAAAAGAGCTCTCTGCCCTGCTGTAGTTTTCCTAATACGAGGTACTGACAGACAGCCTGCATCCTCTCAATCGAAGCTTGAGAGGTTTTTTACTGTTGCACTCTGTGTAATAGAATGATCATCTAGAGTTACAGTTTAGTCTGATATCCGTTAGGTTGCCCAGAGGTCAGGTTTTTTAATCAGTGGTGGTTCACTGGTTAAGGCGCTGGTTTTCTAATCATGATCAGGTTGGCGGTTTGAGCCCCGCCACCAGTAAGCCACCACTGTTGACCCCAGTGACAATTAGCACAGTAATGAACATAAACACAAGTGTGTGAATAACCATCAAATCTAAATCTCTGAATCTGTTGTTGAAGACTAAAATTCTGTGAGTACATGTTGGTGCAAAGCAAAAATTTGGTGAGTCAGTGGGAAACAGAGAGTTTTTATACTGACATGTACACGCGAAGATCCGGAATGTAAGTGGTTTATTTATGTAACAGTAATGTTGCACAATTCCAGATATTTCCGCATGTCTTGACTTCTACATAAGGTTCAATTATAAATACACACTTATTTATCTTTAATATTAATCCTTGCTAAAGAGCTAAAGTTACACTAATCTAGATAGGGGTCATACACAATAATTTCCCTCATGGAATTAATAAAGTATTTCTAAGTCTAAGTCTAAAACAAATATTATACCATAAGAAATTTGTCTTTCAGCTTAATTTTGTGTTTCTGTCCTTTGTGATGCAAACATAGTGTTTCTATATGCTATAAAGAGTTCCAATAAACCTGAGTTTATTGAAAAGAGAATAAACTGTTGTCTCTTCTCATGTTCTGGGTAATGTACTTCATTTTGCAGTTTACACTTCATTTACATTTACAAAATTAACTTACTGAACACTTGCAACACAGCAAATGGAAATACAACCTATATGCTTAAGGACTGAAGATACAAACAAGCACTTGTGTGCTTTTGGCTGTAAACAGTCCCACCATCTTTCCAGTCAGTCTGCAGACTTCTTGTCTATTTGGTCACTAGCACCGACTACTCACAGATGTACTAAAAGCAGCATTTTGAGCGGAATATTATGCCACTCTTTGCTTTTAAGTCCAGTTTCCCATCGCATAACTGTACATAGAGTTATATTTTCCCCCATCTTGGACTTAGGTGATGTAAATGCGATGGAAGTCATTGGCTCCAAAAGCAGCATTACACTTGGGACATTTCCTCTGCTGAGTATCATAATCTTTGTCATTAAATTGTAGTATGTAGGTTGTAGGTTGTAGTATGAACTGTATATAGTCACTAAAACCATCCACAACCATGTACATGAAGCCCTGCCTCCTAGTGGAGGTGATCCTTTACAATGTGATAATACACACACCTTATGAGATATATAATGCATATAGAACAGAGCTCAACATTGCAATAAAAAAGATATTATTAAGAGAAACTACAAAAAGTGTGTATGTATCTATTGTTAAACTACCTTTCTTATACCCCCATTCAGGCAGATGTAACGTTTTAATATTGGGGAAAATTAATGAGCAAGGTCCCCGCTATTCTCCAACCATTATAACTGTAATGTATTAAGCTTACGGGGTAATAAACTATATATTCGGACAAGTACAAGACTTGTTTCAATTTCTCCACCAGTCGGTAACCGACAATTTAAGTTGAAATTACAACATGCAAATCCAAATACTCATATTAATTATAATGGTTTATAATTAATTATGACTATTGAATGTTAGCTTGAATATTAAAGGAATCAATAGCTTAATTATTTGATCTGTTCGTCCGGCGAGCAGACAATATAATTATTCATTAATCCCAAGAAAAGTTATCTTCCTGGCCTAGAAAATAACTATTCTAATATAATACAAGTTGTAATTGAGCGAGGTAGCAAGATCAAAGATTCATTGACTTGTAATTGTGAGGCACACACAAAGACAATCACTTGTGTATATACAACATTTAATAAGACGGCACATAACATACTAACCTATGACAAACATCTATATACAATAGTACTGAGGGGAAGAAAGTGAGAGAGAGAGAGAGAGAGAGAGAGAGAGAGAGAGAGAGGAGAGAGAGAGAGAGAGAGAGAAGAGAGAGAGAAAGAGGAAAAGACAGACGAGAGAGAGGCGAGATACAGACGGCGAGTTGAAGGAGTCAAATTTATCACACCTTGATGAGAATCGTAAAGAGGAATTCAGATTCACCTTAATTAAAAGGGGCTTAACTTACAGACGCTGAATTGATCAGCAGCGTTACTTGTTTTGAGATGGAAATGGAACAAAAGTCCGGACGATTCTAGGTGTTGAAGATGAAGTCCTGTAGATGACGATCAGAAATTGCTGTTCTGTCTCAGGAGGAGATTCACGACTCAGAAAGGCCAGCATGGCCTCGCTCCTGGTTGGAGACATGAGCATGAGTTTCCCGAGTGACTCCGAGTTGGTCCCGAGCTGGTCCGCTTGAGAGGCCGTAGCCTCTCAGCATCGTCTCACTTCATCTCTTCGTTGTTTTCTCTCGTTGGTGTCTCTTCCCGTTGGTGTCTCTGCGAGTTGTGGAGAGTGTAGACAGGATATATGGGTCTGGGTGTTACACCCAACTTTCGAACTGACCAATGCAACGACATAAAACTTGAGCAGAAAGGTATTTCTTTGTCTATGCCCAAGCTAATTTGCATATTGGGAATGGTTCAAAAGTTAATCAAGTCATTTCCTTGAAATATGAATTAATGAATTTCAACCTCTTACAATTACATCATCTTCATCATGGTGTAGGAAATGACGAATGGATCAATTGGACACCGAGAACGGCCAAGTAGACATTGTAACAACCAAAGAATTATATATAAGTACTTCTTACTTACAAACATTGGTTGATATGCCATGAAAGCGAGAGATAATTTGAAAATGAAAAGAAGGAAAGAGAAAGGATGGATGCAGGGAACTGATCAGCCATAATACTAATACATGTCATCACTACATGATTAATATAAAGGATAATAACAATGTTCTAAAAATATAATCATCATTTTGATGAACCCTATTGTTTAATCACTATTAATTATTAAAACAGCATTGTTTTATAACTGAAGTTTTATAGAACAATAAGAATAATGATGATAATTTCATAAAACATTGTTCAAGTTAACACACAGATTATGACTTTCAGCATGATAAAATTGAACCTCATACATACATTAAACACATACAGGCGTGTGTGTGTGTGTGTGTGTGAGTGTGTAGCTGAGTTCAGGAAATGTGCCAGCATCCTGTGGGGGAGTGGGGGTTTGTTTGAGATTTAAATGACAGTCGTAAACTGAGTATTTGGGAGGCATGAAGTCAAAGGTGACGGGCCAGAAGTGCAGATAAGATGGCCTTATCTGTGAATGACCCAGCCAGGTGTGGTCATAAAACTAGTGTGATCATTTAGAAATTGTGTCGATCCAAATGCACTACACAGATTTGGGCCTGATTTGGAAGTATATATGTAACCCTGTATAATTGAACAGCTAGTTGATTGACCCAGTGATCACCCAATGTGATTACATTGCACGTACACATTGTCCCGCCCCATTACGTTAATTGAAGCCATTGGAAAGCCATGTTTTTTTCTTTCGGAAAAAGTGTGGATATACGCTGCAGAATTCTGAGCGAGTGGGAAAAACAAGAAAAAATAAATAATACTCTCATGTGTGTTCATTCTTGAATTTTCTTGTTAAAGTTTATTGAAGTACTGGTAGACTCATTGCCTGTATGTGTATATATGTATACATATATATGTTCAGGTTAGGTTAATGTGTTGTGATGGAACATCAGTGAAGTTAGAAGAACGTTTATGATGTTAGACAAAGTTTAAATTGTAAAATTAACCCAGGAATGGAGTAGTAAAACTTTTTCAGGTTTCAGGTATTTTTTAAGGTTCGGTTTTTGTGGAGCAAGTTGTTTTTTTTCCCCTTTTTCAATTTGAAGCCACCAAAATATTTTTGGGGAAACGCTTCCTTTTCCTTCGTTTTTTTTTGTAAACTACACGGAATCGTCACAAACTTTGGATCTGAATCATTTTGAATGTATCGATTCTGATACAATTTAGCTGAATCAAATTGAAATGTTGGAATTTAATCCTTTGAATTGAATTGAATAGTGGAATCCATTTCCTTTCTGTGGAATATTGTGAATGGGCACTAATATGCTGTTTTATTTTGTGCAATGCACAGAATGTGATTGTTAAGAGTTGTATGTTTGTGGATGTTGAAGCAATTCATTTTTTTTTTTTTGGTATAAACATTTCTTTATCAAACTCAAGATTATCTGATTGTGCCTCCAGAGTTGAACCTACTGGTCCATAGACAGTTGACACAGGTGTTCCATGTATGCAACTTTTGTATGTTTGCAACTTTTGATCATAAACGCATCAAGAGTGTTAGTGTCGCCTAGAGATCGCCTAGCACTGCTCGATTGAATGTACCTTTTATAATCTTAGGAACTATTTTTACTTCAAGGCCCTTCTCTGTTCTGGCACCAAGGTGTTGGAAGGAACTTCCCCTAATCGTCCAAACAGTAGAGTCACTGGCTATCTTCAAGCGACCAGTGAAGACTTATCTCTTCCTGAAACATTTGAACTAGCACTTTTTCATCTTTACACTTTGTCTTGGTTTTAAAATTTATTGCATAATCTGTTGTCATAATCCTGTAATACCTACCAAGTTTTGTCATTCTGCAAAGTGGTTGCTCAGATTACTCATAATAAGTTTATCACTGGAAATGTGCTTTGGGACAATATTTTTTGTTAAATGTACAATGTACAAATATGTACAAATAAAACTGAAATGAATTGATACCTGACAAAAATAATTTGAAATGCTCCAAATGATTTGTCTGTAGTATAACAAAAGATCCGCTAAACATGAATTAACATGAACATGAAATCTGATCAGCAACTTTTACACAAAACTTTTACACAAAACTTGTAAGGACTTCCAGGACCATGCTGTCTCTGTTAATTTTGTCCAAATTAAAATCTGGCATCTTGAAATCATGCATGAACAAATTTGAAGGGTTTTTGAGAAGAAAAAGTGAATTCATAGCAATCCTCTGCTATTCTATGATTAATTATACAATAGCTGTCTGACTTCCTGGACCCTATTTTAAGTTATACTTATTCATCCTAATTTATCTTGTGTGTGTGTTTATGTGTGTTGTATGTTTGTTAGATTTTATATATGGAATATACAATATCACAGTAAACAGAGAATAGAACACAACTCCAGGATATTTTTATTTCCTGTATGTTTGCAAAAACAGCTGTTTTGTAAATGTTTAATTAAGCGTTTCATTAGAAAGCATGTTAAAAATTCTGGCGTTTGTTTAGTTTTTAGCATGTTAAAAATTCTGCCGTTTGTTTAGTTTTTCATCATCCTCCTTGCCGCATTGTGACAGTTATTGAGCAGAAGATTGTACCTAGACCCTCCTGCGTTCACAAGATCTGACACAGTCTTACTTCCGCCGAAGTCTTTAGTCTCCCTGGTCTGTAAAAAAAGTCAGTGACTCAAGTAATGAATAAATAAATCATGGTAAAAGTTTTGTCTACAAGGATACTTACTCTCCATTTGTTGCTCATTTCGTCTGCATCCACCACAACTGTCTCAGAGGGACGACCGTAACCATTTCCTTTATGCACCAACCACTTACTGCCATCGTCCAGAGTCACTCTGGAATGAATATGAATCTAATAGTAATCTAATCTGAATCTACCAAAACTATTGTAATCTAAAAAGTTAAAAAGCTAAAAAGTTATTATACTATTTTATTTATTTTAAAAACAATCTGATATTTGACATTTGATATCTGATACTTTTCATACATTTTTATATACAGTAAAGTCTTACTTAATAAAGTTCATTCATTCATTCATCTTCTACCGCTTTATCTGATCTTCCCTCGGGTCACGGGGAGCCTGTGCCTATCTCAGGCGTCTATGGGCATTAAGGCACGATACACCTGGATGGAATGCCAACCCATCGCAGGGCACACACACACACACACACTCACAGTCATACACTAGGGACAATTTTCCAAGGTGCCAATCAACCTACTATGCATGTTTTTTAACCGGAGGGAAACCGGAGAACCGAGAGAAAAACCCCGTGAGGCATGGAGAGAACATGCAAACTCCACGCACACACATGGCTAAGACGGGAATCGAACCCGGACCCTGGCGGTGTGAGGCGAACGTACTAACCACTAAGCCACCATGGCCCTACTTAAAAAAGTTAATTATGTTATTTATTTATTGATCACAGAAAAAAAGTTAATATTAAAAAGGTAACAGAATAAAATGATAAACGTATTACAATAAAATTAAAAATGTTTAGTCCTTTTAAACATTCTCTCTCTCTGTCTATCTGTCTCTCTCTCTCTCTCTCTCTCTCTCTCTCTCTATATATATATATATATATATATATATATATATATATATATATATATATATATATGGTGTGTTTCTTTACCTGACTCCTGAGTGACGGAGTAGTCCTATCTCCCGACTCCATCCATCAAGTGGCCGTGTCATCCTCTCAGCCTTTTGCACTCTAGAGTTATAGAGTGTCCTCAGGTCTGAAACATTCAACAGGTCATTATATATATATATATATATATATATATATATATATATATATATATATATATATATATATATATAGAGAGAGAGAGAGAGAGAGAGAGAGAGAGAGAGAGAATGAGAATACAATAATATAAGTGTACAGTGTATATAATCGTTTTATACCTTTTTAAAGGCTAAATGAACACACATAATAAATGAGTTATAACCATACCAGTGCCCCAGGATCCTTCAGGTACAATCAGCACAGTAATGAATATAAACACAACAAGAGTGTTAGTGGCCATCATCTCTGGATCTCTGTAATAAATCTGATGTTGAAGATGAAAATTCTGTGAGTCAGTGGGAAACTGAGAGTTTATATACTGGCATGCACGCACAAACAGCTTTAAAGCACGCCTTTTATTTATGTAACAAGAATGTTGCACAATTCTAGACATTCCTACATAATAGTCTTCCAGTCCTGACTTATGAAAGGTTCAAGTATAGATAAACACTTTCTCCAGTTATTTATCTTTAAATTAATCCTTGAAAAGTCAAAAGTGAAAATCACCAGAAAATGAAATAAAATGGTTTGTTTAATGACAATTATGTTATTACAAGTCAAAATCGAAAACAAATATTATACCATAAGAAGTACACTATGTGCCCTAAGTATGGAAACAAATCAGCCTCATAAATAATTAACACAAAAGACATGCGTATCCCAATTCACACTAGTGAAACAGAATTTACGTGCACAAAATAAATATATATACATAAAAAACAACTCACATACACTATATATATATATATATATATATATATATATATATATATATATATATATATATATATATATAAATATTCATAATATATTTTTCGCAAATGAAAAACACAATTCATAGATGTAAATAAAACACAACTGTGTACAACATTTTTGCATCTTTAAAATTCACGAGTGTGAATGTGCAAATCGTCTTTCCTGTGTGAATCTGGATTTTATGCGTCTTTTCCTGGATTTGTGTGTGTATATTTTCTACATTTTCCTGGCAGCAACGTGGGTCACTCGTATTCTTTAGCCAATCAGATGCGACCTTATCATTGGGGATCAACACTCCAGGAGCGCAGCACTCAATGACCTCAGCTTTGAACACCTTTTGCACAATCTTAAAAGTTATTTACAACAGAAATTAAGATTTACCTACTGAAATAAAATCCAGGGCGATTCACACAGGAAAGACGATTTGCACATTCACAGTCCATGATACACTCGTGAATTTTAAACATTCATAAATTTTGTACACAATTTTACATCTGTGAATTTGTGAAACATATATTACGAATGTACTGTATATATTGATTTTGTGCACGTATTGAGTTGTTTGTTTGTGAATATATCTTTTTTTCGTGTACGTGAATTTCACGCCTGTAAATTGGGATACTCATGTGCGCATCATGTGTGATTTATTTATGAGACTAATTTGTTTCCATAGCTAAGACTGTGTGTGGTTTGGTATATAAATATGGGCATATTCACTATGGGCATGCGTTGTGAGTTGTACAGACGAGGCAGATCAGCAATAGTTAAAGATATCATACCTTTTACTATGTCTAGAGTGGCACCTACTGGGCGAGTACTTCCAGAAGAAATTGCAAGCACGAGAATACATGGGACAAAGTAAATGGGAGTAAAAAAAAAAAAAAAGGAAGAAAGAAAAAAGAAAGAAAAAGAAAGAAAGAAAGAAAGAAAGAAAAAGAAAGAAAGAAAGAAAGAAAGAAAGAAAGAAAGACAGAAAGAAAGAAAAATGGTCGAAATAGATATACTTTTCAAATTCATATTCATACTTGTTTTTCATATTTCATATTTCAACAAAAGGCGACAAAACAGGATATCAGGATATATATCATTAATACATCAACCTATAATCACAAAACTTGAAGTGTTTTGATGACCGTACTCTGCTTTGACATGACTGTGTGGCCACCACCAGCTCCACCACCATCATCAAGTTTGCTGACGACACCGTTGTGGTAGGCCTGATCTCTGACAACGATGAGACAGCCTACCTGAAGGAGATCGGGAATCTGGAGAACTGGTGCCAGAGGAACAACCTCCTTCTAAACGTCAGCAAGACAAAGGAGCTGCTAGTGGACTTTAGTACAAAGCAGGAGAGGATCTACCAGACCCCCGTCATCAACGGGAGCCCAGTGGAGAGAGTGGACAGCTTTAAGTACCTCGGTGTTCACATCACGCAGGACCTGTCATGGTCCTGTCACATCAACACCGTGGTGAAAAAGGCCCGACAGCGTCTCTACCACCTCAGACGCCTGAGAGACTTTAGACTGCCCTCTAAGGTGCTCAGGAACTTTTACTCCTGCACCATAGAGAGCATCCTGACGGGGAATATCACAACCTGGTTCGGGAACAGCACCGTGCAGGACAGACGAGCCCTACAGAGGGTGATGCGTTCAGCTGAGCGCATCATCCATACTGAGCTCCCTGACCTGCACTCCATCTACAACAAGCGGTGCTGGACCAAGGCCAGGAAGATCATGAAGGACCTCAGCCACCCCAGCAATGGACTGTTCTCTCTGTTGCGGTCTGGAAAGCGCTTCCGCTCCCTCAAGGCCAATACAGAGAGACTGAGGAGGAGCTTCTACCCGCAGGCAATAAGGTCTCTCAATCAGTACACCAGACAGTACTGATCCACTACACCCACACTGGACATTCACTATGGCAGTGGTCACTCGTGGTCACTGCTCACTCACGGACAGAAAACACACAACACACACAATATGCACACACCACTTTATAAGCAACCATATTGCACAAACCTGGACTTTGTTGTTTGCACACACAGATTTCTTCTGGTTTTCTTGCATTTTTCTCTTTCTCTTTTTTAAAGTCTATTTTATATTTTATATTTTTTATATTTTACTTTATATTTGTATTTATTTTGTAAATTCTGTGTAGTGCATTTGGATCGACACAATTTCTAAGTGATTCTAAATGACATTCCATAGTTTACGACTGTCACAACTGGCTCCAGTCGGGCTGGGCCAGTCACAGATAAGCTCCATCTTATCTGCACTTCCTGGCCCATCACCTTTGACTTCTGCCTCCCAAATACTCAGTTTACGACTGTCATTTAAATCCCAAACAAACCCCCATTGTCTCACACACACACACACACACACACACACACACACACACACACACACACACACACACACACACACACACACACACACACACACACACACACACACACACACACACACACACACACACACACACACACACACACATTTGCCTATATGTGTAATGTATGTATGAGTTTATATTTTATCATGCTGAAACTCATAATCTGTGTGTTAACTTGAACAATGTTTTATGAAATTATCATCATTATTCTTATTGTTCTATAAAACTTCAGTTATAAAACAATGATGTTTTAATAATTAATAGTGATCAAACAATAGGATTCATCAAAATAATGATTATATTTCTAGAACATTGTTATTATCCCTTATATTAATCATGTAGTGATGACATGTATTAGTATTAAGGCTGATCAGTTCGTGCATCTTTCCATTCTCTTTCATTCTTTCCATTTTCAAATGATCTTCAAATGATCTATTTCTTTCATTGCATATCAACCAATGTTTGTAAGTTAGAAGTACTTATATATAATTCTTTGGTTGTTACAATGTCTACTTGGCCGTTCTTGGTATCTAATTGATCCATTCGACATTTCCCACACCATGATGAAGATGATGTAATTGTAAGAGGTTTCAATTCATTAATTCATATTTCAAGTAAATAACTTGATTAACTTTTGGACCATTCCCCATATGCAAATGAGCTTGGGCATAGACAAAGAAATACCTTTCTGCTCAAGTTTCATGTCATGGCATTGGTTAGTTTCCAAAAGTTGGGTGTGTCACCCCAGGCCCATAAATTCTGTCTACACTCTCAGAAGGAGAGGAACGGAAGAAGGAAGGAGGAGAGAAACCCACACGAACGGGAAGAGAGAACCAGCCGGAGGGGGGGAGACTTCCCCCCCCCCCACGGCAAGACAGCATGGGGAGAGAACAACCTGGGGGGGACACCGGCGGAGGACAAAGAAACAACAATTCCTGATCGTCATCTTCAGGACTTCATCTTCAACACCTCGAATCGTCCGGACTCTTGTTCAGTTTCAAACCCAATGCAAGTAACGCTGCTGATCAATTCAGTGTCTGTAAGTTAAGCCCCTTTTAATTAAGGTGAATTTGAATTCCTCTTTACGATTCTCATCAAGGTGTGATACATTTGTTTCCTTCAACTTGCCGTCCGTCTTCTCCTCTTTCTCTCTCTCTCTCTCTCTTCTCTCTCTCTCTCACTTTCTTCCCCTCAGTACTATTGTATATAGATGTTTGTCATAGATTAGTGTGTCATGTGCCGTCTATTAAATGTTGTATATACACAAGTGATTGTCTTTGTGTGTGCCTCACAATTACAAGTCAATGAATCTTTGATCTTGCTACCTCGCTCAATTACAACTTGTATTATATTAGAATAGTTATTTTCTAGGCCAGGAATATAACTTTTCCTTGGGATTAATGAATAATTATATTGTCTGCTCGCCGGACGAACAGATCAAATAATTAAGCTATTGATTCCATTAATATTCAATCTAACATTCAATAGTCATAATTAATTATAAACCATTATAATTAATGTGAGTATTTGGATGTACATGTTGTAAATTCAACTTAAATTGTCGGTTACCGACTGGTGGAGAAACATTTGGTTAATTACCCCTTAATATTAAACATTATATTGGTGGATAATAGCGGGCACCTTGCTCGTTCATTTTTCCCCAATATTAAAACGTTACAGATGATGATGTTGGAATGCAGTATTCATTACAGTTATTGGTGAAGACATGCATTCATGAATTTCGTTACAATTATAATGGTGGTAGAATGCGTGCAGTAATTTTGTTACATTATAATGGTGGAGAATTTCGGGCAGATTCAAACGTTGTTTTTGTGAGCACACTCAGGGTAATTTCTTGTGTTTATATTTTTATTTGCGCGCTAAGAGAAACTGTGCCTTAACATGCCGATATGCGTCCAGCTTTCAGTGTTAAAGAAAGGAACGAAAAGAACTTGTTCTTAAGAAAAAAAAAGTAATCCTATTTTTGATTTTATTTCAATGTTACTTTTATTTTAACTGCAGTCCGAAAATATTAAAATTGCCCAGTGAAGACAGAAATGTCTTTTACTGTACATTTTAATATTTTCAAAATCGTCTGTCGGAACGCAGATCGATAAAAGAGATTTTACAGGAGCAATGTTCTCCTCGTGTTACAGGCCTTAATTTACCGCTAGCTCTGAATTTCATTCATCTAGACGGCTTTAAACTCCCTTAGGCCAAGCGTTCAGAGTAGCTACCTAACGTACGCCTAAACCCAAATTTTATTGTGCATGCGGCTCGACCGTAATATGTACATGGGAGTCAATTGTTGAAACCGGTGTTAACCACGGAAATCCCGTGCGTTTGTTTAAGTGGCAACGGTGGAATGAATCCCCGCCCACTCTCACAGGGAAAACCCCTGTTTGCGCAGAGCTCTTTATTTATTAATCGGTCGTCATTTGTGTGCAGAAAAACTGCCACAGTGTGTCCGTACTTCCTCGGCGTAATGAATTTCGCCCGTTTCGGTAGCCTAACCACAGGTGAAACACCCTGTTTGGTTTTTGAGCTATTTCTTGTTTTAGTGATTCTTGTCCGTTTGGAAATCGATGCCAAACGCGTCCGTCCAAATCACACGTGGTGTTAATGTAAGGCGCAATACCTTCGAGTGACGTTAGGGGGCAGGTTGTAGTTCTGCACTTCACCGACTCCTCCTACTAACTCTTAACCTCAGTGTCTGCGGACTCCCTAACTCCACCTGGTGGACCTCCTCCGCTAGGTCGGCTTTTCCTTCTCCTCGCCTTAACGGCTGTCTTCCGTTTGACTTCTCCAGTCATTCGTTTATCAACTTTTATTTTGTTAATTTCTGGTATACCTTAATTGATTTGATTTGATTGCATTATTTTGATTTGTTTAAGTTCATTTAATAATTTTTATTATAATTTTGATTTCTTGATTTAATTTTAATTTGATTACAAATATTAAAATAAAATTATTTTTATAAGAATTTTAAAGAATAAATAATAAATAAATAATAATAATTTGCCTTATTATTATTTAAGTTTATTATTTGTTTGTACCATTTCCTCTCACCAATTTGAATTAAATTTAAACCAAGGTTGAATTTGAATTCAAATTAAGTGTTTGGATTTTAGCTATTTAGGTTTAACCCTTTATAGCACTCCTTCCCTTCTTACCCGGTCAGTGAAAGAAGTTGCCTCCATGATGCCTCATAGCAAGTGGAGCCATCTGTCGTGCTGTACCTAGTGCTGATTGGAATTGAACTTGAATACTTTTGCCCATACATTACTAATCCAATATTCAAAATGGATTAGTTTGTCTAATTCTTAATTCTAGGGCTTCTTTAGCATTCTCCTGATAACAGAGTCAGGTCCATAATACAAGTTCAACTCCAACAGCACCTCTACCCTATAATATTTTAACCTTTAAAGGCTTTGCCTATCTTCAGGCATACTCTATTCCTTTCCTGTTTGAATTAGTTGGGTTCTTGTTCGTTTTATCGTATAATATTTCCTGTTTGTCTGCATGAAATCTTACCTTTGAGAATCGTCAAGGGAAAATTTGGCGACACAAGTCAGCCATAGTTTAGATAGTCCATTAGTTTAAGGACTTGCATTGGCCCTTTTCCTGCCTTTCTCTCGCCTCCAGTGAGCCAGACGTCCAAATCCTCCAGCCCTGACGCCCACTGAGATCAGAATGCCATGACTGGCACCCTCGTGCCCGGGACTATGGGTGACCTGCCGCACCTGAGACCTGAACCGCCTGACGACCTCGAAAGTGCCGCAATGTATCGCGATCCTGCACAGGACTACAGCCACAGAGAGCTGATGAAGATCCTTGGATCATTAAGCGTAACCCTCATCACCAGGTAAAAATGGGGGGGGGGGGCAAAGTGAGCACCACCCGCCTGAAAGAGGAATCTCTGGCACCAGAGGCCCAAGCTAAAGAGGCTCAGAAGAACCAGACACCCACTCCCTGGCAACAGGACCAGCTACTGACCGAGACTCAGAACCAGCGCAAGACGGCTGATGAAAAGGACACAGAGCCACAGAAAAGAGTAAAGAAACTCCAGCGAGATGTGTCTCTTGTAACGAAAACAGAGACTGAATGCAGAGAAAGAGATGCCAAAGCTATCTTCAAGAAGGACTTCGAAAGGGAAGTGAAAACCTCAGACTTCCCCGTTAAACAGCAGACAGTACGACGAAATCCAGAACTCCTAATTCGGAAAGGGGGGTGAAAGCCCACTATTCAGCCCTGCCTTCCTGTAAAGAGAAGAGCAGCGAATCAAGAAAGGGAGGGGGCCGATATGATCACACGCCCCTCCAAGCACCGCCTCGACTGGAGAATCCCGCGTGTTCCTGCTGCCTGATATTCAACTGCTGCCGATCCCAGCACTCGATCGCTACACAGCAATCCTGAGGCAACCATCAAACTTGCAAAGGTCCAGACAAAGATGACATCCATGGACCTTGAGGCAGAACCACCAAGAGGAAAGGGACACAGTCAGAGACAATGCAAAACCATCAAGCTCAGCCCCCAGCCTGCATTCTCAATGGCTGGGAGAAAGTGGAACCATCTGCCATGCCATCACCATGGCACACCCTGCATCCTAGCATCTGCATCCACACTTCGTGATCCACCTTCATGTCGATCTTTTATGCCTATTGTTAATTGACGAAGTCCCATCAGGAACTTGTCGATTAACAAAGGGGGGGATATGTAGTGCATTTGGATCGACACAATTTCTAAGTGATTCTAAATGACATTCCATAGTTTACGACTGTCACAACTGGCTCCAGTCGGGCTGGGCCAGTCACAGATAAGCTCCATCTTATCTGCACTTCCTGGCCCATCACCTTTGACTTCTGCCTCCCAAATACTCAGTTTACGACTGTCATTTAAATCCCAAACAAACCCCCATTGTCTCACACACACACACACACACACACACACACACACACACACACACACACACACACACACACACACACACACACACACACACACACACACACACACACACACACACACACACACACCCATTTTGCCTATATGTGTAATGTATGTATGAGTTTATATTTTATCATGCTGAAACTCATAATCTGTGTGTTAACTTGAACAATGTTTTATGAAATTATCATCATTATTCTTATTGTTCTATAAAACTTCAGTTATAAAACAATGCTGTTTTAATAATTAATAGTGATCAAACAATAGGATTCATCAAAATAATGATTATATTTCTAGAACATTGTTATTATCCCTTATATTAATCATGTAGTGATGACATGTATTAGTATTAAGGCTGATCAGTTCGTGCATCTTTCCATTCTCTTTCATTCTTTTCCATTTTCAAATGATCTTCAAATGATCTATTTCTTTCATTGCATATCAACCAATGTTTGTAAGTTAGAAGTACTTATATATAATTCTCTGGTTGTTACAATGTCTACTTGGCCGTTCTTGGTATCTAATTGATCCATTCGTCATTTCCCACACCATGATGAAGATGATGTAATTGTAAGAGGTTTCAATTCATTAATTCATATTTCAAGTAAATAACTTGATTAACTTTTGGACCATTCCCAATATGCAAATGAGCTTGGGCATAGACAAAGAAATACCTTTCTGCTCAAGTTTCATGTCATGGCATTGGTTAGTTTCCAAAAGTTGGGTGTGTCACCCCAGGCCCATAAATTCTGTCTACACTCTCACAACGAAGGAGAGGAACGGAAGAAGAAGGAAGAGAAACCCACACGGAAGACGGGAAGAGAGAACAGAGGGACGGGAGAGGAACCCGGAAGGGGGGAGACCCCCCCCCCAGAGAAACCCACACGAACGGGAAGAGAGAACAAGCCGGAGGGGGGGAGACTTCCCCCCCCCCCACGGCGAAGACAGCATGGGGAGAGAACAACCTGGGGGGACACCGGCGGAGGACAAAGAAACAGCAATTCCTGATCGTCATCTTCAGGACTTCATCTTCAACACCTCGAATCGTCCGGACTTTTGTTCAGCTTCAAACCCAATGCAAGTAACGCTGCTGATCAATTCAGCGTCTGTAAGTTAAGCCCCTTTTAATTAAGGTGAATTTGAATTCCTCTTTACGATTCTCATCAAGGTGTGATACATTTGTTTCCTTCAACTTGCCGTCCGTCTTCTCCTCTTTCTCTCTCTCTCTCTCTTTCTCTCTCTCTCACTTTCTTCCCCTCAGTACTATTGTATATAGATGTTTGTCATAGATTAGTGTGTCATGTGCCGTCTATTAAATGTTGTATATACACAAGTGATTGTCTTTGTGTGTGCCTCACAATTACAAGTCAATGAATCTTTGATCTTGCTACCTCGCTCAATTACAACTTGTATTATATTGGAATAGTTATTTTCTAGGCCAGGAATATAACTTTTCCTGGGATTGATGAATAATTATATTGTCTGCTCGCCGGACGAACAGATCAAATAATTAAGCTATTGATTCCATTAATATTCAATCTAACATTCAGTAGTCATAATTAATTATAAACCATTATAATTAATGTGAGTATTTGGATGTACATGTTGTAAATTCAACTTAAATTGTCGGTTACCGACTGGTGGAGAAACATTTGGTTAATTACCCCTTAATATTAAACATTATATTGGTGGATAATAGCGGGCACCTTGCTCGTTCATTTTCCCCAATATTAAAACGTTACAGATGATGATGTTGGAATGCAGTATTCATTACAGTTATTGGTGAAGACATGCATTCATGAATTTCGTTACAATTATAATGGTGGTAGAATGCGTGCAGTAATTTTGTTACATCTGTATTTTTGGATTTGGTAAAACAATCCACTCTTGAGGTCAGGGCAGCTGCCCAAGCATTTCACTGCGTATCATACTGTGTATGACTGTGTATGTGACCAATAAAAATTTGAATTTGAATTTGAATTTGAATTTGAATTTATTTTCTCTGAATGATTATGCAATATCTGTAAATGTCTGTAAATGTGCATCTCAATGAAACTGCCTGCTAAGACCCCCTAAATCTTTAGTTTTATTTATTTATCCGTATTTATCTTTGTGTTTGTGTGTGAGAGAGTAAGCAATCCCACTTTAAACAGAGGATGGAGCACAACTCCAGGATATTTTAATTGTCTTTTTTATTTTGCAACAATGGTTGATTTGTTAATATTTAATTGTTAAGAATTTCATTTAAGTAAAATGCAATAAAAAGCACATTAAAAGTGGTGACTTTTCAGTGTGTTTGTCATCCAATATTCTCCCTGACAGTTATTGAACAGCAGACTGTCACCTGCTTTCACAAAATCTGACAGTCTTACTATTTTTTATTTATTAAATTTATTAAGTTATTTACTTAAAGATTACACTGAAAAAGTTAACATCACAATAGGCAACATAAATTATAGAACTACAACAATAAAATAAATGTCCAAATATTTATTTGATATATTTTAGTTCTTAAACATTATAGCTCTCTCTGGTTTTCAGACCTCCAGAGCTCCCAGATCCTGGAGGATCTTACACAGGGCAGGAATTTTTTTTCCTCCACAAGAGAGAGAGAGAGAGAGACTCAACTTTGCTCGACCCTTGAAAAGCCTGTTCCGTGTGGAACCTCCTTTTTGGAAAACCTCTGAATTATCCTGCCCACTGTACTGAAACTCACTTTTAGGCTGTTACGGAGCATCTTTTAGTTTATAGTGTTGGGATTGAGAGCAGGGCTCAAACCCAGGGTGGTGTGGTGCTTAGCAGACATCCTAGCAGTCTGCCGTGGGGAAGTGGAGAACCCAGGATGCAGAGACACACTCGGCAAGTACATTTTATCTTTAATGACTTAAACACAGGAACCCAAAAAACCACAAACGAAAGGAGAAACAATGGAACAAGGACTTTCACAACTAAGGTTCATCCGAGGACTCGGGAATGCAAATACAAAAAGGCAAAATAATAATAATAATAATAATAAACAACAACAACAACAAGTGAGAGGGGGAGAAACAGCGCTAAAGAGAACACGAGAGAGGGGGGGAGAGAGCCCGAGAGGGAGAGAACGCTAGAGAGAACATGAGCGAGGGGGGACAGAACGGAGAGACCGCTAGAGAATGGGCAGAACACTAGAGAGGGGGTTAGGGACAGGGCTCAAGAGAGAACATGACAGAACACAGGGAACAAAAAGAAAAAATTTAAAAAGATAGGAATCTAACAGCAGAACACAATACTCAAAACTCTGCTATCAAAGAAACATGGCTAACCAAAAAAGGGAAAATCAGGGAAAAAACACAGGTAAAGCAAACAAATGCAAAATGAACCAAGTGACCCACCATAACACAATGAAATAACACAAGCAGCACATCGACACACCAAAAAACTGCAATGAACCAACACAAGCAAAAGGAAAGGTGGGAAACTTAAAACAAAAGGCAATGAGGAGCAGGTAGGAAAAATTAGGGGGTAGTGGACAAGGAATAGGGCAAAGGGGGCAAAGGGCTCAATGGTGACCAGTAGTGGTCCAGGCAGCCCAGGTCCAGAGTATCACATATAGACCATTTTTAAACAGTTTGAATTCTTAAATACACACCTTCTTTATGGTCTTGTAGCAGACAAGCAGACAAAAACATGAGCAGGATGAATTGATGCACAGCTTTTATAACTTTGTGTGTAATCGCATTTGTTGCCAGCTATTTTCACAATAATGTAGTATTGTAGTATTTGAAATTTAAAATGGATTTTGTAATTTGTATTTGATAGGTTTGATGAACATGGCTTCATATTGTGCATCAAAATATGTTGTTTTTTTGTATTTTTATAGGTTTAAAATAATGTCAAATTCTTTGTAAAACA
Organism: Kryptopterus vitreolus; assembly: GCA_030449085.1. Classification (NCBI taxonomy): domain Eukaryota; kingdom Metazoa; phylum Chordata; class Actinopteri; order Siluriformes; family Siluridae; genus Kryptopterus; species Kryptopterus vitreolus. The sequence goes on from JACRUU010000002.1 coordinate 22,057,037, forward strand.
TTTTCTTGATAGCAACATCAAAGTGCAGCGTCTGATTTGTAACTTCTCAGTAGTTTGATCAGACTTGTTTAGCTCAGAACAGAAAATGGATCCACAGACTCGGTAAAATGTGGTCAAGGTAAGAACCATGCAGGCTGCCAGCTTTTGCATTCAGTTGTCCAATGATTGATAAATATATTTTTAATTGCTTAATATCATACCGATGTCACGAGCCCTTCTCTTCCCACTGCTACTCTTCCCCAATCCCGGTCGCCTAGCTACTGATTAGCTCCAGCTGCAGCCTGTTGGACTAATCGGTAGCCTGGTCTATTTAAAGCCCGGCTCTCCCTTCCTTCCTCGTCCGGGCTCGTAAACGCTCAGTGAGAGTACGGACACTCACGCATCCGGTAAGGATTTCCACTAACCTCTCTCTCTCTCTGATCTTCGAATCAGGTCTCGCCGCCGCCGGTCCTGCCCGACCGGACTCGGACGCTTCCTCGACCGCCGCTGAGAACCCGGAAGCAAGCGACCGCGCATCTCTCGCTCACGGCATTACGGCACTCGCCGATAAGGACTGTAAATACGTCCTCGGCTGCTCCTTTGAGCAGCGTCTTTTGTGTTCTCTCTTATCTCCAAATAAACTCCTTATTTCTGACTTCCGGACTCGCTGTGTCTGTACCGTTACAGAAGCCCGGACCAAAACAGCAGGCGAATGGAGAACGCCCAGAGCACAGTGGCTCCGCCCCCGAGCGCGCCGGCGCCTGCCGCCGCCCCGCCCCGCACGGCTCCGCCGCTCGGATCTCTGCCGATGGATTCCAGCCTGATGAACAGACCCGCCCTCTTCTCCGGCTCCCCGCAGGAGTGCAGCGGTTTCCTGCTACAATGCTCGCTCGTTTTCGAGATGCAACCCAACATGTTTCCGACAGAGAGATCACGGGTCGCTTACATCATCTCGCTTCTCACCGGACCCGCTCTTCGGGCCGAGTCATTGTGGCCGCAGGAAAATCCCGTGTTTCCCGAGCTGCCGGGACTTCCTTCGCACACTTCCGGGAAGTATTTGGCCGGATCGAGGCGGATGTGTCAGCCGGGGAACAACTTTACCGCCTCGCGCAGGGCTCCAGCTCCATCCAAGGACTACACCCTGAGGTTCCGTACCTTAGCCGCCGCCAGTGGATGGAACGAGCAGGCCCTCATCACCATCTTTCGGATGGGCCTGAACTCCGCCCTACGCCTCCAGCTGGCGGCGGTGGACGATTCAGAGGGGCTGGAGCAGATTCATCCAGCGGGCCACCCGATTGCTCCACGCGGTTGGGGTCCATTAACTCGGGGCCGGGGTCCCATCCGACACAGCCAGTGGAGTACGCTACACCCTCTTCCGAGGCATCGGATCAGGAGCCTATGCTGCTGGGAGGGAGGCCGTCTTACTCAGAGGTGAGCGTCGCCGGCGACTGACTAACGGGCTTTGCCTCTATTGCGGCGGGGCTGACCACCTTCTACCAGGGTGCACCCAACGACCCTACCGATCCAATGGTGAGTGCTATTCTTCCCTCAGTCTAGTATGAAACCTCTTACTACCACTGTTTGTATATCCACCCCCACGCACTCCGTCACGGTCTCCGCAATGCTGGACTCTGGGATCTGCTGGGAACTTCATCGCCGGTAACACTCAAGCCGCCAGTTGGGGTTACAGCCCCATCGGACCCAACGAACCTACCAGGTCAGAACCGTTACCGGGCAGCCCCTGACGCGACGAGCCGTACAGATGGAGGTCGGCCCGGTGGACATTCAGGTAGGCCTCCTACACCACGAACAGCTCCCCCTTCTTGGTGTTGGAGGGTTCTACTGCTGACATCATCCTAGGTCGCCCCTGGTTAGTCCACCACAACCCGGTGGTGTCCTGGGAGACAGGGGACATTCTACAATGGGGTCATGAGTGTTTTCACCGCTGCTTCCCAGATTTGCCTCTCAGCCCTCAGGTCACCGCAGCTGCCGTCGCTTGGGGAGGATCCTGTACCGGAGAACGTTCAACTCCGGCCTATGCGGAATATTCGGACGTGTTCTGTCCCCGTGGCTGCTAACCCAACTCCCGCCGCATCGGCCCTGGGATTGCGCCATAGAACTAATACCGGGGGAGCCCTTGCCTCGAGGCAGGATCTATCCTCTGCTCTCACTACCGGAACAACAGGCTATGGAGGACTATATCAAAGCACCGCCCTGGAGCAGGGATTCATACGCCCGTCGACCTCCCCGGCGGCATCGAGTTTTTTCTTTGTGGGGAAGAAGGATGGCGGCCTTCGACCCTGCATTGACTATCGGGCCCTGAACCGAGCCACCGTCAAGTTTCCGATACCCCCTGCCGCTCGTCCCGGCCTCCCTGGAGCAACTGCGAGGGAGCCACGATTTTCACCAAGCTGGATTTACGCAGTGCTTACAACTTGATTCGCATCCGCCAGGGGGATGAATGGAAGACGGCGTTCGTCACCCCTACCGGCCACTACGAATACCTGGTGATGCCGTTCGGGTTGACGAATGCTCCCTCCGTCTTCCAGGATTTCATGCACGAGGTGTTCCGAGACATGCTGGGGAGGTATGTTCTGATATACATTGACGACATTCCTTATATTTTCCAGAAATCCTGGAGGAGCATCACGTGCATGTCAACCAAGTGCTCCAGCGCCTCCGGGACTCTCGACTATATCTCAAGGCAGGAGAAGTGCCTGTTCCATCAACCCACTCTGTCCTTCTTGGGGTATGTTAGTGTCGGCGCAGGGGGTGCAGATGGACCAGGAGAAAGGTGCAGGCGGTAACCTCGTGGCCTGGAGCCAACCTCTCATTAAGGAGCTCCAGAGGTTCCTCGGATTCGCGAACTTCTACCGTAGGTTCATCCGGGGCTATAGCGGGTTGGCTCACCCTCACTCACCTCTCTCCTCAGGGGTAGGCCACGACGACTGGAGTGGGGAGTGCCGAGGCCGCGGAGGCCTTCAACGCCCTGAAACCCTGAAGAAGCCTTCACCACCGCGCCTCTACTCGTCCACCCTGACCCTAACCTCCCATTCATAGTCGAGGTAGGATGCTTCCACTACCGGGGGTAGGGGGCTGTGCTCTCACAGCTTCCGGGGCAACCCATCACGGCTCCACCCCTGCGCCTATTTCTCGCGGAAGTTCACCCCCGCTGAGGTCAACTACGACATCGGCAACCGTGAGCTCCTGGCTGTCAAGTTCGCCCTGGAGGAATGGAGACACTGGCTCGAGGGCTCTGCTCACCCATTCAGCGTACTCACCGACCATAAGAACCTGCAATATCTTCGGGACGCCAAACGTCTGAATCCTCGACAAGCCAGGTGGGCGCTGTTCTTCACCCGCTTTAATTTCTCCATTTCCTACAGGCCCGGGTCGAAAAACATCAAGGCCGACGCTCTGTCCCGACTACACGCTCCGGAGGACGAGACGGTTAGAGGCTCCAGGTCCGATCCTCCACCCGGAGCTCATAGTGAGTCCCCATCCAGTGGAGCACACCCCTCGAGGCCGAACCACCCCGACCGCGACCCCCTGGGATGCCCTCCGGGGCGCACGTACGTACCTCGAACCCGACGCACACAGTTAATTTCCTCGGTTCACACCTCCTTAGGGTCCGGACACCCAGGGGCCAACGCCACCATCGACCTTCTCCGTGCTCGCTACTGGTGGCCCTCCATGGCGGAGGAGGTTCGACGATTCGTGCGCGGGTGTCAGGGGTGTGCAGTCTCCAAGAGCCCGCGGCAGCTACCCGCCGGGAAGTTGCAGCCGCTGCCGGTCCCAAACCGACCCTGGTCCCACATAGGGGTGGACTTCATTACCGACCTGCCATCATCTGAAGGTAATACCTGCATTTTGGTGGTGGTGGATCGGTTTTCAAAGTTCTGCCGTTCTCATTCCCCTAGCCAGGATGCCGACCGCCCTGGAGACTGCTCACCACCTATTTCAAGGTGTCTTTTCTGAACTTCGGCCTGCCCGAGGACATCGTGTCGGACCGCGGGCCCCAATTCATCTCTCGGGTCTGGAGGGCCTTCCTCGGCCTCCTGGGGGTAGCTGTCAGCCTCTCCTCCGGATACCACCCGCAGTCGAATGGGCTTGTAGAACGTCGGGTGCAAGAAGTGGCTCGCTTTCCTCCGCACCTACTGCCATCGCCGCCAGCACTCTTGGAGCCAGTACCTGGGTTGGGCGGAGTATGCGCAGAACTCCATCCGCCACTCCGCCACAGGACTAACCCCTTTTCAATGTGTCCTAGGGTTCCAGCCACCACTGTTCCCCTGGTCTGGGGAGCCCTCGGATCCTCCCGGCCGTGGACCACTGGTTCCGAGAGAGCGAGCAGGTGTGGGCCGAGGCCCATCGGCAGTTACAGCGAGCCGTTCCACCGCCACACACAACAGGCAGACCGTCGAAGGCGCGAGGCACCCGTCTTCCGTCCATCCAGGTCAGAGGGTTTGGCTGTCCACCCGCGACATCCGCCTTCGACTCCCCAGCAAGAAGCTCAGCCCCAAATTTATCGGACCATTCAAGGTCATACAACAACTCACCCCGGTGACTTACCGCCTCCAACTACCAGGCCTCTTACCGTATTCACCCGGCCTTACACGTATCGCTTCTCAAGCCCTTCATTGAACCTGCATCCACCGACTCCGCACCCCAGCAGGAACCACCTCCTCCTCTCGTCACCGAGGACGGCCTGGCTTACAAGATAAGGGACCTCCTCGGCTCTCGACGCCGCCAGGGCCGGCTGGAATACTTGGTGGACTGGGAGGATTACGGTCCGGAGGAACGCGCCTGGGTCCCTCGCGAGGACATTCTAGACCCCAACCTCCTGGAGGAATTTCATCGGGCCCACCCCAACTGGCCGGCACCCCGAGGGCGGGGACGTCCTCCTCGCCGCCGTCGCGGAAGGCCCTCCGGAGCGGGCCCTGGAGGGGGGGGTGATGTCACGAGCCCTTCTCTTCCCACTGCTACTCTTCCCCAATCCCGGTCGCCTAGCTACTGATTAGCTCCAGCTGCAGCCTGTTGGACTAATCGGTAGCCTGGTCTATTTAAAGCCCGGCTCTCCCTTCCTTCCTCGTCCGGGCTCGTAAACGCTACAGTGAGAGGCACGGACACTCATTCGCATCCGGTAAGGATTTCCACTAACCTCTCTCTCTCGCTGATCTTCGAATCAGGTCTCGCCGCCGCCGGTCCTGCCCGACCGGACTCGATCTCCTTGCGGACGCTTCCTCGACCGCCGCTGAGAACCCGGAAGCAAGCGACCGCGCATCTCTCGCTCACGGCATTACGGCACTCGCCGATAAGGACCGTAAATACGTCCTCGGCTGCTCCTTTGAGCAGCGTCTTTTGTGTTCTAACTCTTTTTTTATCTTTTCCAAATTTCTAAATAAACTCCTTATTTCTGACTTCCGGACTCGCTGTGTCTGTACCGTTACAACCTTATTCAAAGTAGCTGTTTAGTAAGATCATGATTTTGCATATCATTGCATGAAAGACTTCATAACACATAATTTGTTATGATATTTATGATTAACAATCAAATGATTCATTAGTTAGGAACTCCTTGCTATGAATACAAAAATACAGTACAGTATTTTGATACATGTAGCTGGTGTAGCTACTTTGTATCTTATTTGGATAAGATAAGGTTAACTTAAAGTTAAGGTATTTGGTTTTTTATTGTAAAATAATTGAAAATAAATGTGTCTTTGCCCAACCATTTATATACTGTATCTGAGCTACATACTGTATATGTGTCAGTGTGTCAGTATACTTTGTACTGTGGGGCATTCTGATCGACAATATTTTTAAAACTACTAAATGTACATATACACTCACACTCACTCCATAGATCATCTGTGTTAAAACATCCCAAGGGGGATGTGGTGGGGTTGAAGATCATTCCACGATTTATGACTGGGTCTTGTCTTCTTTTGTTTTATCCCTGGGTCTTTGAACTTTTCCATGATATTCTAATCTATTGAGATGCACCTGTGGTGAAGGCTGCAGAAATGATAACTTGAAAGAAAAACATATTGTAATGGTAAAATAGTTATCTTTATTTTTACTCTTAGCAACACAACCATTGATATTTTAAATCAACCCAAACATAAGTATAATGTATAATTTTGTATAATTTTCTTGTGTTCCTTAATTGCTAGTTTTCCTCCATTGTTTTGTGTATCCAGTCTGAATATCGAGCTACACGTGTGTATACGCCGTATCTTCTTGCTCTTCCACAGTCGACTCCCCAGCTAACAATTCCTGCTGCATAAAACTTTTCACTCTTTTTTGTGACAAAAGCAGAGCCACTGTCTCCTTTACACGCGTCCTTCCCTCCTTCAGGAAGTCCAGCACAGAACATGTTCTCCGTCAGATTGGACACAGTCTTTTTTGTCTCATTTTTCACTTCCTCAAAAGACAAGCGACAAACTTCTTGATCCACGATGGGAAGAGCAATATACCTGAGATTATTAGCAGCGTTATATGACTCAATCACTCCAAATCCAGAGACCCACCTGAAGACATAGGAAACATAAGAGAATGCTACATCATTATAAGGTTTCTCTCTTTAGGAAAATCACACATGGGTATTTGGACATGTTAAAGTGTTATTACCCAGAATTCTGAAGCTCAGAGTCCTGTGTAGGAAGACACACTGGCATTACACCTTCATTAAATGTGATGGACGATGCCAGCTTAATTAATGCAATATCATTATTGAAATCTGGACTTTTATATTCTGGATGGATGTGATATGATTTAATAGGAAGTGATTTAAATTGTGTGTTCATTTCAAAATATTTGCTCACTTTGTTGCTTCCAACAAATGCCTGAAAAACAACAATATAAATATGCTCAAATATTAAAATATAAGCATGTATTATTTTAAGAGTTAATGCTGTAGCGTAATTCTACCTGTAGTTCATCTTTAGACAGCATTTCATTGTTGAAAATGTGAGCAGCAGTGAGGAGCCATTTTTCCCCGATCACAATCGCACCTCCTCTTCCTCCAGCTAGAACAAACACCTGCCAGGGAAATGTATTGTCTTCTGCTATCTGTCCGTTAAAAATCCGACCATGAGTGCCAGCAATATCCACTACAGGGCGCCCACACACTGACAGGCACACACAAATAAATGCAAGCTCACACACACACACACACACACACACGCGCACACACACACACACACACACACACACACACACACACACACAAACACACACACACACACACACGCACACGTTATTAACAATAAAACCATAAAAGACAAATTCAGTTAAAGCAGAGGCTTTCAGAACTTCACAATAGTCTTAAATCCTGGTTGATACAGTTCATGTGTCATGTGTTATTCCTGTATAAGTATGAACTTAACTGATGTGCTACTATCTGTTATAAGATTTCTTTAATTGAAGGGGAGGTTTGATATCGACCTGTAGTTTGCTAGAAAGGTCAGGTTTTTTAATCAGTGGTTTAGTAACGATTTAATAAAGATTTTGGAACATACACACCTACACACACAGTGAGACTTCTGAACTGCTATCTGATGGTTTCATCCTGTTACCATCTCAGGATGGTAAGAAGAGTTATTTTTCTTGCTTCACTCAATGTTTTACTATGAGGCAATTGCTTTGGGCGGGACCAACTATGGAAGCACCTATTACACCACGTCTGTCTTTGACAGACAGGTCGACCTGAGACCAGGCTCTGCCCTATCTGTATTACTTCTGTCGACCCCTCCCAACATCAATCACACTTTCTTCCCGTGAGGGTCTATATCGAGCTTTCTCAGTTCATCTGACTTCGACTGATTTTGCTAAACTGTTCAACATGCAGGCAGTCATTTTTTCCGCCACCGAACGCAGTATCGGTCAGGCATGTGTGCTGAGTAACACCAGAATTATAGGATAGCGTCCACGTCAAGGTGAGCTATTCTGTCCTACCTGCTACGTATTCGCTTACCCGGCAGGGAACTTAATGGCGTCAGGCAGTCTGAGGGCTTCACGCGTCAAGGCAGGGCTATTTTCTTTCATGGGGCTAACAACCCTAGAAACAAAATAAAATAACTTCTAACGATAAGAGACTAACGTGTTGTGATGAGTCCTACGGAGGACTTGGATGGGCTCAGACATCCTCGACTTGGACATCGATGAGGAGGATGAGGATGAGGCCTTCCCCGTCCAGCAGTCAAGACCCCCCTGCACGGGCTATTCCACTTCGCACGTGGACGGAAATCTGCATAAGGTGTGCAAGTGTGCCGTGGCTAAGCTAGGCCTAGGGTGGACACGGAGGGTATGGGAAGAGACCTGTACGATGGGAAAAGGTTGCCGTCTGCCCAACAGCAAAACAGCTTCTGCCCGTTGTGCCAGCGTGCATGAAGGAGATGTCTCATCACTGGTCTAGCCCGTTCAAGAGCAAGTTTTTTCCAGCGAAAGGGAGCTCGCAACAGGAGGTATATGGGATGTATAAATACGTGGTGTAGTCAGTGTGCTCACTGAACGTGGTGACTTTATTGTCCTTGTACCAGGCGGTGATTTTGGAGGATGCATTTTCGCATCCAGGGCACAGGCTGAGTGTGAGGTGCAACCCAAATTAAAAAAACACATTAAAATAGCGAGGGGGTTTAAGTACCGTGTTAAAGGGATACAGGCTTCAATTCGCCATGAAACCACCCAGATTCAATGGGGTATTGACCTCAGTGGCCGACGGAGAGTCTGCTCGTGTTCTGACGGCCGAGATCGACTCTCTACTGGCCAAACGGGTGATACACTTTGTTGAAACACAAAGTACTTTGTCGCTCAACGTCCGAACGATTGGTTTGTCATGATAGATTTGCCTGTTGCGAAACAGCAGGATATGGGTTTCATCATACATAGACGATTATCTGATATGCTCTTCAATACGAGAACGAATGATCAGACATTTCAGCAGAGTAGTGACACATCTCCGAAACCTAGGGTTCAGAATAAACATAACAAAGAGCTGATTAGTGCCATCACAATGTACGGAATATCTAAGAGTCAGTGTCACACTAACGGAGAGAAGAATAGCATTGTGCACGCAATGTCTGTCCCGTTATCAGACCGGGAGGGTTATCCAGTTCTGAGTATGCTTGAGTTTGCTGGGTTTGATGGCATCAGTGGTCTCGTTGGTATGTTTGGGACTTTTCATGATGATTGATAGCTCTATGGGCTTGGGGTGGAACCTGAGCAGAGCGTCATACACACTATCCAGTGTGGCACGGCCTCGTCTTCTCGCTCACTCTATAGTAATAAGTAGTGTGTTTTTGAGGATTGGTGCAAATCCTTTTCATTGCTCAGTGAGGGACGTGTTATAACTGTAGTGGTTCTCAGGTGCCCGCAGATCACTCTACGAGGGGTGTGTCAACGTCTTGGGCTTTGCTTAAGGATGTGTTGGTTGGGGATATATGCGGCCTGTTGGGCTATGCTGCATATGTTCTTCGATTTTATAGACTGGACGTGTCTGAGCCGTCCTTAGCTCACGCCATGTTAGGAGCCTGTACGTCAGGGCTCACGGGAACACGTGCAATCCGGGAGTTGGCTATAACTCCCAAAGTGAAACACCGAAAAAGAACAACGGGTTACTTGACATAATCCTGGATTCTTTGATAACAGAGTGATGTGTTTCACTAATACTTCCCTCTCTGCACAGGGACGGGAGGAAATCTTGCTACAATGATGTTGGGAGGGGTCAACCTGTCTGTCAAAGACAGACGTGGTGAAATAGGAGCTTCTGTAGTTGGTCACGCCCAAATCGATTACGTTAAGTAACCCATCATTTTCCCTTGCTACCATCTCCTCGGCTTGCTCAACAAGCAACAATCAGGAACAAACTGATTTCCATTCGCACACGTTATAATTAACTGTATTATGTAAAGCTGCTTTGTGTTAATGATCATCGCAAAAAGCGCTCTACAAATAAAATTACATTTTAATTTGAATCTTAAGTATCATTCTGTTTATAGACAAATACTACTCATTTCACTTTCGAATATATTTTGTTCTACAACCCCAATTTTTTTATAAAATGGGATGGGCATTATAAAGTAAATGTATTGGTATTCTGTTTTTATTTATATTTTACACAATGTAAACACATTTTTAGGCTTTTTTGGAATTAGAATTGTAGACCATTAACTATGAAAGCAATTAAATCAAAGCAATAATTATTGAAAATAATAAATCGTTTTATTAGACCAGACACACAGATAGGGCCACACAGTGATATTTAGACAAATTCAATCACACTCTACAGCCAATCATGCTGTAGAGCAACATTTGAGAAGGTACAATAGCAAGGTCACATCCACATTTCTTTGCCCCTAGCCTCAACCAGGTTCTCTTTTGTAGAGATGAAAGTGTTTTGTCCATACATTGACATGTCCACATATCACCCAGTTCACAGTAAAATATTGCTATACAATACAACAATTCATTACATTTATGTAGCACTTTTCTAGACACTTTTCTAGAAAAACCAATAGGTAGATATGGGAATGATTAGGAGGCCTTGATGTTCAGAGGCCAATGGACAAATTTGCTGAGGGCATGCCTCTACTCTTTTTCAAAAGAGAGTCAGAACCTCGGTTTAACATCTCATCCAAAAGATGGTGTTTTTTGTCACTATACTGGGCTGCTGGGACCCACACAGACCACAGGGTATGCGCCCCCTGCTGGCCAACACCTTTTCCAGCAGCAACCTAATTTTCCCAGCAGGTCATCCATCCAGGTACTAACCAGTCTCAACCCTGCTTAGCTTCAGTGGTCAACCAGGCTTAGGCTATAGGTCTCACTAAAATAAATATAATTACAGAAAAAGGAAAAGCATATGGATGTGTTGTATGTGTTTCTATTTGTTACCTGGGTGACATTGTGGTATGGGATTATTGTCCGTTCTTTTCCAATTTCGATCAGCATCACAAGTTAGATTTACTAAAAATACCATAAAATGGAGAAAATGAGGGACAGTTTGTAATCAACTACAATTCAGGTTAAATGCTTATATGGGTAGTACTTTTATTTACAAATTAATTTCATTATAATAATAATTTTTAAAAATGTCATTATTATTATTATTATTAATTTTTTTTAAATCAGAAAAATAATATTCTACCTTCTACCTACCTTTCACAGAGTTACATGTCTCACATGTGTCTTTGAACTCGTAAAAGGGTTCATTGCAGTGATACTGAATGACAGACATGTACTCATTTTTAGAACCATATAGATACTTGAATCCACCATTCAGTACATTATTCGGTTCACCACAATCAATAACTGCAAAAGAATTGCAAAAAAAGATTATTTCTTTTAGATTTTTGTTTTGTTTTGTATGATTGAATTTAAATGTTTTTAAGTGTTGATTAATATAATCCTCCTGTTGGAGGAATAAACTAAAATATACACCGGTTATTTTGTCTTGTTGACCTGAATACTGTATCCCACTGTTATAGTATTAAAATAAATTTAAAAACTGAATTAATATTATTGGGGGCACGGTGGTTTAGTGGTTAGCACGTTCGCCTCACACTGCCAGGGTCCAGGTTCGATTCCCATCTCGGCCATGTGTGTGTGGAGTTTGTATGTTCTCCCCCGTGCCTCAGGGGTTTTTTCTCCGTGTTCTCCGGTTTCCCCCCGTCCAAAAACATGCACGGTAGGTTGATTGGCAGCTTGGAAAATTGTCCCAAGTGTGTATGAATGTGTGTGTGTGTGTGTGTGTGTGTGTGTGTGTGTGTGTGTGTGCCCTGCGATGGGTTGGCATTCCATCCAGGTTGTATCCTGCCTTAATGCCCATAGATGCCTGAGAAAGGCACAGACTCACCATGACCCGAGGGAAGATCGGATAAAGCGGTAGAAGATGAATTAATATTATTATTATATTATGAATTAATAAAGTGAGTATTGACTCACTCCTGCACTCAGGTAAAGCTAAATGCCACTTTCCATTCTCCTGGCACATCGATTTATAACTTTTAATTTCCTCTTCTCTCTGAAACAAACAAACAAACAAGCAAACAAAAAAAGGCTTCTGAATAGAAAGTTTAGTTAATAGCAAAAATGGAACAAATTCGGCCCAGTTTCCATTCTTGTTTCTTACTTATTTTTTTAAATAAGAAACAATTGAATACTTTTTCATTTGAAGATGAAAGGACTTAATAAAAAAAATCGCACACATGAATTTTTTTTTTAGAGAAATCATTAGTGCTTTGTAAATTGTAAATTTTGTAAATAAAATTTTACCATCATGAGTTTGTATCCAAGGTCACAGCGAACTTGAATGTAATCTCTGTAGGAATATTTTGGGAAATCTGGAGTGATTCGGCCGTTAAGTATTCCTCCTTCAATTTTACACTCTGTTCCTACACACATACACAAACGCACACACAGACACACACACACAAACACACACACACACTATGTAAATGTGTCATGCTTCTCTGGCTTTACAGTAACTTGGAATCTCCTTAACTCTTGGGTTACATAATGCATTTGTGTTGCACAAGTGTATTTGTTTCTTTTATGATTTGAGTTCTGAATAACATATACAGTTTAAAGGTTTTATTTATGTCAGTGAAGAGAACTAAAAAAAACACCAGAGGCGATTTATTCCTACGCATAGATTTATTTTATTAATGAGTTGACAACAGTGAGTTGACAGCAGCACACTCTGGTGTCTCAGAGAGGACATTTTAAATGTTGATTTAATTATACAGTGAAACTCTAGCCATCACCAGGTGATTCTTACTTACTTTGGGTTGTGTAGCGAAGTCTAAATCCTCCACTCTGTCCATGTTTATCAGTGTGAAATTCAAGATTTACAGTGTGTGAGCCAGTGTGTATGACTCCAGGACTTTTATCTCCACAAAATTTCTTTGGAGTTTCACCAGGGACAGACACCTAAGGACAGAAAATCAATGTCAGTAAACAGGCAGTAAACTTTTTATTTAGAAATGTTCAGAAAGCCTGTAAGCGAAAAATTTGGGGAAGATGAGGGAGGATGAGAATAGGATATCAGATATGTGTATGGGGGACTGCAAAATATTAATTTAATGAATACGCAAATTTTATAATAAAAAAATTTAAAGGACTAAGAGTGGCTCTAACTTAGATGTAGTAGCTGACTTCAAAAAGCCCCCTCTTTATCATTGTTTCTCACGGTAAATCAGAACACCCATTACTAAAATTCCCCACAAATCTGTGATCCTTAGCACTCAGCACTTTTATTATTCTCGGTTGTGAATTTGTTGATAAAATTACAAAAGAACTGGTAGCTATTACTGATATCTTTTTGTGATGACATTTAGTTATCATCATAGTGATAGATGTTATTGTACAATATGAGAATCCAGGTGTTAAAAAAACATGATTATTTTCACATCCTTATGTGTTTAAATGGAAGAGATTTAGCTTTGGGTTTTCTCAGTAAGGTTCCATTCAGTTCCTTACTCAGCCATTAGATAATCAATATGATTTACTCCTAGTGGTTTTTCAGTATAAGTGTGTTAACTAGAACAATTGTGATAATATGGTACCTGTAGCCAGTGAAACAAACATGATGGTTCCTGTGCATCAATGTGTTCGATGTGGAAATTGTCGCTGAAATTAAGAGTTATCTGAAATCCAGGCTGAACAGAGACACTATACAAGCAGTTCATGCCAAGTGGAGCAGGGTTTGGGTATCCAGGACTGGAAAGATCTCCCTCAGGTTCTGTAAAAACATCTCCACCACAGCCCACTAGTACACAAAAAGAAACATCATTACAGAATCCAACAGAATATATATTGTGGACCAGTATGAATAGCTATGCTTATAGTCAAAAACACTAAGATTCCATTAACGATCTCTCTCTCTCTCTCTCTCTCTCTCTCTCTCTCTCTCTCTGTGTGTATAGTGTGTCTGTTTTTGTGCATTACATTTTAATTTTTTCCATTTGACACACATATAAAAGAGCTATTTACAGAAGCGCATAGAGTATGAATCAATAAAATACATCCTCATGCTCAATTAGTGAACCAAAGACTAAGAATACCATCAGTCGAAAAACCCTGTTGGGTTTATGAAAAGACACAACATTCCTGGTTTTTATTATTTATTTATCAAAACCTGTGACTCAGATATGTATACATTGAGGAAAGTTCATTTAATTACCTAGTCACATAAACAACAAGTGTCTTGATAAATCCATTCCTTGTACCGTGAAAAATAGTGGGAGTTGTTGGGAATGTTGGTGGAACTAAATTAGTGCTACAATCTATGTTGAGATGTCTGCCAGACATGGTGATATCTGAGCAGATACATGGCTTTCCAAGAGAAGGAGGGTGAGGAAGATTTGCATGTCATCTGCAAATGAGTGGTAGAAAAACTTTTAAATGGATAAACATATTAAAGTTTGTGGGTTAATGGTGGGGAGTCTACATGGAGCAGATCCTTTCACATGAAATAACCATCCAGGTAGGAAGAACACTGTTGCCAGGCTGTGCCAAATTTGTGTTGCTTTGAAGTGAGATTGATAAACCAGATTTGAGTGATATCCAAAGTGGATTCATTAATGATTAATGACTACATTAATGATGTAGGTGGAATCGCAAGTAAATATAAGGACAGACTCTCCTCTGATAATAGAGTCAGGATAAGAGTAAAGATTTACAGTAAAGAAAGTGATTATAATTATGCGGCTAAATGAAGATGTTGCAGAGAAAGCATGGAGTCCAGCGAATGAGAGTTGCTTAAACAAAAGCAGGCCTATAGCGCCACTCTCTGTTATTGTGGAGTGTGAGAGAAACACATGGACACCAGACAGAACAGTCACCTGTGTGATGGGTTCCAGGATCCAAGCTTTAGTTATGGCCAATAATTGGAAAGAGTGATGGGAAGCTTCTGATTTTTCTGTGTGTGAAAGAGCATGTGTATTGCCATTATAGGTGTGTGTTGTGTATTGTCGTTGTTGTGTGTATACTCACACACGCAGGTACGCTGATCTGCCCGTAGCTGGTAACCATGGTAACAGGTACAGATATACGAGCCCAGAGTGTTAAGACAGATCTGAGTGCACCGTGATTCACGATTGTCTAAGTCATGAGATTCATCTAGGCATTCATCTATGTCTAAGAACCAAAACAGCAAACACATTATATAAAGTACAGCATGAATCATTATAGATTTTAGATTTTACACATTAGGAAAAGTGTGAATCAGTGCTGGTGTGTAACTGTACATGTAAGTCAAGCAGGTTTGATCAAGTACAGGTGTGAGCCTGTACAGAGCCAGAATATATGTTAGTACAAGTGGAAGTAAGTACAGTTGGTAATTATTAAGGGCTTGTCAAAACCATAAACACATTATGATTGTTTACTGTAGTTGTGTTTGCATTACTATTGTTAAGGTAAAATAGATTAAACTAATTAGTTTATCTTACCAACAGCCTGGTAGAACGCAGAGAACCCAACATGCCTTTCTGTGTTTGATTCATCAGCCATAAAAGCCAGCTGGAGACGATTACTTGGAGACAAAATGGACTTACTGCCAGGGTGATGGGGGTCTGTGGAATTCTTGCCACAGAACTTTCCCAAGAGTTTTTTACCATGGAGAACCTTAATGATAATGAGAAAACAAAGGGAATCACACTCATGCACTTCAGCGTTCTAGAATGTAGGACTGTTTTCAGGGTCAATCACATAGGTAGGATTTCACACAGGTTTAATATTGGGGTTACTATATTAACTCAACAAATGAAATTTGTGAATTAATAATGCCATGATATCTAAAGTTGACGTATTATCCTTTTGCTCACAGTTAACAGGTGGAGTACAATATTTTAAAAAAATAAGACAAAGCGGTAGAAGATAAATGAATGAATGAATGAATGAATGAAGTTGTAAATTTACTACATGTGCTGTCATTTCCTGTGTAAACATTTGACGTTGAATTCAAAACATTACATTATGAATAGTTAATTGCAGAAATGGTCTCAAATGATCTTTACATTCATATCAATCATATTACAGAATATATAATCATATAAATCATAATGATGATGATGATAATGGTGATGAAGATGGCAAAATTGAAGTGATTAAGGTGATACTGGTAAATGTGTTGATGATAATGATGATGATAATTGTGATGAAAGTGGTAATGCAGATAGTTATAATGATGCTAAGAAAATTGGTGTTGTGATGATGATGATGATGATGATAATGATGATGATAAAGCTCTACACTAACCATGAGAGAGTCATAGTAGCAGTTAAGTGAAGGTTCAATGTCCATGTAATTAAATGTGATTTGAAGTTGATAACCATTTGGAACTTCTAGATCCCACTGCTGGTGGACATTAGAAGGATACGGCTTTGGATACAGAGGAGACTGAACCTGACCGTGCATAGATATCTTACACAAACACACACTCATACACATACACAACACACTGCAGAGAAAAAGGAATTCGATTATCAGCACAGAAATAATGAAAATATAACAATTTGCAGCATTCTGATGCACTAATTCCTATGTTACCATTTTAGATATAACATTTTTATATAACCATGTTTGCTATACAAATTTTTAAAAACCTGGGATTGTAAATTACTCTGACACAAAAAAGGCATGCATTCTTTTAATTTACAAAACATCAGACACAACTCACACAGAAGAATAAAACTATAAATTTCTTACATAAATTTATTTCAATTACACTTCAACGTTCCAAATAATGAAAACCAATGAAAACCACACCCACATTACAGGTTTTCTAAATGAGGTTGGGGAACACACAAGCCATGCCACCAACACACTATTAGGCTTTGTAAATGTGCATAGTATAGGTTTATAATTGGGCATAAAAAAACCCGTACAAATAGCAACATTTATTTTGTGTTTGTGTGTATGCACAGCTGTATGCCATGACTGTGGAATAATTCCAACGCTTTCTTAACTATTCTGCTCATTTACATAAAGAAACACCCCAAAATGCCATATATGGCAAGCAGTTTCCCTTTATTAAGCCAGAAGTAGGAACCCGATTGGTGCAGGAGAATAGTAAGACAATAGAATAGAAACATCACAGACAAAAGTCTGTGATGTTTCTGTATTAATGGGCTCTTTAAAGCAGCACAAGCAGCATTTGAAAATTTGGCATTTAACTTGTTTCAGCTGTCTTAGAGGAAGCATGAAATAACTTTTATTCCCGAAAAAGCCACAATGAATATTAAAAGAATGTACAGTAAATGATTATATGAAATTTTCCACTTTTACAAGTGATTTTCTCAAGCAATAATTACAAAACATTTACATGTGCAATCTGCCATCTCATTTACATTTAGAAAACCTGTAATGAGGTGTCTTCATCTGTTCTGTATTGCAACATGAATAAAAAGAATATATAAATGTGTGTCGTTATTCGGCTTTAAGTAGATTGTCTCTATATACCTAGAAAGCTATCAACTAAGCACAATATAATTTGCGTATACATTATTGCGTATGCATTTATATATGAGGAAAATATTTCATATGAGGAATAAAATAAAGAAGAACGCAAACATTCCAAATTTTATATTCTTACCACAGTAATAGCTGTAATCTTGCCATTGCTCTTCCAACAGTGTTTTAAAATGAGCTGAGTTGAAGGACAAACGCCACAGAAAATCAGGTTTGTTTGATTTGGCGAAAGAATAAGAGTGAGACAGATAGAGAGGGTGAGACCAATAGATAAAAATGGACAGATAGATCTCTAGAGAGAGAGAGAGAAAGAGACAGACAGACAGATAGGAGATGCCAACATTTCTCGTAACTCATGTTGTGTTTAAGGTCAAAATCCACAGTGCTGCTTCAGTTTCAGATCACTGTGTTATTATAAAACATTTTGTAACAAACACTATATTTATGCTATTTTTGTATGTGTGCGTGTGTGTTTGTGTTGAAAGGAAGGAAAAAGATCAAAAAAGGAAATTATTCACTATTATATTCACTATTAGTGAATATGCAATTTGTGAAGTACATATTTAATCTATTAAATGAAGGTTTTAATTCTTAAAATGTAAAAAGGATTGCTTTGTGTGTGTGTGTGTGTGTGTGTGTGTGTGTGTGTGTGTGTGTGTGTGTGTGTGTGTGTGTGTGTGTGTGATTGTGTGTATGTGTAAACAGAGTAAATAATTTCTCAATGTAGTGTATCGTCACCAATTAAACTCAGAATTAAATAATAATAATAATAATAATAATATGTATTATTATTATTATCATAAGAAGTATATTGCTGTCCTGTGCAGTTTACAGTCTACATGATTATGTTATATAAATGTATATTGCCCTTAAAACAGAACAGATCATGAACATAATGAGCCACAAATAAGCTAATGTGTACAATATTTCTAATAAAATAGAAAAACAGCTGACTATCTGTATACATACTATATATCTATATATACTATATATATTATAAAATATTCTATCTTTTATATATATATATATATATATATATATATAGATATATATATATATATATATATATATATATATATATATATATATATATATAGAACTTTTTATAGCCACTGGACTGAAAAACTATAACTAACACAAACAAACACACACAGACACAGTTTAAGTGGTTAATGATTTGCTTCTGTGATCAAGATATGGGTTGAGATTTAACACACAATTTGAAAACACTTGTGAAGAATTGTGAGTTTATTAATTGAGTGTGACTATGGCAGTAAGAGCTTAAATATCTGCTCACCTTTATCTCTTCCCCCAGCTTTACCCACATCTAAAATTCTTCAAATATTCTCAATTCTGCACGATTCTCCATTATCATCCTTATGCAATCATATTTGCTCAGCTTTACTATGAAAATTCATTCATAGAAAAAGTGCATTTAATAAACCAATTGAGAAATGAATAACTTTACTAGTTACCTTTGTGTAATGACCAGAAGGTTGTTAATAATATCCTAGATAAAATTCATACACAGATTATATTTCTATATCATTCCATTTCAGACTTACTTAGAGCTTAAAAATAGCATTTCTAAGAATATAAGACCTGAAGAGACCTGTATTTGAAACTCATGTTTGGTGTATTTAAGGACGAGTTGACGCATAACATTGGTGTCGAATTGTCTTTCTATGTAAACGCTTCGCTGGTAAACAGTCTGTAAAAATGGACCTTTTATCATTTTTTGCGTTTCTACAGGGTTTGGCATCCTCACACAAATGACAATACCATTGTTTATGGAGTGAATGTTACAGACAATATATTTGCAATTTGTTTACCTATAAACTGTGTAACTATTACACTGTTACAGTACATCCACAATAGTTGTTCAAATGGAAGTCAAATAGACCCTTTTTTCTGACCCTTTAGACTCGGCAGTCCTCTTTGAGATAATGCACAGTCAAACTGATTTTGAGTCAAAATCACATTATCCTTTATTTCAAACAGTTTGGATTACTTAGCAAGAGAAATATCCTAATTCACATAAACTTTAAATGATTCTATTGAAGTCTCCTACTTTCCCCAGCACAAAAATACTCTAAAATGCAGCTGGTGGCAGCAATTGAGAGATCTAAATTCTATATTTAAAATAAGCTCTGAGGAGAAACATTGCAGACAGTTATCAAACATACAAACCACCAGATGACCAAGATCTATGCCTTCGTTACCATAAGATAATAAAAAATATTAATAAAAATCTTTGAGGTTCCAATAAATATGTAAATTGCCCTTGGGAATGAATAAAGTATCATCTATCCATCAATATCATCTATCCATCAATATCAATTTTGAAGCAATACAAAATTCTAATATATTTTGATTAATGCACAGAACACAGAACAGAACATGTTCTCCGTCAGATTGGAAACAGTCTTCATTGTCTTTTTCACTTCCTCAAAAGACAAGCGACAAACTTCTTGATCCACGATGGGAAGAGTAATATACCTGAGATTATTAGCAGCGTTATATGACTCAATCACTCCAAATCCAGAGACCCACCTGAAGACATTTAGGAAGTTAATTTAAATTGTGTGTTCCTTTCAAAATATTTGCTCACTTTGTTGCTTCCAACAAATGCCTGGAAAACAACAATATAAATATGCTCAAATATTAAAATATAAGCATGTATTATTTTAAGAGTTAATGCTGTAGCGTAATTCTACCTCTAGTTCATCTTTAGACAGCATTTCATTGTTGAAAATGTGAGCAGCAGTGAGGAGCCATTTTTCCCCAATCACATTCGAGCATACACACCCACACACACACACACACACACACACACACATACACACACACACGTTATTAATAATAAAACCATAAAAGACTTGCACCAATGGCACTATGTTTTGTTTACGTGTGGTTTGTTTTTCAGGTTTGATATGTTAAAATGGCATTAAAAAGCCCAGGAATACCATGCCCTGTTTGTCGTTTCACTTTTAACCAGGCAATGCTTAATTTGTGCCTCAAAGAACAGCAACTGAATGAACAAAGTATCTTAAAAAATCTACTGTATGTTATGCATCTACTTTTTAAAATAAAATGGGTATGGGATGAGTATACTGTTGTTTTCCTTCATGACTGAGTAACAACACTACAGCGAATTATAGATTACCTTGTAATATAATTTTTTAATTTTTTGGTGGACGAAGAACACAAATCAGGTACTTGAGTAAAAGTAGAGAGTGACGCAAGTATACCAGTAATATAATTTATCATGCTATAATGTTCTTATTATCATTTTTATCACAAGACTCTCAACTCAGTTTATGTGAAAAGACTCTCTAAGCACACTAATAAAGAACTATACAACTAATTGTCTAATTGTAGCCATAAGATACAGAACATATATCCTTAATATATGTCTTAACTAGACTTTAAACTAGACTCTTAAGCTTGAACTGGATTTTCACCTACTGAACTTATTGTACTAGTTTAACTACAATCCACCTGGACTATATTATAATTGTTTTGTTGCAAGCAACGCATATTATGATAAACTACCAGTGCTGGGGACTAACTAGTTACATGTAACGGCGTATCATCATTTAATTACAAACTAAAAGTAACAGTAGTCCGTTACAGTTACAGCAAAAAAACATGTAATTAAATTAGTTAAATGTTGAAGATTACAAATTCCAAAGACCACCTCCTAACTGTATTGAATATCTTACCGGTGCAATGTGGTTCGGTCAATAGTCAAAGGCGGAGGCCTCGACGACCCGACCTCTGGACACAGAGACTAACCCAGATCTTGTGCTGGAGGTCGAGAGATACCGGCTGGAGAAAGTTGGGCTCACCTCCACTCACAGTCTGGGCTCTGGGCCAGGGGCTGGAGGGAGTCTGTTTTGGGGACCACAGGATCTCGTTTTTTGCTGATGATGTTGTCCTGTTGGCTCCATCAGGCCAAGCCCTTCAGCATGAATTGGGAAGGTTTGCAGCCAAGTGTGAAGCAGCTGGGATGAAAATCAGCACCTCCAAGTCGGAGGTCATGGTCCTTAGCCGCAAAAAGGTGGTTTGCCCACTTCAGGTTGGTGGAGAGCGCCTACCCCAAGTGGAGGAGTTCAAGAATCTTGAGGTCTTGTTCACGAGTGAGGGGAGGATGGAATGGGAGATCGACAGGCAAATCGGTGCAGCCTCTGCAGTAAAGTGGTTGATTTACCGTTCCATCGTAGTGAAGAGGGAGCTGAGCCAAAAGGGCAAAGCTCTCAATTTACTGGTCGATCTACGTTCCTACTCTCACCTATGGCCATGAGCTTTGGGTCATGACCGAAAGGGCAGGGCAAGATCCCGGATACAGGCCGCCGAAATGAGCTTCCTTTGCAGGGTGGCTGGGTGCTCCCTTAGAGATAGGGTGAGAAGTTCAGGCACTCGGGAGGAGCTCAAAGTAGATCCGCTGCTCCTCCACATCGAGAGGGGCCAGCTGGCGTGGCTTGGGCATCTATTTCTGATGCCTCCTGGGCGCCTTCCAGGGGAGGTGTTTCGGGCATGTCCCACCGTGAAGAGGCCTCGGGGAAGACCCAGAACAGGTTGGACTGGTCCTGGGAACGCCTCGGTGTCCTCCCCGGGGGAGCTAGAGGAAGTGGCTGGAGAGAGAGAAGTCTGGGCATCTCTGCTTAGACTGCTGCCCCCCCGCGACCTGGTCTTGGATAAGCAGTAGAAAGATAAATGGATGGATGGATGGATGGATGGATGGATGGATGGATGGATGGATGGATGGATAGTTAAGTTAAATGCATTAGCCTATACTATACTCCTAATGTGACGCATGATAGAGCTGAATACACACATTTATATTTGCACATTTCCCCTACTCTTCTCTGTTTATGAAGTTCTGACATTATATACTTACTGTATTTAGGACAGGTACTTTTACTCTGCTTGCACTACTTATTTTGGGAAGTAAGTAGTAGTGATACATTTACTTGAGAATGATTTTTCAGTGCACTTTAGTACACCACTACTGCTGGTGTAATGCTACCTTTAGTTCAACTTTAGACCACTTTTCATTGGTGAAAATGTGAGCAGCAGTGACGAGCCACTTTCCCCCACTCACAATCGAAATCGTTTCTACGTTTCCCTTAATCAAAAATGTAGAAACTCCTGCCAGGGAAATGAGTTGCCTTCTGCTTGCTGTCCTCCTGAAATCCCACAACGACCAAGACCACTAATGTTCACTACAGGGTGAATACATACTGGCAAGAGCACTATAAATAAATAAATATATATATATATATATATATATATATATATATATATATATATATATATATATATATATATATATATATATATATATATATATATATATATATATATATATATATATATATATATATATATCTATAATCTATATGATATCATATGTCATCAAAAGTTCTACTCCAAAGTATGCAGCAGGTGGGTACGGTCAGTGCTAGGGCTTCATATTCCCCAGACAAGAAGGCGTCCAGGAACAACGGGTAAAATTACCCAGTTCATCAAATTGGTAAATGGCAAGGAAATTTAGTCTCAAAGAGAGGACTGCATGGTACCATTTATTTAGATTGCAGAATCATACCAGTTTTTAATGCAGCACAGTCAGAGGGCCGTCTTTAAATTCTGTACTGTACTGTACTGTAGCTACTGATATACTGACATTTCAGGCAGTTTTCTGCAGATTGATTAACATCTGCCCATCTTTACTTAAGAAAGACTCTTTTTTATTTTATTCTTCAATAACCTAATTCTGAATATCTGAAAAATGTTCCTCAATTTTTTCCCTTTTTTTGAGACATGTTGCAGTCATCAAATTCAATATTTGTTATTTAAAATGGTATATTCCCTCAGTTTAAACATTTGGTGTTTTCTATGTTCTATTGTGAACAAAATATGGGTTTATGCGATTTGCAAATCATTGCAAAAAGCCTGCATTGCTTTATTCTGAGTATATCCAATAGCTCAGAAAAACTTGATAATGTAACTGAAACTGTCGAGTCTCTCTTTTCTAGCACTTTAGATGAGGTTGCTCCTCTACGCCTTAGGAAGATTAAGGAAAACAGTCCGACACCGTGGCATAACGAGCACACTCACGCCCTAAAGAGGGAAGTCCGGAAAATGGAGCGCAGGTGAAGAAAACAAAATTAGAGGTTTTTCGTTCCGGCTGGGTGAGAAGTTCAGGCACTCGGGAGGAGCTCAAAGTAGATCCGCTGCTCCTCCACATCGAGAGGGGCCAGCTGGCGTGGCTTGGGCATCTATTTCTGATGCCTCCTGGGCGCCTTCCAGGGGAGGTGTTTCGGGCATGTCCCACTGTGAAGAGGCCTCGGGGAAGAAGACCCAGAACACGGTTGGAGGTGTCCTGGGAACGCCTCGGTGTCCTCCCGGGGGAGCTAGAGGAAGTGGCTGGAGAGAGAGAAGTCTGGGCATCTCTGCTTGGACTGCTGCCCCCGCGACCTGGTCTTGGATAAGCAGTAGAAGATAACATGGATAAATGGATGGATGGATGGATGGATGGATGGATGGATGGATGGATGGATGGATGGATAGTTAAATGCATTAGCCTATACTATACTCCTAATGTGACGCATGATAGAGCTGAATACACACATTTATATTTGCACATTTCCCCTACTCTTCTCTGTTTATGAAGTTCTGACATTATATACTTACTGTATTTAGGACAGGTACTTTTACTCTGCTTGCACTACTTATTTTGGGAAGTAAGTAGTAGTGATACATTTACTTGAGAATGATTTTTCAGTGCACTTTAGTACACCACTACTGCTGGTGTAATGCTACCTTTAGTTCAACTTTAGACCACTTTTCATTGGTGAAAATGTGAGCAGCAGTGACGAGCCACTTTCCCCCACTCACAATCGAAATCGTTTCTACGTTTCCCTTAATCAAAAATGTAGAAACTCCTGCCAGGGAAATGAGTTGCCTTCTGCTTGCTGTCCTCCTGAAATCCCACAACGACCAAGACCACTAATGTTCACTACAGGGTGAATACATACTGGCAAGAGCACTATAAATATCAAATCTATAAATATATATATATATATATATATATATATATATATATATATATATATATATATATATATATATATATATATATATATATATATATATATATATATATATATATATATATATATATATATATATATATGTCATCAAAGTTCTACTCCAAAGTATGCAGCAGGTGGGTACGGTCAGTGCTAAGGCTTCATATTCCCCAGACAAGAAGGCGTCCAGGAACAACGGGTAAAATTACCCAGTTCATCAAATTGGTAAATGGCAAGGAAATTTAGTCTCAAAGAGAGGACTGCATGGTACCATTTATTTAGATTGCAGAATCATACCAGTTTTTAATGCAGCACAGTCAGAGGGCCGTCTTTAAATTCTGTACTGTACTGTACTGTAGCTACTGATATACTGACATTTCAGGCAGTTTTCTGCAGATTGATTAACATCTGCCCATCTTTACTTAAGAAAGACTCTTTTTTATTTTATTCTTCAATAACCTAATTCTGAATATCTGAAAAATGTTCCTCAATTTTTTCCCTTTTTTTGAGACATGTTGCAGTCATCAAATTCAATATTTGTTATTTAAAATGGTATATTCCCTCAGTTTAAACATTTGGTGTTTTCTATGTTCTATTGTGAACAAAATATGGGTTTATGCGATTTGCAAATCATTGCAAAAAGCCTGCATTGCTTTATTCTGAGTATATCCAATAGCTCAGAAAAACTTGATAATGTAACTGAAACTGTCGAGTCTCTCTTTTCTAGCACTTTAGATGAGGTTGCTCCTCTACGCCTTAGGAAGATTAAGGAAAACAGTCCGACACCGTGGCATAACGAGCACACTCACGCCCTAAAGAGGGAAGTCCGGAAAATGGAGCGCAGGTGAAGAAAACAAAATTAGAGGTTTTTCGTTCCGGCTGGCGCGAGTCTACTTTATCCTACAGGAAAGCATTAAAACTTCTAGATCTGATTACTTTTCATCTCTTTTAGAAGAAAACAAACACAACACTTGGTATTTATTCAATAGAGTGGCAAGATTAACAAATAACATAGCATACAGCATAAATAACAACATAGCATAAATAACAACAGGCGTTGTTTCTCCCCAGCAGCATAGCAATAATGATTTTAGGAATTATTTTACATTAAAAATTGATACTATTAGAGATAAAATTGTTACCATGCAGGCACCAGGAACAGAATCTGATCAGACTTATCGAACTCCTACGGTTCTTTCCACTCATTCTCCACTATAGGAGTGGAAGAATTTTCTAGAGTTATTGAATCATCTAAACCAACGTGTATGTTAGACCCTATTCCCTCTAAATTACTAAAAGAGGTGCTTCCAGAAGTCTTAGATCCTCTTCTGAATATTATAAATTCATCACTGATATTAGGACATGTCCCCAAAACTTTCGAACAGGCTGTTATTAAGCCTCTCATTAAAAAAACACAACTTGACCCCAATCAATTAATTAATTACAGATGATTTCGAATCTTCCTTTTATTTCAAAAATATTGGAAAAAGTAATGTCCTCACAATTATGTTCTTTCCTAGAGAAAAATAGTATCTGTGAGGATTTCCAGTCAGGATTTAAACCGAATCACAGTACTGAAACTGCTCTCAGAGTAACAAATGATCTGCTCCTATCATCCGACCGTGGTTGTATCTCTTTATTAGTGCTACTGGATCTTAGTGCTGCTTTCGATACTATTGACCACAACATTCTTTTGAATAGGCTCAAAAAGCATGTTGGTATTAGTGGCAGTGCATTAGCATGGTTTAGATCGTACTTATCTGACCGGCATCAATTTGTGGCAGTGTATGAAGAGGTATCATATAGATCAGAAGTACAGCATGGGGTACCTCAAGGCTCAGTACTAGGGCCATTTCTCTTCACGCTTTACATGCTTCCATTAGGAGATATCATCAGGAAAGCTGGTGTTAACTTTCACTGCTAGCTCCACAGTACCAGACAGAGCTCTTAATACATTATAGTCCCTCACGTCCGCTGTGTTCTCAAAACTCTGGCAATTTACTAATACACAGAAAATCCAAATCTACTGTCGGCGGCAGATTATTTTATTATTTAGCACCAAAATTGTGGAATAACGTATCTAACTCTGTTCGGGAGGCAGACATAATCTGTTAGTTTAAATCTAGATTAAAGACCCATCTCTTTAACCTGCCTTACTCAGTTGGGGACACTTAATTGTTTAGATTTTTGTTCATTTTTGTTTCTGTGTGTCATTTATTATTATTATTATTATTATTATTATGTATTAACATTACATTATCACAGGCCAAATAAGAGGGGAAATAAATGAAAATGTTTTTTTTTTCATTTCATTTGTAGTGCATGCAGATATGCAATCTTTTTAAGACGTATTAAATGTACATTTGGTTACATTCACTCAAAAATCCCCTATGTAAAAGTCCTCAAATGGGGGGTTGAAGGTGAAGATCGTCACACTTAGCAGATCACTTAACTTTATATTCCACTGTTTTCCTCCCTTCATTCCCATTCATTCATTAGGTACACATGGCTCCCAATATCTGGAGGTTCATAGATAACCCCTGACACCAAGGAACTGAGAAAACAAAAGTTCTTTTGAGTTCTGCTAAGAATTATCTCTCTGCAAAATCTTCAA
Organism: Kryptopterus vitreolus; assembly: GCA_030449085.1. Classification (NCBI taxonomy): domain Eukaryota; kingdom Metazoa; phylum Chordata; class Actinopteri; order Siluriformes; family Siluridae; genus Kryptopterus; species Kryptopterus vitreolus. Next base: position 22,084,196 of record JACRUU010000002.1, read on the forward strand.
TCATCAATAATTAATTTTTGTTGATTGAAGCAAGCTTCTCACCCGCTCCCTCAACTTTGACATTTGCATCTCAATCACCCTGAACCCTGAGCAGTTTACCAACCCTCTCGCCCCCCCTCCTCCCTCCCGGTTTTGGCCATTCTTCTTGGTATCAAAATTATAATGTCATTATTTCCTACACCCATGATGTAGTGTTACATCAAAAAGTACATCAAATCATTTTTCTATATTTTGGGTTAATAACTTTATTCGTTTCCAAACCAACCATGAACATCCCAGACAACAAATAATTTCCTGCCCAAGTTTCTTGGTTTACATTAATCACTTCATGGAAATTGGGTCCAGTTGATCCATCAAACCTCCAAACACCCATCTCTCTAGACCTGCCTAGAAAACGCTCACAAACATTTGACATACAAAATACATACAAAGTGGTATTTTGTAGCTTATTATGGAGGGTAGTATAATCACTGGTGTCAGTAGGTGCACTAAGCACAAGCTATTTACAATTAGAATATGTTACACAGATTAAATGACAAAATAATAATCAATAGAAATGAAGAATTACGGTAGAGAGTTTGTATCCGGTATCATGACTGCCTAGAGTGACTTTGCCATATGGGATTCCTCCATCAATTTTACACTCCACTCTTTCAGAAAGTTTTTCTGGACAGACACACGCGCACACACACACACACACACACACACACACACACACACACACACACACACACACACACACACATTTTGAATAGGCACTAGTGTTTGGTCGCTATCAGCCACATAACTGGAAATTTTTTGTAATATAAAAGTAAAAAATAAATACAATTTATAAAAAATTATAATTTATATATATAACTTTCAAATGTTAAGTCCAATAGCTTCCTAAAACAATAGAAAAACATCAACTGTGCATTAATTTTAAGATTCAGACATATTTATACTGATGTACCGGACAGCTATTATTATGGTTATCATGCTATTTACGACTCACTCTCCTTTACTACCATGTTTCACTAATATCTTCATGTTAGTTCACTATGCCGGGGACAACTAATGCATCATCGAAAGTCAAGGTACAAGAACGTCCCTAAAAGTGTACAAATGTTTTTTTTTTACCCCTATCACAATACAGCAATGCACCGCTGAACATAGGTCAGAACTGATTGTGTACCTTTAAATTATAACACTTGTCACATTAAGGTTACCTTATTTCTAGCTGATGATCTATCCATATTTTCATAGCTGCCAGACATCTATTCAGAAACATGATTGTTTCAAAACAAAGAGTGGATATGTTGAGGGTTATCTGTGTACCAGTGGTATGAAAATGGATCTAAGGATATAACCCCACTAAGAGATTTAGTATAAAGAGAAAACAAAAGATGGCCAAATAGTGAGTTTTGCAGGGCAACAGTAGGTAGTCTGCATGTGAATTGCTGCGAATGCAAGCAACGTCAAGCAAGATAAGTATCTGTTGCTGGATATGTATAGGAAAGCCGAGCATTGCTATCATTTCCTCTTTAGGATGAACAACAGTGTGACAATTTGAGATTAGTGGAAACTCATTGGGCTGTGGATTGGAGTTCAAATCCCAGCAAACAGGTCGACACTGCTAGGCCCTTGATCAAGGCCCTGAACCCTGAAATGCTCAGTTGTAAGTCACTCTCAATTTAGACATATGTCAAATGCCATTAATGTAAATAACTTGAACGATGTGAGAAAGAGTGACAGATGAATGTCAAAGGTGTGTTCAAGGATATTAAAAATCAAAGTAAGATGTGACACCAGTCTGTGTCACTGATGCCTGAGGTATCCAAAGTGAATACCCCAGGATTGAAATATGATTATTTAAGAAAGCTACTACTAGTGGAGAGTATGGAGGAAGGTATGGGACAGCTAGTGTAGTCAAGATCTATGAAGTGGGAAAAGTTGTGATTTTCTGAAAGTCATCTATGTATGAATAAAAGTACATATTGTCAGTACAATATTAGCAACTGATCATAAAAATTCTAAATGATACAATTGTTTGTTTTTTTGCCCTATAAAAGGCAGAGAACCCAAAATGTGTTCCTGTGTTTGAAAAATTAGTCTCAAACACCAGCAGGATGTCTCAAGCACCAGCAGTGTTGCCAGGATGATGTGTATCCGTGGAATTTTGGCCACAGAACTTTCCCAAAACTTCCTTACTATGCAGAAGCTAAAAGATAATGAGAAAATAAAGAGAACCACACTCATGTGAAATTACACAATCTACAGTGTTCATAACTTGGCACTGTATTCAGGGTCAATCACATAGTGAGAATTTATTACTAAAATACAACTTACACATATATGTTATGCAGCTCAATTCTGAACTGGATCTTAAGAGGATTTTTTTGGCAATATCAATTGCCACTAGTTGACAGTTTCATGCAAATGTGTCAAACTCAAATACATACTCCTGCTCCAAGTCACCATGCCGCTAACTAAGCACAGGTTTGCCCAATTACTCCCAGAGGCTTCCTTTTACAAAAGAGACTTCTATTAACAAAATGGTTGAACAGAGATGCTCATTGTCATCAGCTTGCATTTCATATTTTGATATCTTCTTTTTTTCCCCCAGTCTTTTCGTGCTAGTTTACCCTTTTTGTTTTTCTCTTTTGTATATGACACGATCTTTGCCAATTTTCGCCTACAATCTTGCTTAACATTTTGAATATTACTGCATGGATTAATAAAAAGACTAGCTTTCACTGCATTTGTATTCTCCTGCCAGTAATGATCATAGTGGTGATAGCACCACACTAACCATGAGAGAGTCGAGATGTCCAGGTATTCAAAGGTTATCTGAAGTTAATAGCCATGTGGAACCTCCAGATCCCACTGCTGACGGACATTAGTGGGGTAAGGTTCTGGATACAGAGGAGACTGAAGCTGACCATGCATCACTACCTTACACATACATACACACAACACATTGCAGAGACAAAGAGATAACTAATCAGCAAAGAAATATTTTACACATGGTTCAAAGAAGAGTAAAACCTGCGTTTAAAAATTACTCTAACAGGAGACTCATAAAATCTTTTCATTGTTATAATTTAACAACATAACCAAAAGGAGTGTGTGGTGTGTGGGTGTGTTTATTAAATTCATATAATCTTATAAGTCTTATTTGAGTTTCAATACAACTGATGAATAATTGATTAAGATTGTGATATTTTATAATTAGGAATGTAAGCATATATATGAACAAAATTGTGGATAAACACACACCCACACACACACACACACACACACACACACACTCTACACACACACACACATACACATACACACACACACACACACACACACACACATATTCTGTACACACACACACACACACATATATATACACATCAATTTCATAAATATTGACAATATATTAGTGTGAGTCAGCGGTAATCAAAAAGAAGCTATTTGCTTATTGTTCTATTTCTATATTTATGTGGTATGTGACATAATTTTAAGTAATAGAAAAACTCTCCATATTACCTTATTTATTCTGGCCATTGCTCTTTCAACATTTCATGTTTTTAAATGAGCACAGTGAATGGAGAAAAAAAAACAAAAATCAGATTTGTTTTATTTGGCAAAAGAATGAGAGATAAAAGAGAGAGATAACGAGAGACAGAGCATGCAAACATTTCTGGTTCAAAGTCAAAAAGCATGTATGTGTGTGTGTGTGTGTGTGTGTTTGTATGTCTATGCCTATCTTTTTTTACAAACTGACAAATATAATAACAAATACAACAGAAATTAATTAATTCATTCATCTTCCACCACTTTATTTGATCTTTCCTCAGGTCGGGGGAGCCTGTGCCTATCTCGGGCGTCTTGAGTCTGGTTCCGCTTCGGCTTGCTCAACAAGAAACAATTAGTGCCAAACTGATTTTCACTTTTCACACATAAGTATTATGTAAAGCTGCTTTGAGACGACGACAAATTGTTAAAAGCGTTTTATAAATAAAATTGAATTGAACTGAATTGAATTGGCGCATCAAGTCAGGATACACCCTGTATGGGGTGCCAACCCATAGCAGGGCACACACCTACCATACCAGTCATGCATGTTTTTGTACTGTGGGGAACCGGGGGAAACCGGAGAACCCAGAGAAAAACCCCCCATAGGCACGGGGAGAACATGAGAACATGCAAACTCCATACACACATGGTGGAGGCAGGACTCAAAACCCCAACCCTGGAGGTGTAAGGCGAACATGCTAACCACTAAGCCACAGTAACCCTTAACAACAGCAATTATACAACTTAAAGTATGCTGGGTGCTTATTATAAATAATATTTAAAATAGCTTAATAATGAGAAAACACAAAAATAGTCATAAATTGCTCATGTGAGAATGCACAGAAGAATCTTTTTATTCCTGCAAAACCTGGAATTTTTAAATAATAGTGCTAAAGCACAAGCTAAAAGAATACAGAAAAGAAATAGAAAAGAAAGTTATGAAAGTTAATCACACATTTTTCTGTTCTCAATTTACCATAAATGAATACTTTTATGTTTCTAATACTCCAACTAATTGTAACTGATGTTATTAATATATAAATTTAATTCGAAATCTTCTCATGTAATAAAATGATTAATTATTTAATACTTATTTAAAACTGGAAATTATTATTTTAATATCAAAATTTCAACGTTATTTTTAGTGGTTATTTTAATTGTTAAATATGGTACATGGCTCCTTTAAGAAATATGTTCTTTTCTGTTTTGGTTGCTTCCCATATAAACTGGTGATACGTTTAGGTTATGTAATATACGGTAATATAATGAGGAGTTCATACCTGTTGTCTTGCGCAGCTAGAAGGTGTAATTTGAGGAAATTTAGAAAAAATAAGTGTATGCATATTGCTGGCTGTTTTCTGTTAGTGCTGAAATTATTCATTAATATCATATGTTAGGGATGTCAAATCAATTAAATGAAGAAGTGGTTAGCGGATAAGATTAATATGAAAATCAAGAGATTAAAATCCTAAAACCAGGCTTGTTTCTGGGCCCTTGACCCAGAACATGAAACTCACTCTAGGTAGGGGCATCTGCTAAATGCTGGAAATATGCATCTCACAGTGTAAACACAGCAAAGGTTATGTAAACGTATGGTCTAACACTAAGTTCAGGGACAAATGAAAGTATGTGAGTGTGTGTGTGTGTACAGAAGGTGTTTATTATTATTATTATTATTATTGTGTTATCCATTCTTTACTGCTGAATCACAGATTATAGGGTATTATTTACAATGCAATTACTCAGGTGTACAGTAAGTCCCTAGCTATTACAGTTGCATTCTGCATAAAAGATGTGCCAAACCAAAAATGCAGATCACTAAAATATGGCGATCCGCTGTGGAGAGCCCTAGAGAGAGCCATAAAAAGGTAATAATAATCTTTTAAAATATATTTTGGTCCAAATTTTGGTGGTAAATATTATCTAGTCACATCACAAAGTGAGCTAACTCATAGCCTCTTCCCAAATCTGCTTAGTAGCATGGTAGTATGAACTAATATGCTGTAAACAGGAAAATGTTTTAATGAAAATATCTGATGGTGGTGGAGGGATGAGAAAGGGGTCATGTTTATGACCTAATCAAAGTTATAAAACAATTCGGATAACATTATAGATTTGTTAATAATGTAAGTTTATTCTTTCAGGACAATAAAACATACATATACATCCTGAAGGAATCTGGGGAAAAACATTGGGAACTTGTAATATTGAATGTGAATCAGTGACTGTAGTGTAGCAAATTCCGATGGCAAACCCGCAGCACTCTGCTGCACTCCAGTGGACAAATTGAACAACTACAGCTCTGATGGGAGATCGGCGACCCAGATCAGAGATACATATAACAAACAATGGGCCTTTTTCCTGTGTTTGTGTTAGTGTGTAAGCATAGCAGGACTGATACAAAGTTAAGATGATCATGTAAACGCTATCATGTGACAGGCCACTAACAGATTTTTCCACCCAGATACTGTAGTGTGAGTCTTAAGAGTGTCCTGCCACATCAATTAGTTTAATTCAACTGATTAAAATAACTTGGAGATTATAAAACTAGTTCTCCTGTTTAATGATTGGCCGCTTGCCTGTCTTCGTCTCCCAGCAGTATTGAAGCCAGTTGTCCACAGCAACAATCCTCATTCTGCTTTCTTAAAGACTTGCTTAGCCACCACATCATTCACACGCAGCTCCTATGGAGAGGGAGAGAGAGAGAGAGAGAGAGAGAGAGGGAGGGAGAGATGGAGAGACAATGAGGGAGGAGAAAGAGAAACAAAAAATTATTTTATACACTGTTATGTAGCCTACATAGAGATTATTTGCAATTTTATGTTTATTTATGCTTGCTATCTATTAAATAAATAATAGTTTAATTTATTTATAATCTAAAGCACATTTTCTAAAGATGATATTTTGGGATTAAACCAACATTCATTCATTTTGTCTATATGTTTATATTTTTAATTCATGCATTACTTAATTTGTTTGTTTGTTTTTAACATTTGTTTATTGTATGTTTTCCTGTTATTAACATTTGTTTGTTTGTTATTTTACCAGGTGAAGTAAGTTTCCCTCAAGCCAGTGTGTCCATCCTCGTCCTTCTTTCTCACCTTGCTGAACACAAACCAGTTTATCACCAGCCCAGTCCACTGTGGTCTACACACACACACACGCACAGCTTTATTATTTCTGACATAATGTGAAAAAGATGTGGAAAACTGAATGTGAAAATGACTTGAACATGGCTTGAATATTGGCAAGATTTTGATAGGATTATAAATTATGGACATGTACATAAAATGTGAGAATGTGGCATGTGAATGGCATCTAAATAAACATGGTGTCTAAATAAATATAAATGATGTGATAATATTGGCTATAAACATGGTGGGAAGCATGTTGACAACTGTTTATGTGTTCTAATGTGAATGCAGATGTAAGCCACAATGTGCTTTCACCTGGCACTTCCTTCCATCCACAGGTCCCAAGTCTTCTGTGAACTCTTCTCCCAGTGTGAAGGCCATATCAAAGTTCTTAAATGTTGTGGCAGTTTTAATCTTCATTTGTCCAGAATCAACATCGTGTTCAATGTGTTTACTGGGTTTCAGCATACACACTACTTTCCTCAATGCGATGTTAATATCTAACACACACACACACACACACACACACAATACATAAACCTCCTTACGTTAGGTATATCTAACACAGAAATAACATTGTTCCTGAATGACAGTGTGAGTTAGAGTCTGAGTCTTACAGTGATAATGACCAGATTATTACAGTAATATTGAGCGTCAAAGTGAAAATGATACGAGTGTAGCAGTGATAATGGCCTGAGTGCCATAGTGTTAATGAGCTGAGTGTTATGACAACGAGATAAGTGTTGAGAATCACAATGAGCCAAATGTTATAGTGATAATCAACTGAGTGTTACAGTAATAGTGAGCTGAATGTTATAGTAAGAGTGAGCTGAGTGTTACAGTTATAATGAGCCGAGTGTTATAGTGATAATGAGAAGAGTGTAACAGAAATAGTGAGCTGAGCGTTAAAGTAATAGTGAGCTGAGTGTTACAGTAATAATGAGCAGTGTTCAATTGATAATGAACTGTTATAGTGATAATGAGAAGAGTGTAACAGAAATAGTGAGCTGAGTGTTACAGTAATAGTGAGCTGAGTGTTAGAGTGATAAGAGGTGATGGCATAGTGGTTAAGGCATTTGACTCTAGATCTAAAGGTCTTGAGTTGAATCCCTCTCACACCAAGCTGCCACTCAAAATGCAAGTCACTGGATACCGGCATCTGCTAAATATGCCGTAAATGTCCATAGTAATGTGTTACAGTGATAATGATTTGAGTGTTACAGTGATCATGATCTGAGTGTTACAGTGATAATGATCGGAGTGTTACAGTGAAGAAGATCAGAGTGTTACAGTGATAATGATCAGAGTGTTACAGTGATCATGATCTGAGTGTTACAGTGATAATGATCGGAGTGTTACAGTGATCATGATCTGAGTGTTACAGTGATAATGATCGAAGCGTTACAGTGATGAAGATCAGAGTGTTACAGTGATAATGATCGGAGTGTTACAGGGATGAAGATCAGAGTGTTACAGTGATAATGATCGGAGTGTTACAGTGATCATGATCTGAGTGTTACAGTGATAATGATCGGAGTGTTACAGTGATCATGATCTGAGTGTTACAGTGATAATGATCATGATCTGAGTGTTACAGTGATAATGATCGGAGTGTTACAGTGATCATGATCTGAGTGTTACAGTGATAATGATCGGAGTGTTACAGTGATCATGATCTGAGTGTTACAGTGATAATGATCGGAGTGTTACAGTGATGATGATCGGAGTGTTACGGTGATAATGATCGGAGTGTTACAGTGATCATGATCTGAGTGATTTACAGTGATCATGATCTGAGTGTTACAGTGATGAAGATCAGAGTGTTACAGTGATAATGATCGGAGTGTTACAGTGATCATGATCTGAGTGTTACAGTGATAATGATCGGAGTGTTACAGTGATCATGATCTGAGTGATACAGTGATGAAGATCAGAGTGTTACAGTGATAATGATCGGAGTTTTACAGTGATCATGATCTGAGTGTTACAGTGATAATGATCGGAGTGTTACAGTGATCATGATCTGAGTGTTACAGTGATAATGATCGGAGTGATACAGTGATGAAGATCAGAGTGTTACAGTGATAATGATCGGAGTGTTACAGTGATCATGATCTGAGTGTTACAGTGATAATGATCGGAGTGTTACACTAGCTGGCAAAAAAATTGTTGTTGGTTTTACTTTATGAATGTAACAATGTAGCGGATGATGGATTTGAAACGTTACAGTTCGTTGTGAAACGCGATGACGCCATTCTCACCTAAGGCGGCCAGATAAGCTTCAAAGTTGTCCTGGGAGACCCAGTGATAAACTCCGGTGTAGTTCGGTTTAGACATGTTCAATCCGGGTTATTTCCTCTCAGATCCACTCTGGCGCGACCCAACAAACTCTCGCTTCTTCCGCTGGTCTGATTCCTATCGCTTCTTTGAGTTTATTTGTCTGTGAAAGTGAGTGTTTCCGTTCTCTCTCTCTCTCTCTCTCTCTCTCTCTCTCTCTCTCTCCCCGGTCTCTTCTTACAGGCAGCAAGAGCGCGCTCCCAAAGACTTTACTCCCTTCGGTGCGCGTGCACGAGACAAAGGAGAAAGAGGGGGAAATATTTCGAGAGTTCATCCTATGTAATTTGAGTCCCTCCTGCTGAGGGGGAGGGAAGATGGTGGAGGATGCAGGAGGAGGAAAAGGGATCTATTGATGTAAGAAAGGGGAGTTTTTTTTTAAACTCATTATTAAGCAAAACGTTTCCACAAACACACCACAGATCCTACAGACTTGAACTTTCACCCAACAAATCGCAGCAGATACAGAGTAGTAAATAATAGTCCGTTCACAGAGCAGCTAATCCCACCACACACACATCAGATTCATTCAACTAATTCAGATCTGATGGAATTACACCAGGAATACTTTTAGAAAATATATTTTTTATATGAAGTAGATACATACCCAATGAAAAAATGTTACATTTCTAAAACTGAATTCACACAACCACGTGAGATCTGATTTGAGGGTCTCATTCTAACGACATTCCTTCAGGGATCATTTTTCCCTTCTTACAGAATGAATGCAGCCTTGTTGTGTTAACTAACAGGGCAGTAGTTTTAACCTTCACCTAAATTACGCAACAGTGAGATAGATATTTTAACAGTTACATATAAACAATAACATCTACAAGATTTTGTGACACTGTGTAAAATGTAAATAATGCAGATGGCAGTGAGTTGCAAATGTGCCATATTAATGAAAAATTAAATAACTTTGAATTTATATGCTAATACACAAAGCATTAAAGTTAGGACAGGGCTATGTATCACAATGTAGCATCCCCTCTTTTTTTAACAACAGTCCATATTTCTCTGGGAACTAGGGAAATTAGGCGCTAGAGTCTTGTTTGTCCCAATTGTATCTGAGATTGTTAAACAGTCCTGGTCAAGAGACAGATCTGCTTTGTTTAGCACTGAGGAGGAATAAAGTGTGTGGAGTGTAAAATGAAATTAGCCATAACCTCCGTATCATTAGCAGCAGCATCACTAAAAACATGCAGCGTATCACATTTCTAAACGAAGTTTAATACATGTGTTAAAATGTAATGTTGTTTAAATGTCAGAAATTAAAAAAACATTTATTTTTCCCAATGGCTAAAATAATGAAATCAAACTTTAAGTGGGTGGGCATGATGCAAATTTGTCTGTGCTAAGCCCATATCTACTCTGTCTGTTCCTGGTGGATCGTGGTCACACATGGCTTTGCATAATAGGGCTTTAACCTTCATTTGTGATTGACACAGTGATCTGTGTTCACAGACGATAATTTCTGGATATGTTTCTGATTCCATGCAGTGATTTACAATAAAGATTCATACCTGTTTTTAAAGCAGCGCTTCCTGAGGGCCAGGAGATCAGGTGCATCCAGTATTCATTTTCACCCTTGTCTCTTTGGCACAGAGATTTCTCCTGATTCTTTGAATTTTTAGATGATATTATGTAATGTAGATGGGAACATTAATCTAAAATAGTTTTTTTTGCATATTGTACTTCCTTATTTCTGCCAATCTTTACTTCTGAGATTTAACAAGAATTTTAATAAGAAATTAAGTAATTAATAAGAAATGAATAGTAGTGCAGTTGTAAGTGTACTTGTGAGTGTTCCACTGGAGTTTAATTCATATGAATCTCAGTCAGAGAGATGAACTTCAGAGATTTAAATGTATGACATTTGGCAGATGACCTTTTCTATAAAGAATACCAGAAGTGCTTTGTAGTCGCTGTGTTTACATACATACTGATAACTGTTTATCAAGTGAAAGACTAAACTATCTCTAGCATAAAGATATACTTATATATACTTAAAATACATAAATATATAATTGAAGAAAATATAGTTAGGAAAACAAACATTTTTTTTAAACAACAGTGTACAAGGAACAGAAGTAGAGATGGACTACAACTTTAAGTTCTTGGGAATCCACATCTCAGAGGATCTGTCCTGGCCCCAGAATATTTCAAGTCTGGTTAGGGAGGCACAATGGCGCCTGTACTTATTGAGAATCCCCAGGGATTCTAACAAATGTTTTACTGCTGCATGAATTAGAGCATTCTGACTGACTATCACAGTTTGGTATGGAGGCTCCACTGTGTGTGAATAGAAATTGTTTCAAAGGGTGGTGAAAACCACCCAATGCATTATTGGCACCCAACTATGTTGCCATTGAGTATATTAGCCACAGGAGATGTCAGTACAGAGCTCACAACATCATCATGGACTCCTAATCACAAACTGCTTAATCGTATACATACTGCTTAAACATACGCACCAGAACCAGCATATTCAGGGCCAGCATTTTTACATTAACCATCACTACTGAACTCTATACTACACTGTAGAAACTCTTTCTGTGCATGTATTGTGCCTTATATACATATACATATACATACATTATGCATTAGAACACATAAGCTTGTTGTTGGTCTGAGTTGGAGTAGTTGAGCAGTGTTCAGGGAGAGCATAGTGCAGTGTGGGGTGAGATAAGTGGTTTGAGGTGGGTGCTGTTTCCTTTTTGGCTTTGTAGGTGAGTATCACTGTCCTACATCAAATGCAGAAGCTACAGGAAGCCAGGGCAGGGATCTTATCTGTGTGTGTATATATTTGTGTGTTAATGTGTGCACTGACCGGTACTAACAAGCTATACTGGTTTGACTAGTTCTCCACAATCACACTGTGAATCTGTTACTGATGAATCCCAGCTCACAAGAGGGCAGAGATAGTGAGAGAGAAAGTGAGAGAGAGAGAGAGAGAGAGAGAGAGAGAGAGAGAGTGTGTGTGTGTGTGTTAGAAAACATGAGTGTGAGGCAAATTCAGTGTGTATTCCACAGTGCACTTTATTGGAGAAATATTTGGATTGAAAATGCATTTGTTTGTTTTTTTTAAATCATAGTTTACATAATCATTACTAAATTATTCCCATGTTTAAGCTGGCAAAATATAACAATAGTAATAATAATAATAACAATAATAATAATAATAACTGGTGTGACCCTGAACACGTGAGAACATGGTGAGGCAAATATTATTATTCCACTCTCATCTTATCGTTTCCTCACAGAGCCACTCTTCTTCTCCTCCGACTTCTGTTTTTTTACGTCTTTCTTTCCCTTTGCTCCCAGATTCTCATACACATCCTCTTTATTCCTGAAACACATATTTTTTCATCATCATCATCATCTTTAGCTGCACCAACATTATTAGAGATCTGTAAATGATTTTTTGTAAACTGTAAATGGAAATACACAGTAGAGTTTAGGATGTGATTAGATTCTTTGTACACTAGTCCTATGAATTGTATTCATTGTATTCATTTTTTCTTTTTATAAAAATCAGCATGGTTTTGATAGTTCACACACTCATGAACATTTGTAAACTTGTATTCATCCGACAACTTGTATGAATACAAGTTTACAAATATTAATGAATGTGTGAACTATCAAAACCATGCTGATTTTTGTAAAAAAAATAAAAAAGAAAAAAAAGAAGGGCGACACGTTCTCATCAGTCAATATATGATAGAGATGGTTTTCTCAATCAGCTGTACTAGTTATCAGCACTTGTTAAAGCTTGTTTGGTTTCAGTCTCTTTTCTGCGATATTATTTGGAGATGACTGGATGATAATTACACTGCACTACACAGTTTTCAGTTGTGCAGAAATAACAGTTTGTGTCCTTTTTCTCTGACCCCTTGCTTGTCCTCTGATGAGCTCATATTTGTCTAAATGTGCTTTCATATAGCCTAAACGTATCACCAGTTTATATGGAAAGCAACCGGAACATAATGAGCCACTTACCATTTTTAACAATTAAAACAACCACTAAAAAGTTAACAAGAAATTAATTAATTAACAAGAAATTAATATTAAAATAAGTAGAGCAGAATAAGTATTAAATAATCCATAATAAAAATGTATTAGAAATTAATGATAATAATTAATTATATTTATAACATGTGGTACAATTAGAGTATTAGAAACATGAATACATAGACATTTATTGAGACTTTGTTCAAACAAAGCCAATGGTTCATTGCATATATGTAGGGTTTGTAGGACAGTAGGTGGGTCTTGTGGGACAGGTAAACATATTGATCTACCCTCACTCATACACACACACACAGACACACACACACACACACACACACACACACATACACTCACAAGTTTGTGCAGTTTAATCCTCTTTATTCCAATTTAAACCAAACCTCATCCGTACCCACAATGCACTGTTCTAAATTCGCCAATTATATTGGTGATGATAATAATAATAATGAGAGAGCATTCCTCTCTTTCTCTCTCTTTGCCTTCTCTCATCTCTGGCTTTTCTCTTTTTCATATTTTATCAGTGGAGTTTGTACTAAATGCTCAGCCGGACATTGAACTGTTAGACTCAGATAACACTCGATGTGTGTGTGTGTATGTGTGTGCGTAGAATACTGTGCTCTTCATTCTCTTCCCTGCCCCCACTCCCACTTTCCCAATAACTTACTTGGAGACTTTGCGGGTAGCTTTGGCATGTTTGGGATTTAGGGACAGGTTCCCATACTCTGTGTCTGTAACCTAAAAACACACACACATTTGATGAACACACATATAGAGTGCTGTGCACAATTATTCATTCTGATCTTTTCCACAGTCTGCAGTGTTACAATCTGGAACTGAATTTAAATTGGATTTTATAATTACACAATTAACATCCTTTCATTTTGACATGAAGAAAAAATGAAAAATAAAATTATTTACAAATAAAGCAGCAAATACTATGCATTCAACCCCCTACTGTTTAGAATAGAATATAATAGCCTTTATTGGTCACATATACCTTACAGCAAAGTGAAATTCCTTCTACGCATGTCCCAGCATGTTTGGAATCTGGGGTCAGAGCACAGGGTCAGCCATGATATGGCACCCCTGGAGCACAGAATGTGTATACTGTAAATGTGTTGAATGAATAAGAATGCTGCATGTGTAAGAATCTAAATGACCCCTAAATGTATTCGAACTTGTATGCTAGAGACTGAATATGTCAGAAGCTTAGGTTCTTTCCCTCTGTTTTCCATAATGTTTTCATTCCTGCTTCACGCTCCATCCTATCTCTACTTCTTCCCACTGTCATTACTGTCTCTTCATCCAAACTCCCTCTACCTCACTTTTCTCTAAATATTCCTTTCCCTCACTCTTTCCTCACCATTCTGGCTTTTTGTATGTCTTGTTGAGACTCGATGTACTTCAGCATGGCGAGATAAATGAAGCGATACTGTGCCTCGGTCTGCACCATCCCCGACCTCTGTTCTCTCACCATCTGGATACACTTCTGTATATCAATATCACAGTCCACTCCTGTTTAACACACATAAACAGGAACTTGGTTAGTGTTGTAGACAAGTGATGTGGGATCTCTGTCATGTTTAAAATTAGTGTGATTACTGTGATCACATCACATCACAATCCTTTGTTATTTGTTATTATTGACCAATACAGAGCTTATCTATCATAATATACATCAAAGACAGAGAAAGACAGATTTTGAGACAGAGAAAAGAGACAGACAGGCAGAGAGATGGCTCCACCTTTCGTGTCGATTGTTTCTATCAGCATGTCAATGACAACAATGGTTCCTGTTCGGCCAATTCCAGCACTAAAAATACATGAGCACATTAATAATAATTAAAATGTGATTATATTATTATTATCATCATTATTGTTATTATTATTATTATTATATTTATAGAGTATGCCTATATACACCCAAATCAGGCATAACATTATGAGCACCTATTGGTCCCCTTTTTGCTGACAAAACAGTTCTGATCCTTCATTTAGCATTAACAGCATTAACTTCTTCAGCAGTTTGAGTTGCAAACTTGTCTAATCATTTTTCTCTTAACATAAATGATCGTGTATAACACTGCACTCATTCTACTATCTTAAAATTTCAATGATAACGTAGAGATCTGACCTGTGGACGGGCCACTTCTACCATAAACACCAACCAATACTTTTAAACATATTTTCATGAATATGATAGTGTGAATAACCTTCTCACTGCTGACCGCTGCAGCTTTAGCCTGGTGTCACAGTAAAAATGCAGATACACAGGATACATGTGTATACACCATGTTATACACATGTACCTAAATTGAGTCCATGAGGTGCAATGGGGGTGTGAATTACCTGCAGTGAACGATCATGGGCCCCACACCGGGAAACTCCTGCTGCTTGCTATTGACCTGTGTAAGGAAACTGAGGACTTTGTCTGGTTTTTCGGGGACACCGTGATCTGGCCAGCTAAGATATTGAAAATGCCATATCTCTCTTGGCATCTCGCTCTAAAGCACACACACACACACACACACACACAAACAGCGTCAACACACAAACATCACTATTGTCATGTGGTGTTTGATATGATGTGATGTCATCTGGTAAGATATGATGTGATTTGGTGTGGATTAGGATAAAATGTACCCCATCAATCAGTGCAACCTCCATCACTCTGACTTTATAATCATCAGCATCTCTTTCTGTCACTGCAGTCACTATGTACTTTCCAAATTCCTTCGTCTCATTAGTGCTGGGCCAGTACGGCACACACTTATTCTGAAGAGCAAACAGAGACAAAATTAAACAACGTCCAGCAACTGTCCCAACTCATATCCTATTTGCAGTGCTGGGAAGGTTACTTTGGATTACAAATGACCCTATTCAAAATGTAACAAGTAGTGTAAAATTTCAATTACTTTATTAAAGTAAAGTAACTGATTACATTTGCATCAAATTGTTGACAGGGGTGTTGGAGGAAGCGGGTCAATTTTTTGTATAGCGGGGCCGCTGGGGTGGGGATGGGGATCGGTTGGGTCAATTGGGCGGTCTTTGGGATTTGTAATCTTCAACATTTTCAAACGTAACTGTAATTTAATTGCACTTTTTTCTCAGTAACTGTAATGGATTACTGTTACTTTAATTTTGTAATTAAATTATGTAACACCATTAAATGTAATTAGTTACTCCCCAACACTGCCGATTTCCTATTCAATAATAACATTTTATTAAATCAAACAATTATTCTTACTCTTTGCAAATCACCCATATAACTATGTCACAGGTTTCAAAATATCACAGAAATTTACACAGCTAAATCACTACAAATGAGTTTTGATAATACAACATTGCCCATTGTAAGACCATTTGCAAAACAACCCAACCGATGTGGGACACAAGCTTTATTCTACAGGTAATCAATCAACATCATCAGGAGAGCTTATTCATGACATACCCGTCCTTTCTCGACCTCCCGTGTCGTCATGACGATAACCCGTGTCTCTTCTTGCCAAACCATTTGCCAGAAATCATTGACAGTTGTTGCGAGACAGCCTTGACACGCAATGTAGACTTTTGGAGGACAGCTCTCACACATCTTATTCTACAGCGATAAAGAAAACTATTTAAGAGTATTCCTAGAAAAATGGTTCTTTTTGCATGTATTTCTTGCTCTGTTTGAAAAGTACCTTTACATAGTTGCCATTAATATAATCAGATCCAACCATGTTGGGGTCTCCATCCTGCAGAATCACTCTGGTTTCGTCAACTAAAAAGATAGATCAAATGTAATTTAAACCGGAATGTTTAAACATTTCTATAGAATGCTATAATATATAGTATTGTCTCACAAGGCAAGATATTTTTGTATCTGTTTTTGCTTTTGTTCTCTGGTCGCATCCCTTCATCTCTACTCTTCTTCATTTTGGTATCGAGTTTCTGCAAAGCCTGCACAGAGTCAATAAGAACAGAATGGACAAATTCATCAATCAGCAGTCACTTATCAATTTCAGAGATCGAGTAAAAAACACAGTGGCCCAAATCACCACTCTTCACACTTCTCTACTGAGTGTGTGGTAATACAATATATATCTAATTATGATACTCTTCCCAAATCCCTAAAGACTAGCTAAAACCCAAATTCTAATAACTAGCTAATCCCAAAAACCTTAAGGCTAAAATATGAAAAATCTCAATTTTGAACACCAAAGTTATAACTTTATGGGTTACATAATTTTTGAGCCAAAATGAGCCAAAGTCCAAAGACTTGCAAGTACCAGAAATCCTAGGATTCATATATTTACCAAACTCAAACACTATCCAATCCTGAAGAATAGCCAAACTCCTAAATTCTGTAGATTAGCAAATCTCCAAAGCAAAATGTTTTAGCCCACCATATATCTAGGTGCTAATTCAAGGCTCTAAGAGCCTTAATTTAATCTAATAACCATAATTTTATTCCAAACTAGACAATTTTCATAGACAAAATGATGGCCAATCCTCAAAGGCAAAACAACACCAAAAAATCAAAGTGATGATTAATAAATGGTTATTTAAAAAAAATCAGAAATGCAATAATTGCTTAATCATATCAGACTAGATCTGTCAAAATGAATGGTATGTTTAGATTTTGGTCATACAACACAATAACTCTAACATTAAGAAAATGCATCATGAAAAAGAAAGATTGGTCAATTAAAAATCCTAGCTAGAAGTGAACTAGATTCCGAGATTAGCCAGTGCATGCTTACATCAAACTCCTCCCAGAATCCAGCTTTGATCTTTTTTTCTCCTCCTTCTTCGCTTTTGGGCTCAATGGACTGATCCAGCTGCTTCACCCTACTGTCAATTGCTGAGGCATTCACTCTGGTGGAGAAATATGGCTGAGAGACACATAAATGAAAACAAAGATAGAATAGTTTTATATATGTTAGGGGTGACACGGACTGAAAAGTAAAGAGCATGTCATAAATGTCACAGTTTTATCGTATTATGAAATGATTGCCAGCATTTAAATGATTCTGATTTGCCATACCTGTGTACAATGTACAATGTATGTACATGTGTACAGGGGTTATAAAGTGATCTACAATGTATGTAGTGTAGAGTTCAGTGAGGTGATGGTGGATTTGAAGAAGCTGGCCCTGAACCTGCTGTTTCTGGTACTAATGTTCTTGTATCTCCTTCTGGATGGGAGGAGGTTAAACAGTTTTCTGACTGTGACGTGAAGAGTCCTTGATGATATTGTGAGCGCTGCACAGACATCTGCTGTAGTGATGGGACACAATGGCAGGTAGTTGGGTGCTTCAGTTTTCATTACCCTTTGCAGTGCTTTCCTTTCATACACGGTGGAGCCTCCGTACCAATCAATGATGGAGTTGGTCAGGATGCGCTCAATGATAGAAGCTCGTAGAATCTCCTGTAACGAATGGGCTTTTTTCAGGTTCCTCAAGAAGAACAGACGTTTCTCTGCTTTCTTAACGAGAGCTGAAGTGTTTGGAGTCAGGACAGATCCTCAGAGATGTGAACTCCCAGGATCTTAAATCTGGAGACCGTCTCTATCTCAGTTCCATTGATGTAGACAGGGGAGTGTCTCCGGCTGTTGGATTTTCGAAAGTCCACAATGAGCTCTTTTGTCTTCATGGCATTGAGGGTGAGGTAGAGGGTGAGGTAGAGGGTGAGGTATGGAATGTACCATACATTTATATTTATTCAGAGCAACTTCAACTGAGCATACCATACACATGTATACTGTATGTATGGTGCTCGTGTGGTTTGTGTACATAGAGTACTCAGTTGACAAGAGGAAGAAGAGGGAGAGACAGGGAGAGAGCGGGTGTGGGTGTGGCTATGGCTGTGGTGTAAGTGCGATTTGTTGAAGTGAAGGTGGTAGTTTAGTGGTATTGGGTTTGGACTTTAGAAGGTCACTGACTTTTTCTGAAGGTCATGAGTTCAATTCCCAGCCAAAATGTTCCGGAGAGTGGCCCTAAACCCCAAGCTCAAATATAGAAATTTGATAAAGGAAAATATGTACAGTATCTCACAGAAGTGATTACACCCCTCACATTTTTGTAAATATTTATGTAAGTGGTATAGTCACTTCTGTGAGATACTGTACTTCTAAATGTAACTATGATGTGTGTGTAAATGTAATTGCACTTTTATAGTTGCCTCTCACCTGTTTGAGGTAAACTTTGGTTCCACTGACTTCCTCAATTGGTGTTCTTTTGTAATACTCCACAAACTCGGACAGAGTTTCAAACGCCTCTTTCCCCCCCACAGTGTAGCCGTTATTCTGAATCACAACCATCATATGTACTTTTTTAAACTCTATTTTTTTCACTTCTGTTTGACATGAATGCAATGATTAAAAATATACCACAGATATTAAATCATTGTACTATGTGAACCACTAGCTATCTGCCTACTTATACACAGCATGAGCTTCTGTATTTACAAACTCTACAATCAGAGCTAAACAATAAAGTATACCTTAGTTCAAAAATAATACCTGATAATATCCAGTTACAATTTAAATTTTCTTCTTAATGGGGCAGCCATTGCTGAGTAAATGATGCTAATTTCAGACATGCTGTTCATATGGTCAATGCATGTGTATAAATGACTTACTCAACTCTTAATTAGCAAAAGTAAAAAAAAGACAATATAGTGTTTATTTACACCCACCATACAGAGAGAGAGAGAGAGAGACACACACACACACACACACACACACAGTCGGACACCATACACATACCATGTACATCCATACAAACCACAGTACCCGAGTAAGAGTAGAGATACACTCGATAAAATATTACTCAAGTGAAAGTAATTGCCCCCTTTATACATGCACTTAAGTAAAAGTGCATGTATAAAACATCTTAAAATGAAAACTGCTGTTATTTAAACAGCCGCCTACATGTATGTGTGTGTGTGTGTTTGTATACTGTATATATATATATATATATATATATATATATATATATAGAGAGAGAACGAGAGAGAGAGAGAGAGAGAGAGAAGAGAGAGAGAGAGAGAGCGAGAGTCCCTAGAGAGGGGAGAGAGAGAGGGAGAGATGAGATTCGAGAGCTTCCCGTGAGAGAGCGTTGAGAGAGAGAGAGAGGAGAGAGAGAGATCGAGAGAGGGAGATGAGAGAGAGAGAGGGAGAGAGAGAGAGAGAGAGAGGGAGAGAGAGCATGAGAGCGAGAGAGAGAGAGAGAGAGAGAGAGAGAGAGAGAGAGAGAGAGAGAGAGAGCGTGAGAGAGAGAGGGTGAGAGAGGATGTAATGAGGCTTTAAATAAGAATCAGAAAAAATATTTGTATGAGCTGTTATTTAAATCCTCAAAGATTTGAAACGTGTCTTCTATACTCACAATCAATAAAATGAACAGTAATACTATATTTATACATTGATAAATAAAAATAAAGGTTTGAAATTGCAAATTGTTATTGAGCAAAAAATAAGATATTTGACTTTGAAATGTTGTGAAGTTAATGTATAAGTCTCTGCAAACGGAAATACCTCAGCAGTGTACAAATATGAGAAAAAAAAATCTTCTTCAATAGAGTAAAGAATTACATTTACTTCACTATTGTCCTTCACTTACACACACAAACACAAACACACGTATAAAACTTGCTGATTAGTCCAGACAATGGCTTAATTCAGAAAGAATTAAAACCCACAATTATATGCATGGGCTGAATAGGATTAGCTTCAATATCAGCTAATCCTCTCAGTCAATCACACACATACACACACAAACACACACACACACACCACACACACACACACACACACACACACACACACACACACACATAGTCATGTGAGCGTACAAACATAGCAGTGAGCGCGTAAAGCAGTAGCGCCTCAGTATGGTTCTATGGAGAAGGGACAAACACTTTACAGAAACACACAAGTATATTCTACCTGTCTGTTCATGAGCTCCTTTTCGAATCACATCACAGCACACAAACATAGATGATGTGTGTGAGTCTTACATTATAGTGGATCTTGATGTGAGACACTCGCTTCCCCTTAGTGTTCTTCTCATCAGTGAGAGCAGACAGGACATAGTTTCCAGGGTTGGACAGAGACTCGCGCACCAGGAACATCCCCACCTCATCACGGTCACGCAATAACTTTTCTGCATCCGGACCTGGCAGGTGACCATGGTACCACCTGCAGACACATAGAGAAAGATAGAAAGACAGCAAGACAGAGAAACAGCCACAACATCCAGAGAGACAGGCATCCTAGAGGAAAATTTATGTTTTACAGCAGAACAGAGAAATGGTAGTTTTATGAATATAAGAATGCATGCTGCTAACTGTAACACTAATTAGGCCAGTGCAGGTATGCCACTACAGTAGTGTATGTGTGTGTGCGTGTGTGTGTGTTTGTGTTCAATTTTGGTTTAGTTCTCAGTTTCTACAGCTCAGCTTCCTGTACTGCGGTTGGAAAATTTTCCGATGACAGCTCGAGACATGAGTGTATTTTTAGCCATGGCCTTCCTCTTTAAGAAACACTAAGTGCAGTAAATAACATACACACACACATAGATGCACACACACACACACTCACACACACACACACACTGTTGTTATAAGATTAGACTGGTTTTATTACTGTCAAGCATACTAGTATAAAAATTGGTCTTTACATCGTCTACGTTTATCATAGCCAATTCTCAAGATTTGTATCTTTTAGCTAATTTCTCAAAGAGGTTGTAAGTAGTCATGAAATGCTACACAATTAGTGCAGAAGTGACCTGTTTGTGAGTCACTCCATTTGTTTCTTGCTGGAGGCTTTTATTAATGTTGAATGAATAAATTGGGAAATCCAACAGCAGTAGAATGTACATCGGTAGTTCAGTGCTTTACTTGTGTCGTTCTGGTGTATTTTTACCTAACTTTCACATTCATTGATTTTTTTTTTAATTATTATTAAAATGTTAGAGAACTCCTGAACTCTCAAGATCTAAGTAAAGAAACTGTTTAGATTCTAAAAAAGATCCAAGACTTTAGATCAATGAGGCATCTCCTTTACCTTGCAGAAGGAAGATATCTAATCTGATATGAAACTGAATGTTGAGAACATGCAGGTCATTCATCAGAACTTGCCTGCATTATGTATTACTTACACAATATTTTACTCCTGATTGATTAGTTAGTGAACTGAGTTAGGAGATTGAGTGTTGATTTTTGGCACAAAACTGAATAAGTAAAAATCACTGACAGCTTTAGGTGAGTTTTGACAGAAAAACCTAAGCTTGTAGATGTTACACAAATTCAGAACTTTTGCCTACGCAATATCTATACGTACATATCATCAGAGAGTAATGTGAGTTGTGACATTACTCATCATTAGCAGGTCACCGAACACATTCAATGTATAAATTGCAATGTTCAGATTGCAATGTTTAGCTAATAACTTTTATTTCATTTCCACCATCATACTAACACTAATGTTCCCAGTTGATTCTGTGATTTTTTGAAATGGAAGCCTACTTTTCAGTGGTTCATAAAGATGCGAGAAGGGTTACCCCATGAGAGGAAGAAAGAGAACGAGAAGCAGGAGAAAGAGAGATGTTGATGGTCAGTTTGCAAATGTGTCAAAATTGAAGTTTCCAACCGCAAATCAAAAGAGGAAGCTGAATGGGACGGATGAGTGTTTCACACACTCACAGACACACACACACACACACACACACACACACACACACACACACACACACACACACACACACACACACACACACACACACACACCCAGTTATGCTTAGCAAACTGTTGTTTTTAACACCTTTGTTCTATTTGAGATTAGTAAGATTAGCCTAATGCTAGTAGTACAAACCTTTAGACCATAAAACCAGTGATGGGAATAACAGTGCTATTAATAAACATTGTTACTAACGACGTTACTTTTTTCAGCAATGAGTAATAAAACAAA
Source organism: Kryptopterus vitreolus (assembly GCA_030449085.1). Classification (NCBI taxonomy): domain Eukaryota; kingdom Metazoa; phylum Chordata; class Actinopteri; order Siluriformes; family Siluridae; genus Kryptopterus; species Kryptopterus vitreolus. The sequence continues at coordinate 22,107,194 of JACRUU010000002.1, forward strand.
TGATGTTTTTCCCATTACCCATTCCCATACTGATAATAAAATGCATCATTACTATAACTGAGTCCACTGCAGCCGTTTTCATATGCATAGGAATTCAATTAGCCACAGGGCCTGCAATTTATTTATGTGGAACATTTCTTAAAAGCATAATTTTTTTGTAGACTTATTTATTGGCTCAATGTCACAATGTCACAATGTCCCACAGCAACATAACAATTGTGTAGATTAGTGTACAATGTTTTAGAATAGTGTGTCATTTCACTTCCATTTAACATATTTAATATTGGGGGCAACCACGTTATTTGACATTTTTTTTTAAATGTTAACACAATAGTTACTTTGCCGGGTAATTAGTTACTTTTATAACTCATAAGATAAAAACAATTTTAATATATATATATATATAATATATATATATATATATATATATATATATATATATATATATATATATATATATCGATATATATATATATATAGATATATATATATATATATATATATATATATATATATATTATATATATATATCTTCTATACGTATATATATATATATATATCTATATATATATATATACTATAGAAGGGGGGAAGGGGTAGGTCAGTGGTTAAGACGCTGGGCTACTGATCAGAATGTTTAGCTACAGTATCAACAAACAAATCTTCAGAACTTCTTCAAAGTACTGCAACTCTCATTTTAAATGTAAGTAACCCTGCCACATGAGCAAAAATTAATCTCATCTTAGCTTTTGCTAACCAATAAGTTCAATTACAGCCAGCCAGCGATGAACAAGCCAGTCGATCATCCAAACCCACACAATGAGCCTTGTTATATCATTGTACATCACTGCTCTTGCATCATTTTTATCATTTTCACCTTGAGGTTACATGAAGTAAAGAGAAGTGACCATCACATCTTTAGGGGAACGAGCTTTTTACATTCCGGCTCTGTTTAGACGTCCGGCTTCACTCAGATTTTTGATTTCCATCAGTACATCTTAAACTTCCGAGGCGTTCACTGTTTCCAAATCTTCCATTAAACTTTCATAGATTACAAATCTATAAATGAGTTTTGATATTTTCTATCTTTGTTCTTTTTTTCAAATATATTTTATAGGAGAAAAAAAACAGTGATATGTCACAGAAAGAGATGACAATGATCCTCATAATTATTCACATTTCCCCACTTTTTCCCTTTTTCTTTCTTCTTCTCATGCAAAACAAAACAAAATAAAAATAAATGAATAAAGCAAAAAATGTTTAAAAGTGTACAATATTAATATTACAAACAGTGAGCAAATACCTAATATCATCGTTAGTTCTCCATGTCTGCATTACTCATTTCTATGTGGACAAGGTCCTCAATTTTACTATTAATTTAAATTTTCGTTTAGGGAAAGTGTTACTCCATTTTCAAAATATGAGATCACTGGAGTCCATACAAAACATTTGGTGAATTATCTAAGAAAATATTTTATTTTTTCCAATTCCAAAACCACATCAGATCACTAAGCTAGAGTGAGACTAAGGGCAGTTTACTCAATTTCCAATCAAGTAATATTCTTCTCAGAGCTAAAAGACATGCAAAAGCACAAGCTTCATGCATCATGCATCATGCATCAAGCATCATGTTTTTAGACATGATCTTATTATCTTAGACATATCTTATTCAGGTACGCCAAAGGTTGCCATTTCAAAACTAGCACTAATATCCTTAGTATATCTCACAGATAAAACTGTAAATATACAGTAGTTGTCCAGTAATCAAAGCCCAAAACATATGGGCCAAGTCCACTCTCGCAGAGGAGCACCGCTCACATGTGTCTGATGTATTGGTGTATATCAGTCTAACCTTACTGTAATGAAGTCTAGCGGGACATTGAACTGAATTAAGCCTAAGCGAGTACAAGAGGTTGTTCCTTTCACTCTAAGCAGTGCATAGAGTCCCAAGTCTCGTCTAATATATCTATTCCCAAATTTAATGTCCATTCTGTACTAATTCTGATTAGATTAACATTTTTTATTGACATGAAAGTTATGTTTGTTCTTTTGAACAATGTGCTTTTATTGTGCTGTTTTTAATTGAATTAGAATTGTACATTTCCAATTCCTTCTTCGTTATGTGGTATTTTTGGTACTGTTAAAGCAGATTAATGTTTAATAAGGCACTAGAAGTATTACTGCATGTGTGTGTGCATGTTTGTGTGTGTGTGTTAACATGTCTGGGTTTTGAGTTTTCCATGACGCATTGAGCTTTACCACAGTAACACTGTCACACTATGGACAAACAAAGTGAATAACTCAGAATTATCACACTATGTGTCTATTTCTTTGTATCTATGTGTGAGTGAGTGTGTGTGTGTGTGTGTGTGTGTGTGTGTGTGTGTGTGTGTGTGTGTGTGTGTGTGTGTGTGTGTGTGTGTGTGTGTGTGTGTGTAGTGTGTGCGCGTGTGTGTGTGTGTGACCTCTCAGTGGTAGGATCGGAGCAGTTGAGCGGGTATTTGAGCTGGATGATGGTTCCATCTCTGTCCTGCAGAACCCCGTGTTGTTCTCCAGTGTAATAATCCACCAACTCTGACAACGTTGCAAACTTCTCCCCTCCATACAGGTCATAATAATCTCCTGTGTTCTGGATACGGATGTGTGTCACACTATCTCTCACTCTGATACACACACACACACACACACACACACAAACACATATATATATATATATATATATATATATATATATATATATATACATAATAATACATATAATACATAATTAATTTAATTTCTTTACTTTTCCAGGTTTGTGCCCAGTTTTATCGATCTTTCTGCACTGGTATGCTGATTAATATACAGATGTGAAAAGTTCTACACAGAAGTTCTCTGCATTCTCAGAAGCATGCAGTAGACATGCCGAAGTGATCTGCTCTTGAATGAATTTCTAAAGATATTAACTACATATTGTTGGACGATTTTTGTTCAGCGCCTTCATTTGCTTTCATCATTATATTTGTCTTGTTTACTTTTGCCTCAATTTATATACGGAAAAAATACTTGTTATCTGGTTCCCTGTGTAAGGGATGACATATAACTACTAAACATGTAAAAAAATAAACAAATAAAAAGTAATTCTGAAGATATTTTTGAAAAAGTTTGTCCACTCAGACATACCTTTGAATTTTGCATAAAATGTAAAAAATATTAATAATCCCTTTTTACTTTTGGGTATGAGATTATACATTTCTGTGTCTCAGTTTTCCTCAAATAGTTCATTTGAGGAATAGTTCATAGTTCAACACGTGAAAGAGCATATAGAGGTACAAGAGATGGCGCATTTGTGTACCCCGCTGAATGATTTGCTTACTACAAACTATATATTTTACCAGTTTGGTCGTGGACTCATGACAGTAATGAAGGTTGCACTGTTATAGGGGTCATGGTTCTGCTATTGTAATAAAGGTGTAATAACGAGTTGGCTATTAATAAATAAGGAAATGAAAGTGAGTCGAGTAAAATAAGGATTGAAAGAATAAAGGTGTGTTAAGTGTAGGTACCTGACAGACAGAGAGAAATCACCAACATTCTTTTTACTCGGCCTCGCCAAGAAACTACCATCGATTCCGCGAGTCTTTAAGAGAGCCTCTGCCTCTAAACCGGACAGGTCTCTGTGAAACCACCTACACACACACACACACACACACACACACACACACACTACACACTTCAGCTGACTCTGTTACAAAATAATAAATCAGAAGTGTGAAAGGAATACTGAAAACAGGAACCTGACACTGAGGAAAAAAGGAAAACCACAAAAAAGACAGAGACAACAAATACCATTCATTAAATTAAATAAAATGTGTGTGCAGTAACGTGTCAAAAATGTTTTGACACGTCCCATCATTCACATTTTTAAATCACTACACCACCGTAACCCACAACAACACACACACACACACATGCACAGAAATACATAAAACACACAGAAACACGGATAGATAGACAGACGTTAAAATGAGGACAAATACGGAAAGAGAGGGAAAGACGTCCACTCTGTTGACTCGCGACACTTGTGCACTTACCGAACCATCTTCTCCTGTCACTCTGAAATGCTAAAAGCAGAATATATAAAAAAGTGATTTGCATAAAGTAATAAAAAGGCTGGTACTGTAGAAACATAAACAACTGCATTTCCACAAAGACAATACAGTGCCTGTGCAAATTCAGTAACGTTAGCAGTGTTCCACACATTTTTTTTATTTGATTCTCCTCCTGACTCTCTGTCCCTCCATCCTTTCCATATATCCATGTCTCTATCTCTCTGCCTGTCCCTCTGTTCATCCATTGTCCATTCTCACCAGCTTTAGTTTATCATTCCCCCATATGTCTCCTGGTATGCCTGACTCTCTAAATTCACCTCCACCATGTTTCTACATCTCCACTTGCTGTCTATCGGTGTCTTTGAGTACACTTCTAACTGTCAATTACTCCATTTTCCATCTGTCCATATAAATCAATTTATATCATTCTATCAGTCTCTCTCTTCACTTGATTGTACATTTGTAATATATCTCCAGTTCCAACAGTCTATGTCTACATGCCTATGAATTTACATTCTGTTTCATCTCTGGCGGAGATTGGACTACTGATGGGAAGGTCGGGGTTTGAGCCCCGGTTTCGGCAAAAGCTGCCACTCTTGGGTCCTTGAGCCAGGCCCTTAACCCTCTGTGCTCCAGGGGTGCCGTAACAAGGATGACCTTGTGCTTTGTCCCCAAGCTGGGATATGCGAAGAAGGAAGTTCACTGTGCTGTAATGTATATGTGACAAATAAAGGCTATTCTATTCTATTCTATTCTATTCTATTCTCTCCCTCTAGAGTCTCCCTCACTGTACCCCACCTGTCTCATCTGCATTCATCTCTAAACACCATCTGTTTTTCGCCATCGCTCTACCCCACATGTCTCATTTGTCTATATCGCTCTCTTCCCAAATCTCCCTTCGCTCTACCCTATCTGTCCTTCTCTCTCTAACCCGCTTGTGGATCTCCTTCTTTACTTCTTTGTCAATAATCCTCTGTTCGTTTTCCTTTGTGTTGATCTTTCTGTCAGTCAGTTTTACATGCCACTCAAAGTCTCCTCATTTTTCTCTATCCATCTATTTGTTTCACTAACTTTTTTTTTTAATTCATGCAAATTCAGTTTCTATACTACAAATGGGACTTTAACATCCAGATGCAGTATTTTTCATGTCTTCCTCTTTTCTGTTCTGTACCTCTTTGTGACTTTGTTAATTATTCTGTCTTTTTCTGATTCTCTATCTGGTACTCGGTGTGCCCGCCTGTCTCCTAAACTGTCTCTCTCCCTTTTGTAGGCAAAAAATAAATGCACTTACTGTTTTCGGCGCTGGGTAAATGATCAACGGTCAAATGCTCTGAGTATATACACCGTTTATGTTCCTCCCTCTTCCCCTCTCTCATGTGTGCTGTCACAGTCAAAACTCCTTCCTTCCTTTTTTTTCAGTGAACAGAGAAAGCGAGAGTGTAGTGAGAAGGGTGGCAGTAGTGGGGAGAGGTAACACTTGGTAGAGAAATATTGTGCACTTCTATACTCTCTCTCTCTCTCTCTGAGTTGTGTTATGATTAGGTATATATTAAATGAGGTAGGAGTAGAGTCCACTGACTCCATGACCTTTGAAACAGAGAGTAAAAGACAGACAGAATTACACTTAGGACAAAGAACACCACCCATCTGAGGCTAACTTCTTCATTTGTCACCACTTCTCTTTGTTATATATACATATGTATATACATACATACATCAATGTTGTACCTATCTCTCTCTCTCTCTCTCTCTCTCTCACTCTCTATAATCCAGTGATCACACAAAGTTTAAAAGTAAAGTGCACTTCCTTATTACTTACGCACACTCATGAACACACTCATGAACACACACATGAACACACACGCACACACACACACACACACACACACACACACACACACACACACACACTCACTCACTTTGCTATCTGCTTGGGAAAGCATTGCTCGATTGCTCTAATGTTGAGATATGCCCAGTTACAAGATCCTATAAGCGCAACACCTGCTTCCATCCCCCCATCCCACTCTGAAATAAAACTACATTCCCACAATCCACAGCGCCACAACACAAGGAAGTAAAATAACACCTGTTTGAATTGCAAATGTGTTTAATCTCACCTTGACAGAGCAACCTTTCAATGTGAATATCTGCAAAAAACACACCATGAAAGATAACAACAATTCAGTTCCACAAAAGCAGACGTGTTTGTGTGATCTTTATATAAGCTACACACATAAGCACACCCAAAATGACATTTATGCAAATTTGAGGAAATGAAGGCTGAAAAAGAGAGAGACTAGAAGAGACATTTTCGCACTAACAGCACTAACCAACACGTGCACTTTAAACATGCAAGTGCACATAGCTTTACACTTCCGCTCTCTTTATCTAACTCTCTCACTCACTGTATTGTACAAGGCCAACATCCTCCTTTTTTCTTACTAACTTTCTACTATTATATATTTTTTGTTTGTTATTCTGATTTCTGTTGATAAGCTTTTAAACTAACATTAAGATAAAAATTGAGTAACATGGTCTAAAACCAAAGTAGATAAAGTGCCATTATAAAGTTTGCGACAGATTATTTTAAGACATATATTTTAATTAATTTGACTCATTTATGTAATGTAAAGTGGACTCATTTATGTAATGAGTCTGTATTACTGTACTGATGAGTCTTGAATGTAAGTGAATAAGCAAAGCTTTTCCCACACTAGGAATAGTGATATGTCTTCCATAACATTCATTTCCTTTTTTTGCATTCAAATGCAGATTCCATTTTCCCTTTACTTGAATTAGGAGACCCAAATCAGTTCCAGCATGACACTGCTCCTGTAGTTTACATAGTTGAAGTGGAGGATTTTGTAGAGCTCTGACCTCAACCATACTGATCACCTTTTGGATGCATTAGAATGCTGACTGTACTCTAGGCTTCTTCACACTACATTATGTGAACTTACAAACACACTTGTGACTAAACGAGCTCAAATCTCCACATGCACACGCCATAGTCTGTTGGAATTTGGAATTTCTTTCCAGAAGAGCGGAGAGTATCATAATTGCAAATAGAGACTAAATATGCTTGACGATGTTCAAAAAAAAAAAAGAATATGAATTTTAATGTCTGATAATAAACATATATTATATATATATATATATATATATATATATATATATATATATATATATATATATATATATATATAAATATAATATATAAACTGCTTCATTTATTGTCATTATTTATAGCATGTTATACAAGAAATGATTTATCTTTTTACAACCTAATCCTTTAATTATAACTTGTATATAAGATTGAATGTACCCAACTGAACTGTCATTTCTACCTTTCAGCTTAACGTGTCCTTATCCGATATAAAAAGCAACTGTGCATTTTTTATATTGCTAATATACATGAAAGCTAGAGCAAAGTGTAGATATGAATCTTTACATAAAAACAATCTTTATGAAACCAAATGTGTGGATCATTTATGCAAAGATGTATATTATGAATGATGTCAAACTGGAACTTAAAGTTGAACTGTTTCATCCTTGAACGTTGTATTTAATTTCAAAGAATTAAAAACAAACACTCTAATGCCAAGCAACCACACATCAGTATTAAAGATGAATTGGAAAGATGAGAGATGTGAACCAGACAGTAATGAAGTATTAGACTATACTAGACTATACGCACCATCTAAACATAGATAACAGACAAAAAATTACAAATAAACTATGATACTGATAAATAAAGCCAGAACGTTATAAAATGCCAACACGCATCTCATTCTTTATTGTATAATCCCTCCTGGCTTTGTACGTGTGTGTGTGTATTATAGATGTTTAAATAATGCTCTAAATAAGAACTAAATAAATTCAGCAACACTCACCTACTTCAGATCTGTTCTACTTTTTGTGTGTATCCAAACAGCTCTCTCTTTCCTTCCGAGTGTGTGTGTGTGTGTGTGTGTGTGTGTGTGTTGTGAAACGTTATCTAGCGGGATGATTATGCTTCTCCACCCTGCAATTGTCATAATTGCTGTTTGGTCTGAGAGCCTGAAAATCATCTTCTAAACACACATATACACACACATACACACACCAACAACATTGTTGTTGTTGTTAAGGAATTTTATTGCAGGTCTCCAAAAAAAAACAACACCACAACAATATTAATGCGTATAAACAATAATGGGGTAACAACAGTAATTACAAAGTGAGCTCATAAAAAGGGGTGGGGCTTTCTGAGTGACATCATCAGTGAATAAGGAATAGGAATAAGGTGTGGAAATTGTATGGAATAAACATCATAATCAGTGTGTGTTCCAGTCTCTATGTTCTGATTCTCAGTGCACTAACTATTGGGGATAAATAGTACACTACATATTCACCACCTGAGCCGTGTTTGGCAGCTCGCTAAAGATGTAGTGTGTTACCACAACAGCTGAGCACGACTGCATCACAGGCTGCACAAGTAGTACACTAAACACTATGCAGACAGCTGGGCCCTTCCTCCCGACTGCATCCCCATCATCACCATAGAGTACACTAGTATGGGATTTGTAACACATTCACACTGGACTATGACTGGTACTGATGAACCATTAGTGAGTTTATTAAGGATATTTACTAAATCATATATAGTGGAGAACAGTTCAAGTGTGCTATTTAGAGCAGCTGTAAATTATTTGGAAAACAGCAATTTAGTGTCCATGCAGAAATGAATCCTAGACACGAGCACACCATACTCTGGTACCTCCATTTAGAATAGTAATAATATGATTTGGGACACAGCCCATGGGTGTGAAATAGATGTCTGAAATAAACCAGTGCATAACAAGTGTGTTTCAATCCACAGGCTGTATCCCAAACCACGACAACTTCACATGTTATATACAGGATCCTACAAGAATGAAAGTGATTTGGGATGGTGCCAAAAGTCACGGTGAAGGTTAGCAGGCTACCTAACTGTTCTGATCTGTCACAGCATGACATCAGGCTCAGACCTATAAGATCTGTGGAGGGAAATTTTAGTCGTAAACAGGAAGTACTGACTGGGACGTCAGACATCACACATCATCTGGAGGCAATTTAAATATTCATGAATATTCATGAGACTGAACTGAATTCTGGGACTCCAGGGAGTCCAGTATTCATCTCCAATATCTCCAAGCTACAAGCTTCCCGTTTGGATTTCTAATCAACATTAATGTCACTGGAAATGAAAGACTTGAGTAAGAAATGAAGAGGCCACTCTTTTTACTTTCATAAAAAAATGAAAAGAGAAAACATACTATGATAAACATGAACATTCTGTTTGAGGATGTCTCACCAGTAGGTGTAAGTGTGAAGATATAAAGGTGTGTTTCGTTTTGTTACGTTTTATCCAACCATAACCTGAAATGTAACCTGTACGACTGATAGCTGCTGTTTAGTCACACCTTCTCTCATTTGCATAGAAAAAAGGAAACCACTTTCTGATTGGTTTGCTGTTAATGAAGTCATAACCTCAGCTCTGAGGTTTCTCTACGAAGTAAGTGAACCGTACATGATCTAACAGCCATAAACATAACCCCGTTCTCCGTGGGACGCAGCCAGAAGTAGGGCTCTCTAAAGTCATTGTCACATGATGATGTGAAAGCACTCTGTTCTACTGGTGAAGCTACTTTGGACTGGAACACAGCTGGATGTATAGATCTTTTTTCCCTCCTTTTATCTTATTTGGAAGGGGCCAAAGGTCACATTGTCACTTGCTAATGTGAATGTAGAATGTTATCTGTCACCTTGTCCAGCACAAAAGGAGTGAGCTAGTGAAGGACATCTGGATTAGGACACATCCTATAGTAGGGAAGGTTACTCGGGTATCAGTAGGTAACTCAAGGTGGGGTCAGTGGGGTGCCTGAGTCTGGGTGACCTCCGCCCCCCGACTGGCCAGACGACTCAGAATGCTGCGCTCAGACATCTGCAGTCGCACAGCAACCGGTGGAATCCGGGCGATGGTTGCTGGGAGACGAGTGACATCAGCCTTCATGTCGCTAAGCAATTCCTCCAACTGTTTAAGTACTGAGAGACAGACAGTGGAAGGTAAAGACTTGAGACGTGGTCACACGATGGACTACACATAAATTTCAACTGTGTGTAGTATACAGTATGTGCAGTGTAGTGTGTGCGTGTGTAGTGAAACATTAGGTCTGTTTGTGTTTGTATGTGTAATAATTTGTTTGATCAGTGTATGAGTGCACAGTATAGCATAGAGTGGGCATATTGCAGTGTAGATTGTGTGTGTGTGTGCATATGTGTGTGTGGTGAAGAATCTGTGAAGCATTAAGTATGCCGTGTATTGTTGAGGGTGTGTGTATGGTGTGTGTTTGTGTGGTGAACATTAAGTGCATTGTGCAATGTAGTTTGTGTAAGTATTGTGTGCATGTATTAAGTGTATGTATGTATGTATGTATTGTAGTGTATATGGGTAGGTGTGTCTGTGGTGAAGAAGAGTTTTGAGCCGTGAAGCATCTTCTGTGTGTGTGTGTATTGTATGGTGAAGCATTATTTTTGTAGAGTAGTGTAAAAAGTGTGTGTATGTGTGGTGAAGTGTTAAGTGTGTAGTGTAGAGAGTGTGTGTATGTGCATGCAGTAAACTGTTAATGTCTTTGTAGACTACATGTGTCAAACTCGAGGTCCACGAGCTGAATGTGGTCATTTTATGAGGCCCACAAGAGGTGTATGATTGTCTTAAAATAAGACTATGTTTAATAAGCTACATTTCCCACAACGCATGCGACTATGTTACCCGTGAAGTGGCAGCATCCTGCCACTAGATTGCAGTGTATCCCACATCGCGTTTACTGAGGGCGATTTTTCCAACAAATGGTCCAGGAAACTAATAATTTGTGGAAGGCACTTCCGAGAAAGATGGGAAATACAAGTTTATGCTTCAAGGAGAAAAAACAGTATGTCTTTTGTATTATGAGGTGGTGTCGCTCATGAACAACTATATACTGTATTATAGTTGCCCTTCGAGGGCAACCATAATGCTGATGTGGCCCACGGTGAAAATGAGTTTGACAGCCCTGGTGTAGAGTATGCATGTGTGTGTGAAGAATTAAGTGCAGTAAAGTATGTAGAATAGTGTAGCGTGTGTGTGTATACCTTTGTGCAGTACAGCATTAGCAGGCTTATTTCCCATCATGCTCTCTTTGCTCAAGTGTTGGTGAGACTCAGCTAAGCACTCCACCTCACTGAAACGTGTGTTTAGGGCCATGGAGGGGTGAGACGGGTCCTCACTCATGTTCAGATACGCAGCTCTGCGCAACTGTTCCTCTATTACCAGTGCTTGTTCCAACAACTAAACACACACATACACAGGTAATCAGACATGTAAATACATGGCAGGTGTTTAAGAGTTCTTTGGCTGTGTTTGGGTGTGGGATCGCTGAAGCATCTGTCTCTTGGTACAAGCTGTGTATTTGTACGTGCATGTGTGCGTGCGTGCGTGTATGCGTGTATGCGTGAGTGTATGCATGTATACCTTGAACCTGCGAGCAAGGAATTTATTTTTGATTTCAAGGAAGTTCCCTCTGCTCATCTCCCCTTTAAAGGGCTGATTGAGGATGGAGAAACGAGGGTCGTTCTGAACGTCCTGCCAGCGAGCGTAGCCATGTCTTACATCACAGAGTCAAAGAACAACTCACATACACTGATCACTTGAGTTTATGCATGAATTAGGACACAGACAAAATGGCAAACATTCAAATTTAAATGAAATTAAAATTTTATGTCCATCACACTATTTACTTTTCACTATTGCACAAAGAACGTGACCTTTCATCCACGAACACACACCAATAACACATTATGTAATACATTAGAAAAATATCTACTATATAATAATATAATAGTGAATAATAAATACTTTTTCTTTATTAAAGACCAATACTACATAAGAGAAAAAAGAAGATAGGTCTCTTAAAATGAAAAATGTATTTGTTTTTCTTTTTAGATAAATCTGTATGTATGTATATATATATATATATATATATATATATATATACATATACAAACACACACATATACACACATATACATACACACACAGATAAATACAGATGCTGTATATACATACATCAAAATACAAATACAGCTATTCTGGTCATAAGGTTGGGGCATTATTAAGCTCTAACACCACTAAGCTGCCACTGTTGAGCCCTTGAGCAAGGCCCTTTACCTTGTTTGCTCCAGGGGCACCGTACGATGACTTGACCCTGTACTCTGACACCAGTTTCCTGGGATATGCAAACTGGGGGACTGTGTAGCGCAGTGATTTAAGGCACTGGGCTACTAACTGGAAGGAAAGTATTTCACCGTGCTGTAATGTATATGGCTGTATATGTATATGTATATTTGTATGTGACAAATAGAAATGGCTATTCTATCCTATTATCAACGATTTATGTTTGTAAGAGACTGGACCAAAGTCTCAGACGGAACCCAGCTAAATGAATTGCAGTGAATCAACAGTATTTTAACCATCACGTTGGACAGTCAGTGTGAGGATACTGTATGATGCCGGCCAGGAGCCAGTAGTCATGGCGACGATGCCAAATATCATAAGTCTTCTTAGTGACAGTCGCAGCTCTCTCCTCATTCTGCCAAAGAGAGTGGAGCTCTACACTCACATACACACACACACACACACACACACACACATTTCATCAAGTGTCCGTCCAAACATACATTCCAGAGTCATAATCAAACACGCTATAAACAGACACAACGAGCGCACACACACACACACACACACACACACACACCTGTGAATCCACCATCAGCGATGTTGAACATAAACCTCTGTTTGACATGTTTCTTCTTCTCCTCACTGTCCAATCCTCCGTCATCTCCATTCACCCGAGACTCTTCTGCTTTCACACACTCCTTTTCTTCCTTTACTTCTTCACAGATTAACAGACAGAGAGTACGACTCATTCTGTGATCCACACACACACACACACACACTCAGACTTGCATTACGTGAGTTCTCCTCTTTCATCTTTAGGCTATCTTTTCTCCTCCTGCTATTTGTATAAAATGCAAGTTCAGTGATTTAGCAATAACGCAACTGTGTTTAACAACATTCAACCGAGAGAGAAAGATCGAACAAGAGAGAGAGAAATCAACTCTTTCCTGAGCAAGTGTGATATGTGACACCCAAGTGAAAAAATTGTGTGTGTGTGTGTGTGTGTGTATGTTTGTATACCTCTTTTCTCCTCTTCTGTTAGACTGCTGTCTGGTTTCTCACTCTTCTCTTCATGGCTATCTTCTACAACACACCACACACCATTATTACACTTCAGTTTGTGACTAAAACAGTCAGTCAAAGAGACAGAGGAATGGACTGACAGAGGACTGCAGAGGGATATATTGATAGACAGGTAGTGAAACATTCCCTGACCTTTGGCCTGAGAAGAATCTTGGGTGCTGGTGACCTCTGACCTTTCTACTTTGACCACTTCATTTTTCGGAGAACATGTAGAGCTCTCCTCTCTTTCTCCATCCTTCTCTTTGTATTTTTCTTCCTCTGTGTTCTTCAACCCTCCATCCTTCTCCAGTGAGGACGGTGAGCTCTCTCCCTCCACTTCCTTTGCTGTTTCGATCTTCTCCGGACTTGGGGGGGTTTCTCCATCATCAGGAATCTCGATCACCTTAAAACCAGACAGACAGACAGACAGACAGATGGTTACAAAGTCACTGATATAGAATTACAGACAGAAGTAGGGATAGAATATGACAGAGAATCACCTCATCATCCTGCATGCTTATTTTCCTTCTGTCTTTGTCTCCTTCTCCCTCCATCCTATCCTCCATCTCTCGTTCTGACTCCTCCCCTTTGGACAGCTCCTCTGATTGTGAAGAAGAGAGATTTAATGAACATTAGTTTATAAATAATTATTTTCATCTGTGGTCATTAACACATCATGAGTTTAGTTTTATGCCAGCATACGGTTAACATAAAATAGCACCTGCTGCTGGTGTGTTGGGCTGTGTGTCTCCAGGTGTTCCAGTAGAGGGCGTTTTGGGGTCATCACCCATGGCAACAGCAACCGCTCTTTTATTCTCCTCAAGATCCTTCATCCATGGCATCGACCACTGGCCATTCACATGTTCAAACTCTTGGACCTGTAGGACAGCAGCCAATCACATGTCAGCATCTACACAAGTAACCGATCACACTGCAGTAATTATACTGGTAACCAATCACACTGCATTAACTATTCCAGCCCAGCAATCACACTGCAGTAACTACACAAGCAACCAATCACACTGCAGTAACTACACAAGCAGCCAATCACACTGCAGTAACTACACCTGCCACCAATCACAATGCAGAAACTACACAAGCAACCAATCACACTGCAGTAACTTCACCTGCCACCAATCAAACTGCAGTAACTACACAGCCAGCCAGTCACACTGTAGTAATTACATCAGCAACTAATCACATTTCAGTAACCACATCATCCACCGATGACACTGTAGTAACTACACCTGCCACCAACCACACTGCAGCAACTACACACACAAGCAACCAGTCACACTGCAGTAACAACACCAGCAACCAATCACACATGGAAAAACTAAAATGTACAACACACATGCACACCTTTTTTCGGATCAGTGACATCACACCGATACGTGTAAGGACATGTTGTCGTGACAACCCTTCACGAGGAACTCCATCAGCAAAGGTCTCTGCACCGTCAGCACCTGGTTCACACAGGTGACGCATGAACAGGGAGACATATGCCCTGAGAGCGAGAGAGAGATAGAGAGAGAGAGAGAGAGATCGAGAGTTTTTCTTCATCTGCTTCACCTTCTTTACATCCCTTTTTAATGAAAGTTTTCCAGTCTGTCTTCCTGCCCATGCACCCTCCCACACACACTTACTTGAACTCTTTCTCAGATTTGCCCCTCAGGTCTCGGACGAGCCACTGTGTGGTGAAGGCATCCTGTGGAGGCATCCCATAACGCATCACTGCATTTAGGAAGGCTTTCCTCTGACGCGAGTTAAAACCCAACACCTACAAGAAGACAAAAGAGACAAAAACATAGGAAGTGAGAGAAACACACACACACAAACACACAGGAAGGTTCAAGTGTTGGTGTAATAATATTAATTATATTAATAATGCAATTGAACCTCAATGTTCCCGCCCACTCTTGCCAGCAGTGGGGGCAGTGGCTTCTCTTTGTCATTTCTAAGACCTTTACGACTTGGCCTGCGGTTGTTCACTACAGAGAGCGAGAGAGAGAGAGAGAGAGAGAGAGAGAGAGAGAGAGAGAGATAGATACTGGTTCATTATCTGTCCCACAATATAAATGTTAAATATAACATAAAACCGTAAACACTCAGAGAAACACATACACACACAATCTTACCTTCAGAGCGCTCGTCAAAGTCCTCGTCTCCTTCCTCCGAGGCCACGGAATAATCTGACTGGTTGTCGGATTGGTCGTCATGCCAATCTGCTTCAAGTTAAAAAGAAAAACATCGAATGTTATTTACAGCATTAGAGTAACGGGTGAAATGGTTTAATCCGTGTGGATGTAGCAGCGAGAGTATAGCGGGTAGTGTGTTTTACCTCGTTCCTCCTGTGAGCAGTCATTGTAGTTGACAGGTTTGCGGGGCCGCTTGCCTTTTCCCAGGTGACTGGCCAACACCTCCTGCTGCTGCTCGTAATGATGACGCAATAACTTCTCCCAGTAATCTGGATCCACACTCTCTTCCTGCTTTATGATTTCCCTGTCCACCTCCTCCTACAAACACACACACACACGCACACACATTCACAACAGACAATAAATATAATTTAATAATATACAGGATCAATGAATATACACAGAAGTACACATTATATTCACATAAAGTAACGTGCGAACAGCACTTTGCTAATGCACACACACCTCTTCGTCCTCATCTTTTACCACATACTGGGCCACTTTAAACGAGCTCAGGTATTCGTTCATGCTCTGCAGCTCCGTGTCATCAGTGGCATCCTGGTTTCGGTCCAGCAGTTTAGAAATAGCTTTATCATCATAGTGAATCACACTGCTGTCCTCTTCCTTATTATCACCTAGAACAGGTGTACCAGTAACACATATGATTAGAAACCCTCCAGTGTTAATGGGTTAGCATTATAAATGTTTACACATGCTGAATAAACCCGTTTACTCCTCCACACCTTCTCCCGCGTCATCTTTAAACAGCTCCTCAGTGCCAAATTTTAAAATATCATCCAATTCCTGTTTGGACATGGAACCTGCTTTTGAGCCCAAGCCTGGTCGAACCACTAAGTGAGTTAGCATCATTTTTTTCTTCGCCACCTGTGAGCACACACAACCGTCCTGTTCTAAGTAACCATCACAAAGAGTCATTTCACTCACTCGTGGAGTCGTGTCTGAATTAGTCAATCGCTCACCTGAGTGATCCTCTCCTCCACAGACGCCTTAGTGACGAAGCGATAGATCATCACCTTCCTGTTCTGACCAATGCGGTGAGCCCTGCTGAATGCCTGGGAGAGAAATGAAGAATATACAAACTGTGTGTGTGTTTTTTTCTGTGTGTGTACACTTGTTTAACATATCCTATCCATGTTACCTGAATGTCATTATGTGGGTTCCAGTCTGAGTCGTAGATGATGACCGTGTCTGCAGTTGCCAAATTGATTCCTAAACCCCCTGCTCGTGTGGAGAGCAGAAATACAAACTGAGGAGCTCCAGGAGCTAAGGAAAAAATAAATATACATGAAAGTAAATAAATGGATAAATCGATTTTATTTGCAGTTTATTCTATAGGAATTATACTGCAGGAGGTGTACTGTTATTTTAGCTTTTGTGTGTGTGTTTGTATATATGTCTCACCGTTGAACCGGTCGATGGCCTCTTGTCGCATCACCCCCGTCACTCCTCCATCAATCCGCTCATATTTATATCCATCATTCTCCAGGAAATCCTCTAGCAAATCCAACATCTTCGTCATCTGCACAAGACGCACTTGTTTGTGTGTATGCTAAGTTGTGTATGCATATGTGTTACAGAATTTTGTTAAGCGTATGCGTACCTGTGAGAAGATAAGTACTCTGTGTCCGCCATCCTTCAGCTTCTTTAGCATCTTAGACAGCAGCATTAATTTCCCAGAAGACTTTGTGAGAGCCCCACCTTCATACATCCCATTGGGCATTTTAGGGGCTTCCTGTCATTTACAGTCAACAGAAACCAAACACTAGATCACATCCCTTAAACAGCATTATATCATTTCTAATGAGTGCGGTTTTTATGAACTAAAATGTACAAAACACCTCCCGTACTGAAGTGCAATGGTACAGTCATATGGAAAGAGATTGGGTTCGGAAGCTTACAATAGCGGCCGTGGGGAACAGGTAGGGGTGGTTACAGCACTTCTTCAGATCCATCACAACGTTCAGGAGGGACACCTGATTCCCACCACCACGCGTGTTCAGAGCTTCAAAGTTGCGCGTGAGGATGTACTTATAATATTTCCTACACACAGACACATACACACAATCATGATTATAAAAAAGAACACTGAATGGCATACACAATAGACAATCTACTTTGTGTATGTGTGTGTGTGTGTGTGTGTGTGTGTGTATATCTTACTTCTGCATGGTGCTGAGCTCAACTCGGACAATGAGCTCAGTTTTAGATGGCATGTGTTTGAAGACGTCGGCTTTGAGACGCCGCAGCATGTGAGGTCCCAACATGTCATGCAGCTTCTTAATCTGATCCTCCTTAGCTATGTCTGCAAACTCCTCCAGAAACCCTTCTAGATTACTTTATCACACAGACACTAAAGTTGTGTCTCCATTGGATATGGTCAACATGTTCAAAACATTTATCAAAAACAGAACTGCTACAGAACAAGCACAAAGGTATACCTCTGACCCAGAGGGAGGACATAAATGTAAATTTGACATTTTATAATCATGTAACATGGACAATCATCTTAATCTCACAGTTAGGATTTCTAAATGACCATGACCACCAAACCCCCCCACACCAGCCCCATGCAATTGTATCCCCTCCTAGTACAGGTGCACAGACAACACACATTCAGTACATTCACTCTCTCTCTCTCTCTCTCTCTCTCTCTCTCTCTCACACACACACACACACACTCAGACACTTACTTGAACCTCTCAGGAGTAAGGAAGTTGAGTAGGTGGAAAAGTTCCTCTAGGTTGTTCTGCAATGGAGTTCCCGTTAACAACAATTTATGCTGCAGCGGATAATTATTCAACACCCTGAAAAACTAAGAGATATATATAGATAGATAGATAGAGAGAGAGAGAGAGAGAGAGAGAGAAAGAGAGAGAGAGAGAGAAACATTGAATCACTACGGTGTTTCAAGTCTTTGGCCAGCAGGTGGCGTCATTAACTACAGATGATTCACAGTTCAGTTCAGTTTATTAATACATGAATAGTAATTTATGAATCATTAATACAATTTCATTCAATTGTATTTTAAATCAGCTTTTTTGTCTATTCCACACCAAATAGTGTGTGTGTGTGTGTGTGTGTGTACTGAATACATGGTATAATATGTGTATAAACCTTGGACTGGTTGTTTTTTAGGCGGTGAGCTTCATCCACCACGAGACATGCCCAGTCTATAGATCCCAGCACAGCCTGATCAATCGTAATCAACTCGTAGGACGTCAACAACACGTGGAACTTCACCGCCGCCTCTTTCTGAGGACGCGCACAAACAACACTGTAAACAACATGTGGAACATTTGTGCTGGTGATTTGAATATTAACTGATGCCACCTTGAAGTCTTAATTTTATCTTTATTTGTTTAGTTGGCTACTGGTTTTAGAATTTCCCCCTTTAATGAATTAAGTGATCGATCTATTTAAGGAAAGCTGTGTTTGTGTTTTGGCGGAAAGGTGAAAATAACAGGCATGGGGAATAAACTCTCTATTTTGGTAGTCTGGATTCTTCAAACTTTTGCCCCCTTCCTACAGGCCACAGTGGTAGTGTCCCTTTCTCTAAGTGCCTCTGACAGACCTAAGAAAAAAAAAACCTACTAGACCTTGGTTACCTTCATTTTAGAAGCTTTCTTTCCTCCACGGATGGCATGATTCTCAAAGCTGAACTCATTCTCACGGATCACGGCTCGACTGTCCTTATCACCCACATAGGTGACAACGTACATGTCTGGAGCCCACATCTCAAATTCACGCTCCCAGTTAATGATGGTGGAGAGAGGAGCACTCACCAGGAATGGGCCTTTAGAGTGACCCTACATACACACAGGCACCAGAACATTTGACCAGTGTAGAATGCAGAACTGAAACATTTAAACTGCTTTAGTGTAATCGTGCGAATACTGCACATGCTGGGTGAACATGTTTCATATGCTACAGAAAACACTGTTAGTGCAAAGGTTAAGATAGAGTAGAAATTTCGAATGTGCGTTAGAATTTCCACTGTGTTACTCATCCTTGTGTAACGTTAGTTCTGGAAAAGTCTGGAACGCACTTCTTTGAAAAGTGAGTACAGGAAGACGGCCGTCTGGACGGTCTTGCCGAGGCCCATCTCATCGGCAAGGATTGTGTCTGTGCCCTGAGACCAGGAGAAGCGCAACCAGTTTAGTCCCTCCAGCTGATAGGGGTGTAACGTCCCCCCGGTCACATCCAGATACTCCGGCTGTCTGTCAAACTTCACCGTTGGCTACAGGAAGACAGACAGAGCGCAAAGAAGAGAAAATAAGAACTATGGAATATGCCTGTGTTCTTAGATTTGTTTTTTTGTCATTGTGTGCGTGTGTTTTAGAAAGAGAGTGGAATATTTGTAGGTGTGAAAGAGAGAGACTTACATCTACCACAGGGTTCACAGGAGGCTTTTCAATCTTTCGCACTTTCACTTTCTTCAGCTTCTTTCCTGGTCTGCCCTCATCACCAATCATTATCTCTCTGAGAATAGGCAGAATATTAGACACACATAACCAACTGAAATAGTTTGTGTGTATATGTGTGTGTACAGGTGAGTGTGCACACCTGTGATTCCAATAGTGCTGTTTATACGTGTCATAATCAGGGATATCAGTTTCCTCACTCTCCCAGGATGACTGATCATATGGCAGATCTCTCCATTTAATCAGGTAATGAACACTGTTACTCTTCTTATCCACACTGTGAAAGTGAGAGATACAATTCTGAATATAAACAGATTTAAAATAGAGAACAAAGGTAGTAATCATATGTTAACAATGAAAGCAGAGCTCAACATCAGCCCTGACAACTTGACAGTGTTGTACGCGAATGCTGTTGTGTTTGTGTGCGACTGCATACCTGTCATTTTGTTTGTGTGCGAGTGCGTACCTGACATTGTTGTGCTTGTGTGCGAGTGTGTGTGTTAACTTTGTACCTGTGGTTGAGGATGCGCTGGATTAGTAGCCACTCCATTTTAACTCCGTAGCGTCCGAACTGATCATCCATGCGAGCATAAAGTGGGTCTTTACTCTTTCTCCTCATGCTCTTATTATCATCACACTCAGCCTGATCGATACTCGGGGGCTCCTCCATATCAGTTTTACGCTGAAAGTTACGGAACATCACCTGACAGTTCAACTCCAACTGTGTGGGACAGAAAAACAGTTAGAGAGAAATGGGACTGGAAAGAGACAGATAAGTTTCTGTAAACATATAGAACATATATACTTGCATGTACCTGTACTTTTCATGTTCTTGTACCCATATTCTTTTCTGCATGCCTATGAGCATACCCATGAGCAGAGTGTGTTGTGTGTGTGTGTGTGTGCGCGCGCGCGTTGTGTGTGTGTGTGCGTGTGTGTGCGTGCGTGTGTGGGAGTTGGTAAACCAGTGGTTAAGGTGTAGGACTCTGGACCGGAAGATCAGGGGTTCAAACCCCACCACCACCAAGATGAAACAAGTGGGCCCTTGCGCATGGCCCTTAACCCTCAATTGCTCAGTTGTAAGTCCCTCTGGATAAGGGAGTCTGCCAAATGCCGTAATATGTAAATGTAATGTAATGTGTGTATACCTGTAGTTCCTGAACCCACGTGCAGTGCCAGTATGACATGTTGCACCACTTCACGAAAAACTCCCTCTCCTTTCGGCCAACCAGAGGAGGTGGATCAGGAGCATCAGCTGGAAGTTCAGGTGGGCGGGGTACTGGAATAGGAGGAGGTGCTTCACCCCAACGCCATGTCAGAACTTTCTGGACTTTTCCCTTCAAAGGAGGACACTGAGGGAAATACATTATTAAAACAAACATACAAGCAGGCAGAGAGACAGATATAAAGACTTACATTGCATTATTACATTGCAAAAGTAAGCATTATAGTATATTGTGTCACAAACACACACACACATGCCTCACCCTGCAGCGTGGGCAGATCCACTCTCCATTGGGGATGTCAGGTAGGGGGGGATTTAGACAGTGAAGATGATAAGATGATGGGCAGGTATCACAGCAAAGCAGCTCTCCACCATCCTTACACACCCGACAGTACTCCATGTGATGATCATCCTCCTCTTCCTCCTCCATCACTCCTTCATCTCTCATTCCTCTATCATTCTCCTCCTCTGCCTCTGAGCTCTCCTCACGTGCCTCCCACTGGATCCCCTCCTTCTCCTGAAACATGCATATTTACTGATATGCTGTCTCTTGTAAAAAACAAAGGAACATTTTTATATATAGCAAATACAATATTTTGCTATATGCAACCAAATGTCTCTATACAGACAGGCAGGTGGATGAAACATAAAGACAAGACATACAGATGGACAGACGGACAGATGAACATACACAGTGGGGGCAGCTCCATGTGCCCTCAGGCGCTTTCTCCATGTCAGGGTCGAGACACACCATATGATAGGCTCGGGGACAAGTGTCACACAGGATGATCTCCCCACCCTGCTGACACACCTCACAGTAATCCTGGTGATCGGTCTCATACCCATCTCCTTCTTCATTCACTGAAAAGAATAGCAATGTTATTGCTAATGTCCAGAACGAAAGTTTCCCAGAAAAATGTGTATGTATGTATGTATATATGTATGTATGTATATATATATCTATATATATATATATATATATATATATATATATATAGATATATATATATATATATATATCTGTGTGTGTGTGTATATATATATATATATATATATATATATATATATATATATATATATATATATAGCTATATATCATATACCTATACACACACACACACACACACACACACATATATATGCACACACACACACACACACACACACACTGCAATTTGCTCCATCATTACCTTTTTTCTTCTTCTTGGAGGTCTTCAACTTTTTGCTCTTCGTGCGGCTGCTGCGGCTTGAACCGTCACTTACCGGAAAACCATCAAAATCACTTTCCCCATCATCTTCCTCACCACTCTGGGAGACAGACAGCAGAAGAGAACTATAGGCAGGACTTAAAATAAACTTGTGTGTATATGTTGGGGGAGGAGTTTAGTTTAATAAACTGTAGATATGTGTAAATGAGATGAGAAAGTGTTTACAAGACAAGTTGTGTGTGCCATTTGCATAAACCGTATTTTGCAATCTGTTAAAGTATACGTACAAAGTGTATCTGAGTTGAGGGTGGGGTTTAAATGTGTGTAAGAATTGGTTCAGACTTTTTTAATCAACTTACTGATGATCTTTTCCTCTTAAATGCAGCTAATTTTATTTTGAGTGGTGCCACTTTCTTTGCTTTAGCTTTCTTGTCCTGTGGTTTGGGCTTTGTCTTCCGGCGAGCATTAGGTCCTGGAAACACACACAAAAACAATCAATTACATTTATTATTATTACAAATGACATTACCAGTAATATCAAATAATTAAAATAAATCATGTCACATTACTCTTGGTTCTCTTCATATCATATTAATCTTTCACCTTTTACTAAAATAATCATGTCACAATATTACTGGTTTATTTATTTATCCCTTCATCCCTCCTTCTCTCTATCGCTCTTCTTTTCTCTCACCTTTGCCTTCTTTGGTCTTAGCTTTGCGTATTGGTGGTGCAGCAGGCACTGGTTGTTGTGTTAATGCTGCACCCAAAGGTGATGATATTGCGGTCACCAAGGGAGTAGCTTTAGGCCCTGCATGCTCCACCCCTCCAGGTGTAAGTACGATCTCACCACTCTGAGGGACAAGGCTAACATTTGCAGACCCCCTGATAGGATTGTTGGTGCTGAACTCACGCCATTTAGCTCCCAAAACCATCATCATCTTTGACACAGCGATTTTAGGATTCCTTGCTGCAATTAGAGGCCTGAAAGATAAGATATAAGCAAATTGACATCATGTTATCTCTCTATTCATTCCTCTTGTTTCCATCTTGTTTCTTCCCCTGATTTGAAGCAAAGTGTGAAAGTTCTGTAATAAACAGAGAAATACCTGATCATCTGACTGAATGCTTTGTAGTTGGTAAGTGTTTGATAGTCCTCCTGTGTAAAGGTGTAGTCAATGTCCTTCATCCCCCACTCGGCCAGAAGCTGGGACGAAGACTTTGGCCCCTGTACACACAAAACATGTGATGGGTATCCATCCTCATCAGTCTAGTCCTCAAATCTTCATCTGTACTTTTCTGCATTTAACAATTTCGTCTGTTCCATCATCCTTCACCTCATTTCTCTAAAAACTCATTGTTACAGTAATGTGCATTTCAAAACTCACTGCATTTATTTATGTTCAGTTACCTGTCCAGCATCATCATCATCATCTTCCTCGTCATCTTCCTCTGGGTCGGGAACCTTCAGCTTATTTCTCCCTCCACCACTCTTCTCCGTTTTCTTTCTATCTTTAGACGAGGAGCTGGATTTCTTCTTTTTTTTCTTGCTCGGTGCATAATCACTCCCTTCACTGTCTGATCGCACAACCCGTTCCTCCTCTTCATTCTCCTCCTCCTCCTCTTCCACCAGCCGCAAAGCCTCCAGAGCTTCAGGAGAGCTCACCATCACCTCCTTCAGGACAAGAGCAGGAAAACACATACAAAACTCAGACCATCTCTTCTCACACATTAAGGTGCTGTGTACACATTAGGAGGGTGTAGTGCTGTATGTATATGTATGTGTATGTGTGTGTATATATATATATATATATATATATATATATATATATATATATATATATATATATATATATATATATATATATATAATAATATAGTGTGTGTGTGTGTGTGTATATATATATATATATATATATATATTATATATATATATATATATATATGTGTTGTGTATATATATATATATATATATATATATATATATATAATATATATATGTGTGTGTGTGTGTGTGTGCGCTTATGTGTGAGAGAGAGACCTCTCTGAGAGCTTTTTGCCGTTTACTGCTCCTACTCTCTTTACTCTTCTTTGCTTTTTTCTTCTTCTTCGATTTTGGAGGCTCAATTTCAGGTGCGTGCTCTTCTACTCCGTCATCTAACAGCCACAGCATAACATTTTATCATATATTTTAACAAACAACAAACACTTTATTCAGCTTGACAGGAGCATTTGCTCTCAAAATTCGAACTTCTCACCATGTAGCACACTCCTGGATCCAAATTGCTCTGCGTTCTCCTCTTCACTTCCTGACATCCTGGAGACTCAAATGCCCGCGCATCTGCGAACACAAGTTTAACACTATATTTAATCTTATTGACATCATTATACAACATCATTTCCTCCAGTTACAGTTACGGTGCGATTCTACTTATTTAAACTTCACTTGTCACTTCGCGCACCCGTATTTTGATTTAGGCCGGCCTGTTAATCTTTCTGACTGGTCTACTATTGTCCCGCCCCTTTACTCTGATTGGTTTATGGCTAAGGTTCGCGCGAGAAACCGCGACGCGCACTGAAATCAAGAACCTCGTCATTGCAAAGGGGGCGTGGCCTATGGAATACGGATAGGTTATAAAACAAACAAACAAAAAAAAAAAACACCTGAGGTGAAGTTTGGATAGCAAAGGGACGTCTTCTCCTCCTTACCGGGCGGCGAAAATAAATCGGAAACAACGCCGTTTATTTACGGCGCGGACGTCGATGGTTTGTTTCCGATCACCCGTCTGTGGTGCAAGCAAGAGGGGGGGGGGGGGGGGGGGGGGGGGGGGGGGGTGGGTAACTTAAAAATAGGACAGGGGCTAGCACGGCTAAGCTAACTAAAGCTGTCAAAAAGAAATGGTTGGGTCCAAGTTCAAGGTTGCATTAGTTTCTGACAGTTTGTAAACAAAAAGCGCAACATTTCCACCGCGCTGAAACGCAGAGATCGGGATAAAGCCGTGAAGCGGATTGTAGTGAGATTACTCACAGGTCAGTCGCAGGAGCAGGTACCACACACTCCTGATGCCTTTATTTCAGCTGTTTACTGAATAAAAAACCTCATTAAACTGATGTGTAACTTCCGGCAAAAGAGAGATCTCTGCTAATGCTGTAATAAAATTTAGACACGACGTCCAGTATTCAGTGTTCACCCCCTGCTTTTCCTCTTCAGTCACTCACATACACACACACACACACACACACACAAAGAGACCGGTGGGGGGGGTGGGGTGGTGGGGGGGGGGGGGACATCCCATAATAATCCTGAACACACACACACACACTGAACTCAGCACAGCCACCTCGCAACCTACAGACCATAATAGTCACCCTGCCACACACACACACACACACACACACACACACACACACACAGACTCACACTGTCCCTACCCCCCATAGCAACCATGTTACCATAGAGATAACACCCCACCCTCCCTTGCTCTGCCATCCCATAATAGTCCTGTGCCATCCCATAATATACACAACTCCTAAAAAACAAGGGAAGGTTGGATGTGTGTGTGTTGGTAGGGGGCATTACAGTCAGTCACATAGCCTCATGGGAAACTCTGGCACATAGCGACCAGACCATAATAATCCGAGCATGACCGAGTGTCCACCTGGGCAGGATTTTAATCTGGAGATAAATGACCTGTAATCTGCAATACAATGTGTTTATGATCGAGTGCTCACACACACACACACAAATAAATATACTACTATTACTTGTAGCAATAATGATTGACACAATCATAATGACTTCACAAAACACCTGATACACATGTAAATGAGTTCAGGTCTTTAAACAGGAAGTATTTGGATGGTTAAAGTGTAAGCGTATATGTGTTGTGTGTGTCTTTGTGTGTGACCTTGGTTGCCAGGTTGGAGTGATTGGTTTAGGTACAGTCACCTCTATAAACATCACAACCTGTGATTTAGAGGAGACCATGTGTTTGCCAAAATGAACATCAGTAATAATTTACAGTGAATAACAGGATCAATTACATGTTGTGGCACTATCACTCATCATCATCATCATCATCATCATCATCATCAGTGCCTGATAGAGGACCAGCAGTGGTGATGTCAGTGAAGCCCTGATGCATGTGCTGAGGAATACAAAGTAATGCAGGGGAAGTTGCTGAGGACAACTGAACAGATCAGCAGGTTAGCTCTGCCTAGTCTGCAGAACATCTACGCCAGGACCAGAACTGCTTCCACAGGATTCCACAATCTCCAACAACATATACAGACGTGGACAAAATTGTTGGTACCCTTTGGTCAATGAAAGAAAAAGTCACAATGGTCACAGAAATAACTTTAATCTGACAAAAGTAATAATAAATAAAAATTCTATAAATGTTAACCAATGAAAGTCAGACATTGTTTTTCAACCATGCTTCAACAGAATTATGTAAAAAAATAAACTCATGAAACAGGCATGGACAAAAATGATGGTACCCCTAGAAAACACAGAAAATAATGTGACCAAAGGGACATGTTAATTGAAGGTGTGTCCACTAATTAGCATCACAGGTGTCTACAACCTTGTAATCAGCCATTGGGCCTATATATATGGCTCCAGGTAATCACTGTGTTGTTTGGTGATATGGTGTGTACCACACTCGACATGGACCAGAGGAAGCAAAGGAAAGAGCTGTCTCAAGAGATCAGAAAGAAAATTATAGACAAGCATGTTAAAGGTAAAGGCTATAAGACCATCTCCAAGCAACTAGATGTTCCTGTGAGTACAGTTGCACATATTATTCAGAAGTTTAAGATCCATGGGACTGTAGCCAACCTCCCTGGACGTGGCCGCAGGAGGAAAATTGATGACAAATCTAAGAGACGGATAATCCGAATGGTAACAAAAGAGCCTAGAAAGACTTCTAAAGAGATTCAAGGTGAACTTCATGCTCAAGGAACATCAGTGTCAGATCGCACCATCCGTCGTTGTTTGAGCCAAAGTGGACTACATGGGAGACGACCAAGGAGGACACCATTGTTGAAAACGAATCATAAAAAAGCAAGACTGGAATATGCCAAACTACATGTTGACAAGCCACAAAGCTTCTGGGAGAATGTCCTGTGGACAGATGAGACAAAAATCGAAGTTTTTGCCAAGGCACATCAGCTGTATGTTCACAGACGAAAAAATGAAGCATATCAAGAAAAGAACACTGTCCCTACTGTGAAACATGGAGGAGGCTCTGTTATGTTCTGGGGCTGCTTTGCTGCGTCTGGCACAGGGTGTCTTGAATCTGTGCAGGGTACAATGAAATCTCAAGACTATCAAGGAATTCTAGAGAGAAATGTACTAGCCAGTGTCAGAAAGCTTGGTCTCAGTCGCAGGTCATGGGTCTTGCAACAGGACAATGACCCAAAACACACAGCTAAAAACACCCAAGAATGGCTAAGAGGAAAAAATTGGACTATTCTAAAGTGGCCGTCTATGAGCCCTGACCTCAATCCTATTGAGCATCTTTGGAAGGAGCTGAAACATGCAGTCTGGAAAAGGCACCCTTCAAACCGGACACAACTGGAGCAGTTTGCTCATGAGGAGTGGGCCAAAATACCTGCTGAGAGGTGCAGATGTCTCATTGACAGTTACAGGAAGCGTTTGATTGATTGCAGTGATTGCCTCAAAAGGTTGCGCAACAAAATATTAAGTTAGGGGTACCATCATTTTTGTCCATGCCTGTTTCATGAGTTTATTTTTTTACATAATTCTGTTGAAGCATGGTTGAAAAACAATGTCTGACTTTCATTGGTTAACATTTATAGAATTTTTATTTATTATTACTTTTGTCAGATTAAAGTTATTTCTGTGACCATTGTGACTTTTTCTTTCATTGACCAAAGGGTACCAACAATTTTGTCCACGTCTGTACAGCCTGTTCCACTGTACATAAAACTCCTCAATAACCAAATGGCTGTAACAGAAAGAGAAGCTTTATCCACTAAGAGTAGCTTTCAGAATGCTGAACTCATCACCACTACTATAGTTGCTGAAACTAAAACTAACACACACACACACACACACATGGAGCACCAAGACAGTCTGTGCAAATATAGTATATATGCACATTCACTGTACAGTGTATACAGTATTTATATAAACAGCTGAACAGATATTCTCCTATTTACACAATCATATATTTGAATAGTGGGTTCTGATTTGCTGGAATGAAGTCAGACTAATAATCATTCCAAACAATTACACAGCCTTATAAACCACTCTCACCAAAATAACATACATTTATGATTTGATATAGAGAGAGCTATTTTTGGTGAATTTGCCAATTTTGATAAACCAATGATCTGTTTGACAAACTGGAAAAGATCATGTTAAATTCAGAAATGCATCAAGAAGAGGTAACATGAGCGGTTTCATTGTAAGTACAGACATGATACAGGTGCATTTAATTCATTACAATCTCACACAATCGGTCTCTTTCAGTGAGAGATTTTGGACTTGTTTAAATGCAAATATTATGGCATTTTATGGCATTACTTTATGTGTGTGTATGATTTAGAATGGGATGAATCCAAGTTTCTCTTAATGCTGCATCAGGTATGCCTACCCTTTGGGGAGGTTAATGGTTAAGAATAATAATTAGTTCAAATCCCATTCCTATCATGCTTATGCTTGTGCTTGTGGGGCTGAGAAAAAGCTGAAAGTGCTGGCAAATTGATATTCTATTGCAATAATTGAGTTAATACATGTGCGTGTGTTACAGAGTTTTAATGCACTCTTCTTAATGTTGATCTATTATTCACCTCTTATTTGTCCATTAAAATTGTGTGAGACACACTTACCCATGAATTATCCCTTTTATAATTGTAGTTTAACTGTTGTTTCTATTGAAATTTTACACACTTGCTGCTTATGAATTCAACGTGTATTTGTTTCTTAAAATTAAAATGCTTTGTTTCTTAAACTTAAAATGCAGTGAAGACTCCTTTCGTAAATGTTAAATTAAAACTGGTGACAAAGTTTCCCTGTGTCAGTGTTTTTACGCATCTCTTACACATCCCTATGAACGAGCTGTTATTCCGAAAACTATAACATTAGAAGGAGGATATGAATAATTGGTTATTGTAAATTAGGGAGGGTGTAGCTCAGTGGTCTTAAGCTCTGGGCTGCTGATCGGAAGATCAGGGTTTGAGCCCGGTATCGCCAAGCTGCTGCCCTTGGGTCCTTGAGCTCAAGACCCTTTACCCTCTGTGCTCCAGGGGTGCCGTATTATGACTGACCCTGTGCTCTGACCCCAACTACCGACAACAAGCTGGGATATGCAAAGAAAATAATTTCACTGTGCTTTAATGTATATGTGACAAATAAAACCTTATTCTATTCTATTCTAATTATAGATTATGGATTATGCATGATTTGACTATTCTATGGACGTGATGATACACAGTAGATCACACAGGACAGATTATAGATCATTATATATAGGACAAGGATGAGTTGTCACTCTTCCAGTTGCACTGGACTTGCAACCGCAATAACAATGACGGTTACACCCTAAACACACATACACACACGCACACACACACACACACATTCCTCCTCTTACTGAATCGGTCGCCATGGAGATTTGTGTGTGGGGATTTGATGTTGGCCACCAATCAGAGTTGGGGTTGAGGAGGTGGAGTTACCCTCTCCCGAACACACATACACAGACTGCATCCCATAATAATTACCATACTCTGAAAATGAGGCCACTTAGAGATGGAGTGAAGAGCACGTAAACCATGAAGGATTCACTGACGTGTGACCTACTTAATTTTACAAATGCATACACAGACTACGTTTCAGAGTGGTGTGTGTGTGTGTGTGTGTGTGTCCAGATATGTATCCTGTATTATTCTCTCATACAGAAACAGGTCAGCAGTAATGACTGTCTGATATTATAACATTATAAGAGGTATACTGTCCTACAGTGGGTGTCATAGAGGTCGAATATCTTTGATCAGATTTAATTCAAAGTGCATTTCTAAATTAAAGTTAATTTTACAATTAAACTTCAGCAAGGTCATGTGTACAGAATAGAGACAAAAAACATTTGAGCTCCTAACATTGCTTTGATATGCAAAGAAAGAATTTCACTGTGCTGTAAAATACATGACATAAAGCACATTTTAAAGTATTTATATGGTGTTAATGTTTATACAAGGAATTGAATTGGTTTAATTGGAAAATGTAATGGTATAATCACCCATGCTTATACTGGCCATTTGAATTGTTGGCATGGTATGTCTGGAACCAAAAAGAAGCACATATATTTGGTCTTGAATTGTTAGCAAAACAACAATAATATCACTGAGTTGATGCTGCTGTAAACATGGTGATGAGTTTATTAAATTGGTAACATGTTTTCAGTGTTTATGAGCAGTTGCAGGGTGGTGTACAGAGCAATGGTTCTGAAATAAATATGAGATTATAATCAGCAACGTTGAATATTACAAATGTACCACATGCTCTACTCTACATTTAATAAACTGTTCCATACTACAAACTGTGTGTTACAGGGTTAATCTCCACCTTAAAGCTTTGTCTTTTCCAGTTAGTCTGTGTGTGTGTGTATGTGTGACACATATCACATTTTGACCCTATCTGTTACTATTTTCCTTCTTACATGTTCATGATGCTGTATAATAAATGCTTTTCCACTGAATGTGAATTGGGGTAAAGCTGCTGTTTGGTCAGCTGTCTGGGGATTTATATTTCCCAGGACTAGGCCTCTTTTGTCACTGGTTTAGTAAAAGTATGTGCATGAATCCACATGAATCCACAGCCACAAATCTAAAGAAAAACCTCATAGAGTTTAAAATGACAAAATGAAGACTAGGAAGTGACAATGTGGCAAGCTCTAATTCGTCCACTAATGCAGCTCAGCACCGTCTCCTTTTTCAATAGGGTGCTATTACTTTTGTCTTTATTGAATGGTGAAGTTTATTTATTATTATGTTAGAGAACTCTTGTGTGACACAACAGTCAAGGCGTCGCTTGGATATGAAGTACCATGAATGTATGTCACAGTAACTGTGGGATATTGTGAATAGCTGTCAGTCACAGGAACACCAGCGAGTCACTGCTGAATAATTGGTAAAAATGTGTTTTAAATGTGTTTATAACTAGTATTCCAGATAGAGGGGTGTCAGCTCTTTAGCAGGCTGCAATTTAATGGAAAACCTACATATGTCTATTCCTAATGTGTGTGTGTGTGTGTGTGTGTGTGTGGGTTTGTGTACGTCACTCTCTGCAGGTGTGTATGAGCACTGTGTTTTTGCACTGCTGACATCGAACTGAGCAGCACCATGAGAATTTACAGGAGCAGCGCTGGACCACTTCGGCTCGTCCCGAGCGGAAACCCGGACCACAACACAACAGCTCACAGCCATCCGGGGCTAAACGCGATGTCCCTGTGTGCCAGTGGTGGGGGTGTTAATGGGGGTGGTAAAGTAGGCGGGGATTGAGAGGGAGAGAAAGAGAGAGAGAGAGAGAGAGAGAGAGTAGTTCATATTGGGGAACAAAGACAAAGTTCCAACCATATTTGCAAAATGAGTGGGTGAGGCCAACTGAAAAAGGAATAAGTGCTCTAATAGTTTTTGTGACGACTGAGGGTAGTTATGAAGAAAGGACATAACTCTATGACATCATGATGTAGCATTGTGTAAATAGTTACCATTGCAGCGGCGGCCTGCAGTTCCCAGAATGCCATTCTCAGGATCCAGGCGACAGAAATCAGGAGAAGTTGCCAAATAGACAAGATCTCGTGCAGCAGGTGGCTTCACATCAGCGTCTTTTGGCAGCAGAGCAGCACGAGAGCCGATACGCGTCAGACGCACCTGAGAAAGGCAGATAGCAGATCACTCCAGATGGCTGGCGGTTATGCCTGTTTATTGTTATTAAATAATGTCGACCCTGTACCTCTGTGGCTCCGTCAAATCGTTCCTTCAGTACAGCGCCAACTCTGCGGAACGGGGGCATCACCTTCCAACAGGTCCTGAGCTCACAGGAACCCGAAACACCATGGCACTTACACTCTACCTGCATATTGTGTAAGATAGCCTGGAGGAGAAAAAGAGACATTCACAGAAAGAGAATTGAATGAATTGAATGAACTCGAGCAGTATATATTCCATGTGGTATTTCTCTACTTTCACCTTTCGTCCTGCTTCGTTATTGTGGATGTTCATTAGTGGTCTCCCAGATGACGTGCCCTTTACTCGCTCTGGCTCGTCTACGAACGTCTGGGAAAATGCAACACCATACGACAGATTATCTGAACACCCCGACCACTGAAACCCTGCAAAGAGACACAGAGACATGAGCAGGAATGAGAATATGAGGTTGTTATTATTTATGGCAATAACAGTGCCCTAAGGTAACTAGCTTATTTGAAAGAAATGGTAAGACATGGTATATTTCTTTTAGCTACCTGCAGCTAAGGAATAGCAAATGGTGTGTGTAATTATGTATACATACACACCCTCAGGACTGACTCCCCTGACCTTGCGGTCACAGCCGCACCTTTCCAGCTCCCCTCGGCTGCAGCCTCTTGTCACTGCAACAGCTACAGCTGCAGAGGACAGGGCATGGACGAACGCTGCCTCCCGTGTCCCTGCAACGGATGCACTAGAAGGTGTTAAAGGTGATGTGTGTGAGGAAGGTGAGGGTAAGATTTTAGAGGTGAAATTTCTGACCTTGATTCATAACCCGGCCGAACACATTAACACCACGAGGAGTAGTAGAGCAGTTCCACCTCCGATTGCGGAACTGATGCTGACACTGAGATAAAGAAACAGACAGGCAAAGAGATAAACACACACTTTGGGTGTAAATCACACGTGAAGGCTCTTAATGACTTTCATGTCCAAAACTCATGAACCACACAAGTAAATTCCATAAAAAACATTTATTATAAGGCAAAATGCTGGGGAAGAAATCAGAGTAAAAAAAATAAATCATAGACATTGACTAGAGGGCATAAGAGAGGTTATAGCTGTACAGTGTCCAGTTATGTTTACCTGGTGTTTGTCATTTATACATTTAATATTTCATTTACATCGTTTGACAGATGACAGTATCCAGAGAGGCTTACACATATCATTCATACAAATGAGTAGCTCTGGGATTACAGCCTTACTCAGGGACCCAGGAATGGCAGTTTAGCATGGATGGGATTTGAACTCATGACCTTTAGATCCAGTCTTAGCACCTTCCAGTTATATTACATATGTTTATTTACTGTTGCTGCTTGTGGCAAGAGGCTTCTCTCACCTCATCGATGACCATCTCAGCCGCTTTGCGGACGGACTCCATCACTTCCCCACGTGACCTACACACAGCCATCTGTCCCACTGACAGACCCCGGAGACGAATACACACCCCTGAACCAGACACCGGCCGAGAGCGTGGCACACGCACCAGAGAACTGCGCACAAACAGGCAGAAAGGTTAAATATACAGTTACTGAGTAATATAGGTTTGTGAGGTTGAGACTAATAAAGCGATAGGCAGAAATTGACAGAGACATGGAGACAGACAGGAGGAGAAATAAATAGAGATAAATACAACAGACAGAGAGAGAGAGAAGGAGGCAGACAGAAAAGACAGTGTGTCATTGTCACTGTACTGTGATACAGAAGAAGAGTTACTCAGTGCATACAGTAATAAGATCAACATAATAACCCTTAACTCCACCCACAACTCCACTCCTACAGCTTCTGTTATTGAATAAAACCAGGGGAATTGTTCAGCACGTACACATACATAATGTAGTTTTAGTCTTTACATGTGTGTCATCAACTTTCACTTACAGCCAGGTGGTTGCCATGGTGAGGTGGGTTGCCCATAGCAACAGCAGGAGGCGTCGTCCGGTACGATTGACAGAAGAGACAGTGGGCATCAGATTGTCTATCCTTCCGTCTGTCCCTCTAGCTATCTGTTTGCTTATCTATCTTTCTGTCTATCAGTCTGTTTGTTTTCTTATGTATTCATCAGTCTATTATGTATGTAATTCCATTGATTGCTGTCTACCTACTTATCTGCCTATATTATTGTTTGTTTGGTCAGTCGATAGGTGTCTGTCCATCAGGCTGTCTGTCTCACTCTCTTAAACGCTGTGTTGGGGATTTTCCCCACATATCTGTAAAAATGAGTTTCAGTAATCAGCAGCTGGAACACTATTACACACAAAAATACAAAACAATCTCATCTGCTGTGTTCTGATTGGTCAAGAGCAGAATGATGCATTCCAATTGTTTGAGAGCATTACATTCTTTGTTTGTTACTGTTTTTATTTAATTATTGATAGAACACACCATTAGTAAATTGTCTGATGTCACAAAACAACAAAAATGTAAGGAATCTTACCTGTCCAGATCACCACAGCGAACATCCAATAATAATTACCACAAAAAATAAAGATAAATCCAACACGATGAAAATTAAAAGTGCTTCAGTAAGATCTTACTCATGCTTAATTTATGTAAGAATTAATATTTGGATCAGTCACCAGTCTTCAATATCACTCCTATTAGAAAACATTAGTCTGTAACTGGACTTGATACATTTATTTAACACTGTAATTAAGATATTAATTAAAGTCTAAATAAGGTCCGAATTGAAGGTCAACTGCAGTCTCAATTATAATCCCTGTGTAGAACAAGTGGGTCCAAAACAACATGAACAAAAAGTGTGTATTCCTCTAAAGGAGGACGATCCGGAGAAGTGTGAAGGGACGAGTGGAGGTAAAGGAGGTGGCATGGAGGTTATAAAGAGAGAGAGAGAGAGAGGAGAGGAGAGAGAGAGAGAGAGAGAGAGAGAGAGAGAGAGAGAGAGAGAGAGAGAGAGAGAGATGATGATGATGATGATGAGCTCAGCCTCATTGTTAGCAGTGAACACAGTGTGAATGTATGCATTTCATCTCTCATAGGTATTATTTAACTATTATTAGTGATTCATTCTCATAAGTGACTCCTTTAATTAAATACACTGATTGCAAACACAAATAATAAGTTCACATACACACTGAAACAGTTTTATATTAGTAAATAGTGTAATACTATACTTTTACTTTATGATAGATAGATAGATAGATAGATAGATAGATAGATAGATAGATAGATATTGAATGAATGGATTGATGAATGGATGAGAGAGGGAGAGAGAAAATGTAGGAGATTCCTGTGTGAATACTCATGACGTATGTGTGTGTGTGTTTGTGTGTGTGTGTGTTTCCCAGTGTCTGTTAAGTCTGCGTCAGAAAATGTCAGCCCTTTATAATTCCTACTAAAACGTCTTTTGCGTAAAACCAAGTGAAGCAAGGGATGAACAAATGGAGGGAGAAATACGAGTGAATGACGGAGAGAGAGTGGAGATGCCGCTGTCCCCTTTACATCTTGTTTAATTTTCCCAAACTTTGTTGCTGTTCTTTACGAGTGTCCCCCCTCCGTCACACTTTTCCTCCCACACTCCCTCCGTTCTGTCGTCCTTCAGCCCTCTGTATTGTCTCGGAGGAAGGGATGACATTTAGACAAGAGGGGACCACAAATATTGAACCTGGAAGACGGAAATAAATCACGTCCGGGGCAGAGCAACCGGTAGAACCCCTAAAACCTGAAAACCCACTACTGTTACTACTACCACAGATTAAAAAAGAGACTTTATTGTCATTGTCGCGATACAAGGAAATTTGTTTGGTAGCTCAGATACCAGCATCAGTAAAAACTAGATGATAAACTAAAGAAGAATAAACTAGAAGATAATAATTAGAAGATAATAGACTACGTATACTAACCTTCATCATCAAAAATCAAAGCATAAAATTACAAAAGAATATTGCAGAATCTACATAAATATAAATCAGAATAAACATTGTTTTAAACATGAACTTTTAAATTGGAAAATACATGAAATGCAATAAGAGGTCCTGGATTATAACACGTCACAGTTCTGTTTAGTGATGCTGGAAAGTACGATTCTAAATCTCTCTTGTGTAGTGAGGTGAAGTAAAGATAAACAGCACTGACAGAGTTCTCAGGGTGAGCACATTGGAGATGATGCCCCGCCTACAGGGATCCACAGATTAATCCTATTCACATAAACCTTGATTGATCTCAGTCAACATTAAAAACACAAAAAAAACTCAAATGTGCCATGACAAGGTCAGCGCTGTGAAAGAATGTCATAAAGGAATAACAAATAACTATAAGTGAATGGTTGGTCTGGGAGAAGCGATGAGGTGGAATTTCTGCTTATTGCACCTTTGCAATACAACATGTTCAATTAGTGATTTGTGAGCTTGGTCGAGTCGGATCAGTGGATTCAGGAGCACAGCACATTCGGTCTCCACTACACACAGGGAAGGATCAGCCACTAGAACTATACTGAATGGAAATTACTCTGCAAACTAACGTCCTGATCAGCAGCTGTGATCATCTGTGCAGATCTCTCCATCTCTATCTGTTTCGTGCTTATTTAGACAAAGAAAATGTACTAATAAATAACTCCCCCCCGCCCCCCCTACAGTGTGGTGTATTTCTGATTACAGGCTGCAGCTCCGAGCCAGACCGAGCCAAACTTACTTAGAGAGCCAACTTCCGATGTACAGGGTTCTAGAGTGTCATACTCCACACTGAAGGTTCTACACAATTCCACTCAGTCTCTACAGTAATGACACTGCTGCTATGATCACTCTCAGCACTCGCTGAGCACACACATACACACACACACACACACACACACACACACACACACACACACACACACACACACTTTATCTTTAAAGAGTCCATCTGTCTTTCTCTCTTTCTTTGTCCCTCTTGCTCTATCTTCTCCATCTCTACGGTAACGCCATGGTGACCACCTGTGTTACGTCCGGCGCCTCTGCCTGTTTCACCTCCCTCCATCATTCATTCGTCTCTCTCGTAAATAACAACCCTAAAAGCAGAACACGTCTTTTCTCAACCAACAACCCCCCCCCCCCACAGAAACGGGTCAAAGAGTGTGCGAGAGAGACAGAGAGAGAGAGAGAGAGAGATATGTACGTGAACACACTTTACTCCAAAACTGATCAATTGAAAATTCATTTCTAGCTTTCAGCTCTGTTCAACTTCAAGGCATAAAACAAAAAATGACAAATGCACCTTTCTTTACTGGAACACTTTATTTACTCGTACGGCAGAGAAAGAAACTACAAAACAAGCTCAATACCTCAGGTGCACATCTTTAGGTGCACAGGAACTGAGGGGTCAAAGGTCAGGATAGTAAAGCTAATCCAAAAAGTAGAAGGGGGGGGGGGGAGTCATGATTTTATTGGGTAGTACAAAATAATAATAAAAAGAAAAATCCTACAAGTTATCTACTGTAGAGAAAAATAAGCCTTCCTGTGGTTGCTCAATGATCGGCTACTGGACAGTCACATGACTTCCGCTCTGCCGTCATTATCATGAACAGACTACTCGTTAATACTGACTACTGACTCCTTCTGAATGATAGAAAAATAAACATTGCAATAAGGGGCTTGGTTTACTGCGGTCTGCGAGACCCTCACTCTAGTGTGCACTCCATAGAGCACTTCAGTCTGAGTGCAGTAGGCCACCAAATTTTTCATTCGTAGCACGCTAACTCAGTGTCGCTACATTAGTTCTAGATTGTTTAAACAGGAAATGATGTAAAGTGATTAAACAGGAACCTGCATAGTAACAGCTGATTGGTTAAAAATAATAATGGTTAAAATTAATAGTGTAATGTAATGTGTTCGTAATGTAATCTGTTGTTTGGCTTTTCGCTCATTTGGTTATTTTTGTTTATCTTTACAAACATTGTATTTAAAACAGATTTTCTCCAGACTGTGTAGCGTTGTTGTTTTTAAAATCTGTATTTTACAGCTTTGTACTTTTACCTAGCATATGACCTGGACCCTAATCTAATCTATCTAATGTAGGAATCGGAGTTACTGAGTGGACAGTAGGAGGACTTTATCAGGTGGTGTTAGATGATGCTCTTGATCTTTAAAGAAGATGGAACATAATTCAGCTGTAAGAGTATAATGACTATATAATGGAATATTGTGATAATATGTCAAGTTAGACCAAAACGTGTGGTGAATATCCAGCTCCACTGAGGTGCACTCAGACTGTCAGACCCGCCCTGTCTGATTATAATAGCTGTTATTCAGATCTGCTCTAATTGAAAGCAAAACAACAGTCGTTCCATTATGGCCCTGTCCACCAGGTTTGCACTCCAGTGGTGCCCCTCACACTCCAAGAAGCTCCTACTCAATCCTTCAAGTTGTTAATAGATGCACAGATCTTGAGGGCGGGGCCCAGTTTAATGTTCATGGTGCTCATCAGATGTTCCTCCTTCAGCAACAACAGCGCTTGACCATCTATCTCCTGCGACAGGAAGTGACCCGCCAGATCCTCACAGCCTGACAGGAAGAGATGTTACAGAGGGAACCCGGATTAGGAGACACGGTGAAGTGGACAGACTTACAGACTGAGAGCTACTATGGACTCACCTTGCAGAGAGGAAATGAACCGACACACTTCTTCTACACTCCAGTGGGCGGGGCTAGCAGACAGAAAATGGTCTCCGTCCAACGGAAGGCCACCTTGTGCTGACTCCTCCAGCTGAGGGCCACGATGGGACTGGTGAGAGCAGGAGAAGGAGGACCCTGGAGAATGATAGTCTTCTTCCTCTTCTTCTTCACCTTCACAGCTGGAGACATCCTCCGAACGACTGGACTCAGAGCGACACTGAGAAGCAAACACAATGAGAGAAACAGACAAGAAGAGAGAGAAAGTAAGTGACAGAAAGCCTAACAGACAATTGCTGTGGACAAACAAACAGACACATGGCTGTATGGAGACCCAGACAGACAGACAGACAGACAGACAGACAGACAGAGACCTTTACAGGCAAGTGTCTGCCAGCAATTTTAGCACAAGCGATCTCAGAGCTGCTCCGGTGAGGACCCCTGCGTCTCGCTATCTCTTCATATGCTGGTACACTGTTGCGGCCTCGACTGGTGCGGAAATGATGACTGCAGCTCACATTGTACCTTAAATGGACAATTGAAGAGACAGGTGAGAAGATAAGAAGAAATTAGGTGAGAAAACAATGAGAAACAGATGAGTGAAGAGACAGATTAGACAATGGACACTTGAGGAGATGAGTGGATGATGAGAATACAGGAGAGGGAGGCAGTGAGTGAGTTAGGGGACAAGCAAGTGGGAAGGTGAAGAAAAAGGATTGTAAAGGGAGTTTACAGGGTAATGAGCAAATGAGAAAGAAGACAGGTGTTTTAAGAGATGATTGGAGAAGTGAGGGAGCATGGAACACATTGCTAACTATTGTTTATTTACTTGATCTTGCATTTGCAGATTGATGAATGTCTCTTTTAAAGGTAAATAGTTGCAAATTTGATAATAATGCTTATTTCTCAATAGTCTTCTGTGTGGGAACTCTCCTGCAGTAAAACCTTTTGTTAATCAAATTCCGGGCTGTGACAGTCACTGTGTCGTGTTTGTGCTGGGCACGATTAGGTGTGGAGGTGTGGATGTGTGTGTGTGCGTGTGTTGTACCTTTTAGCGCAGGTTTTGGAGCAAAATCGTTTGGTTCCACGAAACTGATTGGCAGGAGCAAAATTCATACAGAACTCACATTTCAGCACTGTGGGACACACACAAACACAAAATAATGTATCCACAGGAAGTCTTAACTAATCTAACTGTACTCATACACAAAAGGGCACACGGGCACACTCACACATACCAGAAGGGGAACTGTTTCCCGGCATGGAGGGAGGCACAGGAACACCCTCAGCTCGCTCTTTTATTGGACCAGTAACCTTTAAATAAAACATATGATTACACCTTCATCAGAATTCGATTCGAGAACTACATCTGCAATCCCATAAAATCAAATCACTGCAAGCCAGTGACATTGTTTTTGCAGTTTACAACATGAAAAGTGAGTACGGTATGTGGTTATTGATGCTACCATGCTGGCCTGGTGAGGATGTTAATATGCACTATATGGGGTTAGACTGATGAGGTGAATAGTGGGTGTGACTTAGAAAGTCAGAGACTCACAGGAAATGGCTCTGCTCCTTCTTGAATGACAAAGCCTTCGATAAGGTGAGTGAGAACTTGCGGTTTTACCACAGCCTGGGGGAGAGGAGCTCGGGGTTGAGGTAGGGACAGAGACAGAGTCGGAGGAGTGGAGAATGCGATTTCTGGTGCTGCCAAAGACAGAATAGATACTATTAATGGTGCAATGGTGTTTCTAACACAGAACATTCATTCATTCATTCATCTTCCCTCGGATCATGGGAATCCTGTGCCTATCTCAGGCGTCTATGGGCATTAAGGCAGGATACACCCTGGATGGAAAGCCAACCCATCGCAGGGCACACACTCTCACACAATCACACACATTTTTTTGAGACAGACACACACATTCATAAACTAGGGACAATTTTCCAAGGTGCCAATCAACCTACCGTGCATGTTTTTGAACCAGGGGAAACCGGAGAACCGGGAGGGAAGAACATACAAACTCCACACAAACATGGCCAAGATGGGAATCGAACCCGGAATCCTGGAGGTGTGAGTAGAAAGTGCTAACCTCTAAGCCAAAGTGCCCCTTTAACTCAGAAAATTGAAATCTATTTTCTCTCCTGACTCACCACTGTCCAACGAGGGCGCAGGAGAGAGCGGAGGGGCAGAATCGGGTATTGGCTGGCAATTTTTAGCTGTGGTGTCCGACGTCACTTCACCCACCATATCTGATTCTGATTTTCTCTTCAATGAGCTGATTGCAGACTTCATCTGGCAAACAATGGAAAAAAATTAAGCAAATAAATTAAAAGGGTTCACATAATATACATACAAGATGCATACATAAAATAATTTTCTTTAATATGACACGATTGACTAAACACTGACCAGTGCGCTTACAGTTTGCTCTAACCCAGGTTCTCCAGCAGGTGGTGCCACAATGCTGCTGTGATCGCCATCTGTAGTTTGGACTGAAGCCGGGCCAATTTGACTGGGTTCTGCATTCTGATTGGTCAGTTTAAGGTTCGCACCAACAGTGCCTGTCTCCATTGCCGTTACCATGGGGACCGGATTAGCAGTGACGCTGTGGCTGAGGTTGTGTGTAGAGCTATCCTGGTGAGTGTAGCAAGTTCGCGCTTGGGGCACTGCTACAGCCTGGGAGTTTCCCAGCGCACCTTGCCTGGAGCCAAGCAACTGGACCGGGACATGTGGGGGGTGAGAAGTGGGTGGAGCTGGGAGAATGGGAGGAGGTTGACGAGGAGGCATTTGTGAGGTCAAACGACTGCTTTGGGCTGTTTTTGGTTGTATGGGGATGGGGCCCGTCATTTTGTCAGCTCCGTTCTGCTGCTGCTGAAGTGGCTGCACCACCAGTGTCTGGGCTGTCATGTTAGGTTTGGGGAAACCTGGAGAGGAAGTGGGGACGTTGGAGCTCGGGACCAGGATGTGGGTCACTGTAGCAGCGGGGGTGAGCCGGGATGGAGAAAGAAGGAGCTGAGAGAGAGGGACAGATTGAGAGGAAGAAGTTGAAGAGGAGGAGAGAGAGGAAGAGGTGGAGGAAGGAGGAGTAGGAAGTTTGCTGCTGTTGATCTGCTGTGCTGATGGTGAGAACTGCTGCGCTGATGCAGAGAACTGCTGCTGCTGAGACTGTGGGCTGATAGGGAATATACCTGAGACAGACAAGAGGATAAACCCTATTATTTAAAAGTACTAAACAATTCAGTAGAAGTCCAAGAATAAAATACAAAGAAATATAAAGCATAATGGGTGGAGCCATGCGCTGAATCAATTTTTTTTTCTTGGGAGGACTTTGACATGGTCCTAACTGATACAAATGTTAGTAGTTCAAGACACAATATTGAGACTATGAATGATCACTAATAAACAAGAACATACCAGGATCCTTCCTGTCAAGATATTCAGTCTTAACGGCAGGCACTCGGGGAGTGGGAGCACATCGCAGGGCAAGATTCTGCACCTGGGACACATGAGGATCAGGGAAACTAATTAGTGAAAGATCTATTATGTATAATTGTATAATGTAAATTACAGTGTCAGGGTGTTAAGTGGTTAGTCAACAGAGAAGGGAAGGGGGTAGCTAGAGAGGGCAGAATTAAGATCTTACCTGATCGCTATCTGACTGGTTACTGGAAGATGTGGGTGATATTTCCTGTTGCTGCTGCTGCTGTTGGGGCTGTTGCTGCTGCTGAGGTTGCTGCTGGGTGACGGTTGCTACAGTGGCTGTCGCTGTGCCCCCAGGCATGAAGATGAGCTGGGGAGCCCGGAGAGAGCGGTTCACCTGAGAGGTCAAGTGAGATTTTAATCACCAAATAATTGTAAACATCAAAAACGCCACAATTAAAACATAAACTACACATGCATTTTTAATTGCATTAAATAATGGCAATGAATGAAATGTATAGAACAAGATTAATTTTATAACTTACTCTCAGATACATCTGTCCCTGACCAGCTGAGTTCCCACCAAGCAACACTGATTGGCTAAGAGCAGATGATGTCACAGATGTTGCTGGGCCGACGGGGCGAGGATTTGTCATGGTCCCACCCGCAGTAGTGCTGCTTAAATTACCCTATAGGAGTGCAACAGCAGGAGAGTTTTGCCAGTTTAACAACCTATCAGACTTAACAAACATTGAGTCGTTAAGAAGATCTGAATCAGTTACTAAAGCCTGAACAGACACACACACACACACACACATCATTGTTCAAGCAAGTTTGAGGTTTGTGTTTCACTTTAGAGACGTACGGTACACTGTGCTGTGCTCACTGCAGAAACGCTAGTGTTCGGAGAACTGGACTGTCGACTGGCAGCAAGGGTGGCCTAAAAATATAGAAACAGTCAAATTAGGTTTAGGTTAAGTTTAGGTTCTTAATTATAATCATACTTGTCCAAATTCACCTGGAAATCACCTATGATTAGACATTATATATATATATATATATATATATATATATATATATATATATATATATATACATACATACACACACACACACACACACACACACACATACACACATACACACATACACACATACACACACACACATCTACCATTAGATTAATAAATAATGAGAAAAATTTTAGGTAAAAGAGTAAGCAAGAAAATGTTTTACAATTTAATTATGGTAAATGACATTAATAAGGTAAATGACAGCACAAAATTGTTGGCACCCCTGAAATTTTTCCAGAACATCTAGTATTTCTCAAAGAAAATTATTGCATTATCTTTGTTGTGTATTGGAATAAAACAAAAAATGGAGGGGGGAAAAAGCTAATTCGACATAATGTCACACAAAACTCCAAAAATGGGCAAAATTTAAGGCATCCTTAACTTAATATTTGGTTGCACACCCTTTGGAAAAAAAATAACTGAAATCAGTACTGAAATACCTATAAACATCAATAAGCTTCTAAGGTTGAAAAATCCTTGATAAATGTTGTGCACTGTGAACAAATGCAAATCTAGATCTCTAGAGATGGACCTTGAGATTGTTGATATTTTTCCACAATTTTGGTTCTCAAGTTCTCAGGCATTTCTCTTCTCCTCTTTCTGTTATCCATGTTTAGTGTCACACCACAGACACACAATGCTCATTTTGACTGCTTTCAGGTGTGATTTTTATATTGCAAACACCTGTTACTTGCCCCAGGTGAGTTTAAAAGAGCATCACATGCTTGAAACAATCTTATTTATCCACAACTATGTCCAGCCCATTTTTGGAGTTTTGTGTGACATTATGTCAAATTAGCTTTCCTCCCTTTTTTTTTGTTTTGTTCCAATACACACAAAGGGAATAAACATGTGTATAGCAAAATGTGTTAGTGTAATACTTTTCTGTGAGAATTAATAGATTTTCTAGAAAAATGTCAAGGGTACCAACAATTTTGACCACATGTGTAAATGTGATATGAAGGGTGTAAATAAAGTAAAGGATACAACTAAGGTAAAGGATATAAATGACGTGAATCCGTTTATTAAGCCCAGAAAGTAAACACGGTGAATAATTTAATGAAGGCAAGTGAGGCGTACGAAGAAAATAACACACAGGAGGTAAACAAACGTTCATAAGGTAAATGATCTGAACGAGGGAAAGCGAGTAAATGCTGACTAACCTGTTGCACAGCGGCAAGGTTGTGAAGCTGAGCGCTGTTAATCTGCTGTTGAAGCATCAGCTGCTGAAAATACTGAGCTGCATTAGGCTGCCGCTGTAGAGCCTGCAGAGCCTGTACACACACACACACACACATGTATATACGATCAACTTGTGATATTGAGAAAATTTTATAATCATTGATGAAATTTTAACGCTTCTGCAAA
The DNA here is from genome assembly GCA_030449085.1 of Kryptopterus vitreolus. NCBI lineage: Eukaryota > Metazoa > Chordata > Actinopteri > Siluriformes > Siluridae > Kryptopterus > Kryptopterus vitreolus. The sequence goes on from JACRUU010000002.1 coordinate 22,152,116, forward strand.
TGGGGCACTAGAAGACGGTATTCTCCATATGGTCAAGCCAACATTTGAGTGTACCCGAGACTTGCCATTCCCAAAGCTAAACACTTATGTGAGAATGGTGGAGAAAAGAAGAGTGTAACAGGTAAAGTGGAGAACTATGCATTCTACTGGAGAATCATTCCTCACAAAAATGACAGGTTGGATGAGTGGAAATGTGTGTCTGTGGCCATGCTGCTTACCTGTACAGCTTGTCGTTCGTACAAAGACATCTGAGAGATCTGTGCAGGCCGAGTGTTTCCCCCAGATCCTGTACTATTGCTGCTGGAAGAACCAGAGCTGCTCTGATCCTCTGCCTGCTCCATGCTAAACTATACTGGAGCGCCACTGAATATACACACACATTGTAAGAATTACACTTTATTTATAGATTACTTATTACTGAGTTCAGATATTACATTATAACCCGATGAATTTGTATGACAAAACACACACAGGAACTCACTGTTCACGTCTATAGAAAAAAAACACAAGGCTGTGTTAAACTGTGCTACAATACCTAACATAAAAAAAATATATTATGTAAATTCACTATGTGGACAAAAGTATTGGGACGCCCGACTTTTCCAGCCACGTTTGGTTCTTTTCAACAAGTTTGGAGGAAGACATAGGATTTCTTTTCATATGATAGCATTACATTTTCAATTCATTTCAACTAGGAGACCAAAACCTTTCCGAGCATGACAATGTCCCGGTGTATAATTTACAAGGTTTGTATTAGAAGAGCTGCTGCAACTGAGCATCAGGAACCGAATGCATCTCACAAAAATCTCCACAAACACACTTCAAATTCTAGCAGAATTTCTCTCCATAATATTATTATAACAGAATGGAGACTAAATGTAGAACGGGACTGAAAACACGTGTATTAAAGTGTCCACAAACTATTGGCAATAGATGTGTGACTGTCTCCTATGAGACACAATTCGATCTTTTCATTATGTACACAATCTTTTTATTTTCATTGTGTATGAAAAGACGTGCATGTTGACAGTCTATTAATCAATTAATGAAGCAACAATAATAAAGCAAAACATAATGAATCCCATGCAGCACGGGGGAGGGGCTTTAATAACTCCAACTGCACTCACGTCAAATGTTGTTATTATTGTTAGTCAGGAATGTTAGATGTGCGGAAAGTTAGCTAGCCTGCTCCAGGTGAAAGTTAGCCCCGTTAGCATGCTAGGCTAAGCTAACTCGCTAACTCTAAAGGCAGAATAGAGAGCAATTTGTACCTGAATCCGGCGCACTGTGTTTGTTTAACCCGCCTGTTAGTGCTGTTAGGAACGGAGAGACAAACTGCTCCGTTCCTCGTCACTTCTCTGTCTTTCGGGTTGTTTTACGACACTTTGCTTTTTGTGAAAAATCTGCAAAAGAACGCTGTGTGGGACACGAAAATCCCCGCCCACCATTACTGTTTACAATTCTACTTCCGGTGTTAAAAAGAACGTCACATTCGCGCGCGCGATATAACGTCATATGAATCACTAATCTGTCTGTCACTAACGCTATTAATTTGATTTCTATCACAGGTTATAACATCAGTGATAATAACCAGTAATGTGCATTCCGGATATATTACATTGTAGCTGATATGTTAATGTAAATTGTAATCTATTAATGTAAACTACAGGATTGTGTGAGGATACATCAACATGTATTTTAAAATAAAATACCAATGACTTTAATCTTAAGTGTATCAAAATAAACTGCATACAACATAAACAAACATAACACAACAGGCACACCATGCATTAATATAAACGGGCATGAGAGTCAGAGAGATCTAGCTAAAAGTAACCGAATACTGTTTAACTGTTTGCAACTCATAATTTGATCCAAATGTAGTTACTTGGTGTTTGGTAATACAGGGCAACACTGATGCAAAGCAGCCCTTTACATTTTACTTTTCAATGATAAACAAATCATTCATAATTGAATGCAGATGTATGAATAGCAACAAGTTTCTCACTAATGAATCAATTAATCAATCAAATATTTATTTATCAGTCACTGAACACCCATTTGAAAGCTGTCAGCCTGAACGATTCTTACCTTGACCACTTTCTACCGGATCTACGGGTCAATTTTCTGTTCGGATCTCGACAAGTCTTAGCAAACTAGTGAGTAGGCAACAATCTTTTATTTTAAAGTTTATTTTATGATATCAGCATGTACAGCATTTCATTGGCTCTGAACATGTACCGTGCACTGGTGAGGTTGAAGTTGAATTTAATGAAATCTAATGTATAGCCTAGACCTCTGATACCCCCCTAATAAGCGATAATAATGTACTGTAAATTACTGTACTGTAACTGTACTGTACTGTAAATAACTGTAATAACAATATAATAAAAACTATAGAGTAAAAAAACAGAACTGTTGGAATAAATAAAAGTACAAATGCAAGTGAAATTAAATATATTGCTTTAGGAAGGGCATCCAGGGTAAAACATGCACCAAAACTAATGTGCAGACCATCCGCTGTGGCAACATCTAACAGGAGAAGCTGAAAAAAAAATTATGTGTGGGTGTGTGTGTGTGTGTTGTATACACTAGATGACTTGGTCATACACTGACCCTCACCTGGTAGCATTTGCGTATGTTGTGCCCCCCCCCCATCTCTCTCCTCCCCTCTCATCCCCCATCAATCTCCTCACTCTTACTTACCCCTCCCATATCTCATGTCGCATCTTTTCTCCTCCCTTAACATAATATTTTGCCACTCTTATTTCTCCTACTTTTACATTTACAGTATTATCTAGAGTAACTTACAACTGAGCAGGGTTAAGGGCCATGCTCAAGAGCTCACAAGTGGTAGCTTGGTGGTACTGGGATTTGAACCTGCAATCTTCTGGTCCAGCGCCCAATGCCTTAACTTTAACCTCCCCCCCAATCCTCCTCTCCCCTCTCCTCCCCAGCCCTGCATTCTTCCACTCTGATCGTCTTTGCGCCACACTGTCTCAACCAGCTTCTTAGAATCCCTTGACTATCTCTTACTTTTCAAGCTGCCATTTAGCTACTCGGCATTTGCCCCAATACTGGTTTTTGGCATCCGTACCTATTTAGGGGTCTAAATAGGTACGGATACCAAAAACCAGTATTGTTTTGTACAGATACATAATTGGGTCAACACCAAACTACCGATAAGCTTCAGAATAGACAATATCAAGTTTTATCTCGGTATACTTTATTGTCATCTCTGAATTAAAAGCTGCTTTTCCTTCCCCGAATGATGTCACTTCATGTACTCAATGTACATGTGATATCAATGAGCATATGCACTGTGTATTGTTGTGCAATCATTCATGGCAGCAAGACAGATATCAGGTGGTGAAAATAGGACAATCCACCTCCAATTCCATCACCCAGAGCGTCGGAGCTCCACAATGCTGCGTCTTGAGCCCCCTGCTCGACTCTCTATACACCAGTGACTGCGTGTCTTCTCAAGTTTTCTGACGATACTGTTGTGCTGGGCCTCATTTCTAACAACAATGAGACCGCATACTTGGACAAGGTAGAGAATTCATTCTGTGGGGCATTCATTCTGTCCTTACCATTCATTCTGCCCTTACCATTCATTCTGCCCTTACCATGTTTCGAATCGTTGCCAACGGAGAGGAGGTTCTGATTCAACCTTTGCATGCTCTCCCCTGTATTGCTGCTCGCTCCGGATATTTTTATTGATTTTTGTGGCTCCGTTTTTACAACGTTGTGGTAAATGTCCTGCAGAGACGGGAGAGAAGACATTGAGATATGTTCAGCTAGACCAGACAGGGTCAAACTATGGTCAAACACGGTACTGTGCATCTGTCCATCTGTATTGGCCCTTTTTATCCGGCCCAACAGAATTGCCCAACTTCAAAGTGAAACCGCAAACACTCTGAAAGTAAAAAGTAAAATACTCTCAGTGGCCTTATTCCTAAATGTGTTTTTTCTGCCTTAAGCTAATCTGTTTTTACATGATTATGTATACATGACTTACATGCTTACTTCTTTACCATTATTATTATCTCTCACATTTTGGATTTGATTAAAAAAGATGAACCTGCATCCACTTCCAGAAAAAAGACTGATCAAAACAGGTGGATGAATTCATAAAATTGTGCCCTTTTATTTAATCTTTCATTTCCACTTCTACCTGGAACAACAGGGGGATACTTTAAATTATGTGAACTATCAAAAAAATACAAAGCTGGAATTTAAATTTCGATGACACACCAATTGAACAACTTCCGCCCAACTGAAGCACTGCCTCACTGCCTCGATTCCTGGCAGTTCTTAATCTCCTCTTTGAAAAAACAATCTAGATATATGTACATGAGGTGATCATCTTAACATAAAGTAAATCTCAAGTAATGTTTCCAACATCATGTAAATCCATGCATTGAAGAACAAGAGCACAGGGAGGAGCAACCTAGAATTAGCACATTGTCCCTAATAAAGAGTATGAGTGTATGTGTTCGCTATTGCCAATGACTTGATGGGATCATAAAGAGCCACCTATTTGATTTTTTTGCAAGTGCCTTCTGTGGTTTTTCGAGCTTCAAGATAAAAATATTCATTAATAAGGCTTAGCATAACAGCTCATTTTCTTTCCTGTTATTAAATTATGTCTTTTTATTTAAATTTTAAAGTGACGATGGAACAGTCTCTGAGATATTAATACTGTTATTCAGAAGGGTACTTGTTGGAAAATTGTAGAGCTTCAGTAAAACACCATTACGTTCTGCAAGCTCACAGCCTTTGCATATCTTATTAACAAATCTTTACTTGATATGATTGTGTTTACTATGGTTTGGATTTCTATTTTTGGAGGTGGATCTGGTTGATTATAAGTTTGGAGAATAACGATATCGAATTTTATGCAGAAGAACCACAACTACCACTTACAGTTTGGCAGCTATAAGCAAATTTCCTGTTCCCCGTATTCCTTATGCAGCTCATCATGTTCCCGAGCAAATCTGAGTATTACAAAGCACTGACAGTGGAGATTCCTTTCATAAATGCTCAGAGCAACAGTAAAGTTCACCATATCAAAATTTTATTTTATTTTTTTTAAACTGTTTATAATGAGTGGAGTGTGTGTCCCAGTCTTCTATAGTTTTAATATAGAATACAATAATGCTGTAGAAAAAAGCCTTTTAACATAAACTTGCACTACTGTCAGAGCCAATGTACTAGAAAACAAATCAGCAGTGTGGTGTAAATATTCTAAGCAAACGACGTTGAGTGTTAATTTCTTTATTAAAGAAGAGACACTTCGTGCTCTTCCTCTCTCCCGCTGATGTGCCCTCTTCAGCTTCATCAATTATTCACTGGGAGTGCCAGCTGAAAGGGTAAAGGGAGGAGTGTATTGCCCAGCTATCCCTCTATCTCACACGAACACACACACGCACACACACACGCGCACACACACACATACACACACACACACACACACACACACACACACACACACACACACACACACACACACACACACACACACACACACACACACAATGCATCTGTACATTTGTATTATGAGATTTGTATTTGTTCTTAGAAAGTCGAAGGTTCAAATCCCAGACTGATTTTACATATCATTAATCATAAATAGTTATTTTTAATATGGTATTTATAATTGTGTGTGTATGTGTGTGTGTGTGTGTGTGTGTGTTTGTTGTTGGACATGTAAGAGTTACACCTGTCAATCAATAGGCAACAGGATGAGCGGAAGAAGGAAGAGAGAGATTAAATGACAGAGAGGTAGGGGTTGAGAGAGAAAGAGAGGCAGACAAAAACACAGAAGCTTGAATCTTTTATCCATTGACGGAATGATGGAGAGACGCGGAGACGCGTCTTTCTCTCGGAAGAGGAGTTTTACATTCGGAGCATATGGAGGGTGAGAATGTTTTATCTATTATATATATGTGTGTGTGTGTGTGTGTGTGTGTGTGTGTGTGTGTGTGTGTGTGTGTGTGTGTGTGTGCATCTGTCTGTATCTCCTCTTTTTCTATTTTTGTACTACATCAAAAACTTTCTCTTTGTATTACAGTATCATCATCATCATTATCATCATCATCTTTACATCATCACTGTAACAACGGTTGATTACTAATCTTGTTGTTCATAGCTGTACCTCTTTATTTGTTTGTTTATTAGTTCTATGATTGTTTAATCATTTTAATGATTTGTAATTAAATGAATGTTGTTATTATTAATGTTATTATTAGTGTGCACTTCACACTCTTACTTGACAGAGTTGAACATTGTGTTGTGATGTAAATAATCTTCTCATCACTGATCTATTGACTCATTTAGCTCCAGGTAACTGTGGACCTCCAGTATGTGGTAATTTGATCGGAAGGGTTTTTCATTTAGAGCTTGTTTTGTCCTTTAATTAAAACACAAAAACCCCAGTCAGAACCTTTGATTAAATTAACTGACCCAGGAAATTAAAACAGTGATGAAGTTAGAGATGACGAGAATTTCACTTTCATTAGTGGGGAAGATTTAGAGAAAAACATACCCAGGATCACCTTCACCTAAGAAATTACAGATTTCTAAATAATTTAGTGCTTCTCACACACACACACACACAGACACACACACACAGACACACACACACACACACCTGTCTGATTTCTACTGTGTTACAGGATTGACAGGTTCATCAGTGAGACTGAGAGCAGGTAGAACACACACAAACACACACAAACACACACACACACACAAAAACACACAACCTTCTAAACTCTAAACTAAATTTTTACAGTGATTTATTTACATTTTATGAACTGCTCTGATTTGATTCTAGCAGGCCCGAGTCTCTTGGACACAGCATTTTGGATATTTTAGATTCTCCATCTAATGAAAGCAAACCTTTCATTCCTGCAAACCCCAACCAGAAAGTAAAAGAATTTTTATTTTATTGTTTTCATTTTCATTAAAAAAGCATTCATGTATAAATATTTAAATATGAAAATATTCCACATATTTATATACAAATATTTTTTTATATTATAAGTGTACTTCATAAGTCACATGTAATCATAAGGCACACATTTCAACATGTAATTATTTGTTCTGTGTGTGTACATACAATGTTGAATAAAATCTGAAATGTACTGGTTTTTGTTTTCATCTGCAGGTGAATGAGCTGTTTGAGATTATTGAAAAGCTGCAGGTAATATTCACTCATAATTCAGCAACTTGAGTTGTGTGTGTGTGTGTGTTTTTGTATGTGTGTGTGTAGATGATTATAACCTGGTACGTTTCTGCAGGGCAGCAGATTAGATGAACAGCGCTGTGAGTTTCCTCCACCCTTTAAGGTATACTCTCCATCACCTCATCTTCATTATTAGATTTTTTTTTAAGACTCTGATTCTGTGGAGTAAATTTAAACATATTTACTCTATAATGCATGCTGTGTGTTTGTGTGTGTGTCTGTGTGTTTATTCCTCTTATCTGAGTCATCCTATGTCTCTCAGTCACGGCTGTTGAAGATAGGGGACAGTTTGCCCCTCATTCTGCCCCCAAAAGCTGGAGGTTACTGGCTCGACCCTCCTTTGGACAGGCATGTTGAGACGAGTCCCACTTCTTCTAGTCCCTCGTTTGGCCTCGACTCATACGACATCATGGAGAGAGACAACGAGGCCAAAATCTACCAGGAGTTTTTCAGACACAGGGTCAGAACACATCCATAATGCTCACTACCTTGTGCCCTACTGTCATGACTAGTTCTCTTTTTAATTGCAACTCAAAACAGAGATGACACTGAATGTTATAGAAATGAAGGAATGGCATTAATTCCTAAATTATTCACCGGATAAGAGGCTTTATTACTTGCTCTAGTGGCCACTACATCGCACTATTATGCCCTATTGACCACTTGTTGCAGGCTTTAAAGCTGCAGCTGTCAGACTAAGTTCAGCATTTATGTTCCTTCCTCAGTACCATCACTCATTCACAGCAGTCGATCCCTCACTCGGGCCACTTGTTCTCTCCGTCTGTCTAGAGGAAGAAGAGAACCGACTAAGGGTCATTCTTAGGTCAGTGCTGTCTGTTAGTTTATAGTTCTTTGTCTTTGCCCCTCTCTCTCTCTCTCTCTCTCTCACACACACTCTCTCTCTCTCTCACATACTTTGTTTTCCTTTGTAGGATGAACGAATGCTCTCTGCATGCGACCTTCTCTGTCTTTCTCTTCCAGAACTTTCCTACAGCTGTAGAACTTGCAAAGGTATTAGGGATGAGTCCTACATTTGAAAAAATGTAACTAGTATAGGAAAATCTTAATGAGATCTCAGAGTTGTACTTCTCACTGTGTGCAGATGCTGAGTGGCAGTGTGAGTGTGTCCAATTTTGAAGTGGTCAGTTACCTGAAGGTCAGATTTTTATGAATAAACTTGTAACGATTCAAACAATAAGGGTTAGGTGAAATCGAATTTCTTGAAGAGTTTGTGTGTTTTTGTGGTTGGTGATTGATTGCGATTTTTTTACACAATTATTGATATTCAAATGAATATTTGAATATTTGAATATTATCCAAAATGAAGGTTTAAGAGTGAAATAGAAATCTGTCTGGGTGTGTGTTTCAGGCTCCAGAGTTGATTACAGCATTTGATGAACATAGAGTGTCTCAAAACTTTAAATTTGGTGTTTTATATCAGAAGGAAGGACAAGTAATTATTACTATTATTATTATTATTATTATTACTATTATTATTATTATTATTCTGGTGTTCTCCATAAATTGAGGGAGAACCACTCCTGTATGAGATCACCTCTGAAACAGTCCTGTGTGTGTGTGTGTGTGTGTGTGTGTGTGTGTGTGTGTGTGTGTGTGTCTGCAACTATATATGTGTGTTTGTTACAGTTAACAGAGGAGGACATACTCAGTAACAATGAAGAGAGTGAAGAGTTTAAACACTTTCTGTCTATTCTGGGACAAACTGTTAAACTCAGAGGATTTACGGGGTAACTAAAAAAACACTCTCACACACACACACACACACACACACAGTCTTCATACAGCAAAATAAATGCCTATAACACCTCTATAATACATTTCTCCAGGTCAGAAAAAATGTAATAATATCATGAGTTTGTGTAAACTATGCATACGTTTGTGTAATAAAATGATTGTACTGATTGCTCAGCTTTAGAGGGGGTCTGGATGTGTCACATGGACAAACAGGAAGTGAGGCGGTGTTTACTTCTTTTCACGGCCGTGAGATCATGTTCCATGTATCAACTAAACTTCCCTTTACAGATGGAGATACACAGCAGGTAGGGCAAAACTACCTAATAAAAAGCTATAAAAAAACTACCTAACAAAAGAAATAAGAATAATGACAAAACAATAATTCACAATGTGTCATGGATCCCAATTTTTCTCACTGAGACAGACAGGAAAAGGAGGATTGTGCTTGTGTGTTTTCCTCTTTAATGGAATACATGGGAAATGGGTGAATGCACACAGTGCAGTGAGGATGTGAAGTATTGTGAATGGTGCGTATGGTTTCAGAAACCCTCACAGTGCACTAATGATGTGAAGTATAGTGAATGGTGAGCGGTTTGGGATGGACACATACACACACACACACATACACACAGTGCACTGATGGTGTGAAGTATAGGGAATGGTGAACGGTTTGGGATGGACACATACATACACACACATACACACAGTGCACTGATGGTGTGAAGTATAGGGAATGGTATGTGCTGTTTGGGACTTGCCCACAATGCAATGACAATTTGTGTTCAGCTCCAGAGGAAGCGACACATAGGGAATGACATTGTGGCAGTGGTGTATCAGGAAGGCAGGGCACCGTTTCTCTGTGATGTCATTAGCTCCCACTTTCTTCACTGCTTCATTGCTGTGAGGAGGGTAAAAAGAGAAAATGGGGCAGACGGAGGGGACGGTGGGGCATTTCAGGTAAGTGAAAATATAAAGTTATATATATATATATATATATAGATAGATAGATAGATAGATGATAGATAGATAGATAGATAGATAGATAGATAGATAGATAGATAGATAGATAGATAAACAGTAGTATTACTAATATTGTGTCTTTGATCAACAGGTGTCCATCACAGCAAGGGAGGATGTGCCTCCATTTGGTCCGCCTCTTCCAAACCCTCCCATATTCACAGAGGTGAGAATTTCTTTCATTTGTGATTGTAAACAGTAATACACAGCAAATGCTCATCAGATGTGTTTGTCTAGGCATTATCATATCTCAGTGTTGGTGTGTGTCTCACAGGGTTCTGTGTTCCGGGAGTTTCTCCTGGCCAAACTGATCAATGCAGAGATTTCATGTTACAGATCCCAGCGCTTCAGTAAACTGGAGGTAATAAATTCTATTTTATTATAGAGTGTCACTTTCTCCTCGCAGTGTCATCTCTATACACAGCCACCTGTCTCACTCTCTCCTCGCTCTGTCACCTCTATACACAGCCACCCGTCTCACTCTCTCCTCGCTCTGTCACCTCTATACACAGCCACCCGTCTCACTCTCTCCTCGATCTGTCACCTCTATACATAGCCACCCGTCTCACTATCTCCTCACTCTGTCAACTATACATATAGCCACCTGTCTCACAGTCTACCCACTCTATATCACCTTCTATATCACCTTCTCTATACACAGACACCCTTCTCACTATGTATCATTCTCTACACACAGCAACCTGTCTCACCCTCTCTTCACTATGTATCACCTTATCTACACACACAGCCACCTGTCTCACTCTCTCCTCACTATGTATCACCTTATCTACACACACAGCCACCTGTCTCACTCTCTCCTCACTATGTATCACATTCTCTACATACAGCTACCTGTCTCACTCTCTCTTCTAACTCTACATCGGCTTCTCTACACTCAGCTACCTGTCTCTCTCCCTTTCTTTATATCAGCCTCAATATACACAAGCACCTGTCTCACTCTTGTTGTTCCCTAAAGCTGCGCACTCGCTCTTCTCTGCTGGAAGCACTGAGGTCTGAGCTGTCCTCACGCTCCCAATACATGATGGGAAACTCAGCACCACCCCCCAGCACAGTTGCCCCGCCTCCAGAAGGGGGAGGAGGATTCATTGAAAACTTTAAAGTAAGACTCTGATTATAACTAATAAAGTGTTTTATTACCTAATACATGTATGTTTAGTGTAAATCTGTCTGTCTTTTCCTTCTTGTCTGCCCTTCTTTCTATCCTGAAATTCTGTTCTCCTCTCCTTTTTTATGTTTGAATCACCTGTTTGTCTCTCTGTCCACATGTCCATATGTCCATCTTTCCACCTGTCTTTCCTGCACCGTATCCTTGATTTCCTCCTTACTTACTATCTCTAAGTTCTAAGTTTTCTTTCTTAACTTGCCTGCTATCTATCTCTCTCATCTCCTGTCTGTCTTTCTTTCTGTGTGTCTCTCCTGTAGAGAGCTATAAGAGTGCGCAGTCACTCTTTTGACACATTGGGGGTTGTTAAGAAGACAGGCCAAAAACAACGGGTAAAACACAAACACACACACACACAAATTCCCTATCACTGTTTTGTTTTGCGCCTCTGTAGATCAGAGTGGTTCAGGGGGGCGGTGTTATACAAAGCCTTTTTTAACTGTAGAGTGTAGTTGTGTAACTCTGGACAGTCACTTCACATGATAAATTTGTTCAGAGACTCACACTTGTGTTTTTCTATTTCTCGTTCAGGATGGCGAGAGGTAAGTCACCACTTTGTTATTAGAATAATGTTCTACAACAATAAAAGCATCCTTATTAACAGTAAATGGTTAACATTTCTGTCATCCTACAGTGAAGCAGGACACTGCAGCCCACAGGAAGACACGTAATAGCCATCACTTCCTGAAACAATCCTACAGATATCTATTCTGTGTTTTGTTTTAGTTTATAGCTGAACACACTAAAACACTCTGATAAGCTCTGTTTCATATTGGTTTATTTTTTAAAGAAATACAGGATTTTTTTTTTTAATAAAAAGAAGACAGATGAAAATGAACCATGAGTAAATTTATTATCATAACATTTATATTAATTAGCAGTGAATAGTTGTGTATTTTTGCAAAATATATTTATTTTTAATATAATTATTACATTTAGCATAAAAAAAATATATATAATTATATATTCTCTATATATACGTACACACACACACACACACACACACAAGCACTTCTCCTTTGCCGAGATAGTCCATCCTACCTCACAGGTGTGCCTTAGAATGGCATTTGGCAGCACATCCAACCGGCCCCACAACCGCACACCAGCTCAGGACCTCCACATCCAGCATGTTCACCACCAAAATTGTCTGAGACCAGCCACTCGGACAGCTGCTGAAACAATCAGATTGCATAACCAAAAGATTTCTGCACAAAGTGTCAGAAACCGTCTCAGGGCAGCTCATCTACATGCTCGTCGTCCTCATCGGGCTCTCGACTTGACTCCAGTTCATCGTTGTAACCGACTTCAGCGGACAAATGCTCACATGCGTCTGACACGTTGGAGAGGTGTTCTCTTCACGGATGAATCCCGGTTTACACTTTTCAGGGCAGATGGTAGACAGCATGTGTGGCGTTGTGTGGGTGAGCAGTTTTCTGATGTCAATGTTGTGGGTCGAGTGGCCCATGGTGGCGGTGGGGTTATGGTATGGGCAGACGTATGTGAAGAACACTGGTGCATTTTATGGATGGCATTTTGAATGCACAGAGATACCGTGATGAGATACTGAGGTGCATTGTTGTGCCATACATCAAACAACATCACCTCATGTTGCAGCATGATAATGAACGACCCCATGTTGCAAGATCTGTACACAATTTTTGGAAGCTGAAAACATCCCAGTACAGCATACTCACCGGACATGTCACCCGTGAGCATGTTTGGGATGCTCTGGATCATCGTATACATCAGCGTGTTCCAGTTCCCGCCAATGTCCAGCAACTTTGCACAGCCATTGAAGAGGAGTAGACCAACATTCCACATGCCGGAATTGACAACCTGATCAACTCTATGCGGATACGTGTTGCACTGCATGTGGCAAATGGTGGTCACACCGGATACTGAATTGTCTCCAACCTCTCCCAAAAAAACCACACAACTTTTCAATGTGGCCTTATATTGTGGCCAGTCTAAGACACACCTGTGCAATAGTCATGATGTCTATTCAGCATCATGTGAGGTGGGATGGATTATCTTGGCAAAGGAGAATTGCTCACAGATTGACAGATTTGAGAGAAACCATATTTGAGAGATAGTTTTATAGAAAATGTTTTGAGTTCATCTCATAAATAACGGGAGCAATATCAGAAGTGTTGCTTTCATATTTTTGTTCCGTGTATGCATTGATCACACCTGTCACCTACACACATCCATACACACCAGTCTATTATTTAAGATGTCGGACTGGTAATTTCTCCAGACACATTTACACCTAAATTTTGATACATTTACTTATTCAATAATTTGTCTTTAGTATTTTTTTTAATAATAGATCCATCATAAACAGATTACCAAATACAAGAACACCAGAAATAACAATGTACACAATAGAAGGACTGATGCTTTTTGGCTTGTATTTTTAGATTGCTAGTTCATTAATCCTCTCATTCTTTACTACATGTCAGTAGCTGGTCCAATTGTGGCTGAGATGGAGATTAAACTGTGATATTCATTAATCAAGTCTCCAACAACCTGATGAACACAATGGTGTATTACTACTCAATTTTATAGATTGTGGTTAAGTGGATTTATCTTCTTTAAATTTATTACAGTGACTGTATTACTGTGCTATGTGTCTGCAAACTTTTCAAATAAATAATTATATACAGATTAGATTTTGTGAACCTGATTTGAGAACTTAAAATTCTATAAATTCCAAGGGTAGATAATTTTGTCATAATAATATTTAGTGAAATTAATGTTAACACCCCAGCTAAATATTTTTAAAGGATATGGCATTCACTCATCCATTTATAGCAACCATTTGATTTTATTATAATTACATTATTCAGACATTCTCAAAGTGGTACGGCCGTAAGCTTACGTACAGGGGCACGGTGGCGTAGTGGTTAGCACGTTCGCCTCACACCGCCAGGATCCGGGTTCAATTCCCGTCTCGGTCATGTGTGTATGGAGTTTGCATGTTCTCCCCGTGCCTCAGGGTTTTTTTTTCTCCGGTTTCACCCCGGTCCAAAAAAACATGCATGACAGGTTGATTGGAACCTTGGAAAATTGTCCCTAGTGTATGAATGTGTGTGTGTGTGTGCCCTGCCATGGGTTTGCATTCCATCCAGGGTGTATCCTGCCTTAATGCCCATAGACGCCCGAGATAGGCACAGGCTCCCCATGACCCGATGGAAGATCGGATAAAGCGGTAGAAGATGAATGAATGAATACTACATTATTCAGTTAAGATCAGGTATCTCATTGTCACTTTACATGAAGAAACTACTGACTTGCATTACATACACAGTACTGTATACAAACCAGTAGTGATATGCCATTATAAATATGTACACCCAATTCCATCTGCACACAAATTCCAATCTGCATAAGTGTAGACGAAGTCTCAGATGAACCAAACTATTGTAATGAATTTCAAGACAAATGTGACAAAAATCTGTTTTTATTTCAAAAAGCAGACAACGAGAGCAATTTACAGCTCCCTCCATATGCAGATTTGGTTTAATCTTCCTCCTCGTCATCACCACCTCCAGCACCACCCTGGCCCTTCTTAGCATTCTTTCTCTTTACACGGCCAGGACGCCCCCCTCCGTATGGAGAGCGCAGAGAGAAGTCAATGTGCTTTTGACTGTCCAGGCGCACCACAAACGATGGGATATTCACCACCTGCTTACGCACGCTACACACACACACACACACACACACACACACACACAAACCTCAAGAACATACCACAATAGCTTCCATTCTATCGGATCTATTTAAACATATCAAATAACTTTCATATAAACAGACAGCGTCTCATGTAAGCTTGGACTTGCTCTTAGACACAGTGGTCTCGTCCTCTTATAATTGGACCTGAATATTTTGTGTCTATGCATTCAAACAGTGGAATACCAAACATTAAAACAAATTTGTTTTATACACCAAAACAGGATGGCAAACAAGTCATGATTAATAATATTAAAGTGTAAATTTCTGAATCCAAGGTTCTGTGCAGAATTAATTTAAACGCTCAGGTTTAATACAAATGGCTGCAATTTAGAGTTGAAAACTATAGATTGATAGATGAATTTAAAAACTTGCGCTAGAAGCTCAGGAATAAGTGCTCCTGAATTAGTCATTTAACCTACCATAACAAAAGTTTGAACTTCTGCTTTTGTTTAGAAAAAAAAAAGTGACTTGAGAACCAAATAAATTAATACCAATTTTTCTTCAACGTTTAAATCTAGGTCTCTCCCTTTGAGGCCTCATTGACGAGGAATTCGTGACACCATGGTTAATCTGATACAATTGTCTTAAATCATCGGCCAAGAGAGACCTAGAGCTAGCACTACCCTAGGTGTTGTGGTTATAGGCCAGTGAGCATTACCTGTAGTGCAAAAACCGCTCCAGTCCAAAGGGCCTGCTTGACAAGCACACACTAACATAGGCAAAGGTATACGGCTGAACTGCCGAATTGACCTTGCAGAAATTTCACTTTTGCTCAGCTAGGGCCAACAAGACAGGAAGTACAAGCTCAATACAGGATGTGAACCATACATGTGCCAGTAATCATGCTATGATTCACAAATCTTAAGTACATAACAGAACAGAGCTGAAGGCTTTGTGGTTTGCTAGGCATATATAGGTGGTCAAATTGGAGAACTTCAAACCTAAAATGCCTGATTAGAGATCTTACCGGATGTGTCTCTGCCGGATAAGGACACGAGCATGGTGGATGCTCTTGGCCAGGCCGAGCTTGAAGACTTGTGTCTGCAACCTGCGCTCCAGGAAATCCTCTACCTTCAGACCCAGGATGTAATCGAGTTTCATCTTGCCTTCATCCAGCACTCCAATGCGCACTAGACGCCTCAGCAGGGCATTACCTAGACACACCCACAGTTCCTTAATCAGTGCACTGTGTAATGAGTGTATGTGGATTGAGATTTGCCAAGTGCACAACACTACAAATTAATTGTCAGATCACAGCTCAGACATCAAGGTAAGAAAAGCTCCACATAAAGCCATACCCTCAAAGAGACGCCTGGGGTCTTTCTCATCCAGAGTGAGCAGCTCTCGAGCAGCTTTGCGAATCTTAGCCAGAGTAAACTTCACCCTCCAGACTTCACGCTTATTCCTCAGACCATACTCACCTGTAACAAACCACACACTACATCACAAAAACTATACACATCAGGTCCTACAATTCAGCTTTTGATGACAACAGTAAATACACTTTTTATTAAAGCAAATGTGATTGGATTATTTGATCAGTCAAAGTCCTGTTCCCAGAAGGTTAATAGTTGAAAGTCAAGAATATTAGCTTTAGTAACCCTCAAAAGCAGCCAAGGAGAATTTAAAAGGCAAATTCTTACCGATGAGTTTAAGCTCCTGGTCGAGACGAGACTTCTCGAAGGGACGACGTGGAGTGACATACGTCTTACTGCACACCCAAGTACGGGCAACCGGCATGGTGACTTATCCACACCTGCCATGAATAGAAAAGAAACAAACAAGATTCTCAAACATGCCCAGACATCATTTAGGTCAAAAATTAACGCGCCACTATTACGTTCAACACCACATTATCTCTCTTTGGCTTCATTGACGAGGAATTCATGACACCACAGACAGTCTGAAAATGTTCAATTTAAATCATCAGCCATGAGAGAGTTATTTGCTTTGTGAACGGAAAGGTTTCGAGGCACATTTCAGAACAATGACCCGTATTTGATATAGGGCCGTTACATGAACCCACGTGTTTCCTCTCTAACAGAGTACCGTAAAATATTGATAGATAAAGAATATTGATAACCGAAACCAAAAAAATGAACCACTTTACATAAATAATTATCCCAAATATTGAAATGGTTTTTTTCTTTATTACTAACAAAAAACGCCTTTCAATACTATCGGCTACATTGAGGATAACAACATGGCGGCAGCTCCGAGGCCCGAGTTGAGAATTCGCTCAACACACAACGCACCGCCATCTTCTACACTCACAACACTACTCGCACTAACATATAGTTATGAGCCAGCATTCTACTTGAATACAGAGAATCATCCTTTATAGCATTAACATGAAAAGTAACTATAACGAATGCGACCCTACCTTTCCGCTCAAAGTCAAAATGGAAAAGAGAGAGAGCGGAAGTGACTGCCGGTCTTATAAAATCCACGTGCACGCGCCCCGGCCTGCGTCAGTTTGACCACGCATGCGTAGATCATGTGCGATTCTGCGGCGTTACTGCAAAGGCTTACTTCAAGAAACTGAGAGAGAGCGAGAGAGATAAGCAGGACGCAGAATTCAACATATGCAAAAGCAAATACTGAAAACCTTCGAACACTGAAGCAAATACCGAAAAATGAAATGCAAAATGCAAAAAAAAAATCTAAAACAAATACTGAAAGAATATACAAATAGAGACACAAAGGCTGAAAATACATGCAAATACAGAAGGAAACGTGAAATTACAGAAACAAATACTAAAATCACAAATACTGAAAATATGCAAATATTAATGGAAATACTATGTGCTTACATTTACAATAACTTTGTATGGATAATAGGTTATAGGTTATGGGGGGGAACCGGAGAACCCGGAGAAAAAACCCCGAGGCACGGGGAGAACATGCAAACTCCACACACACATGGCCGAGACGGGAATCGAACCCAGACCCTGGCGGTGTGAGGCGAACCTGCTTACCACTAAGCCACCGTGCCCCCTTAAAAAAAAAAAAAACACACAGATGAAACAATATATACTATATATTATATATATATATATATATATATATATATATATATATCTATATATATATATATATATATATATATATATATATATATATATATATATATATATATATATCTATATATATATATATATATATATATAGTTCATCTGTCTGAACACAACACAAGTTTCAGTTTGTAGTGCAAAAAAATTAGCCAGTTTAATTGTAAATTGGTGTGTGTGCAATGTGAGTTTTAAGTTAAATGTTCACATTATGTAAAATGCACTTAATAAGCAATCCACATAAATACATTATACATCTTATAGGTGAGACCATCTCAACAGTCAACACTGTTTTTATTATAGCAGGTTAACAAGCAATAACAGAATGCATGTTACAGGAAACCGACATCATTCACTGACAGCTGAAAACTGAAACAATGAGCATTACAAGAAAAGACTTTACGTATAAAGCAGAATGAACAATATGTTTCTTTGGTTAAAATGTATAAATATTTTATAAGGTTAGTTATATAAATGATAAAAATTAATAATTTGTTAAAAAATATTTGCCCTACAGTACATACTTGCAGAAAAACCTAGCCATTAGGGTTGCACAAGCCAGGGCAGTCTTAGTGCCATTCCCAAGCCCAGCTGAATGGGGAGGGTTGGGTATCCAGAAAAAAAAATGCACCAAACCAAATATGCATATCACAAAACAGAATTCTGTTGTTTTGCTAGCCAACAGGGTAGTGGAGGAAACTGGCCAAAGGAGGAGAAAGAGAGGTGGTAGACGTCTGCACAGAGAGGTGAGGGAAAGGAGAAGTGGAGGAGAGTGGAGGTTATGGTTGGTACTTTAAATGTTGGAACTATGACTGTTAAAGGGAGGGAGTTAGCTGATATTATGGAGCAGAGAAAGGAAAATGTTTTGTTCAGTAGAAAAGTGGAAAGTGAGTAAGGCAAGCAACATTGAAGGTGGGTTTAAACTGCTCTACCATGGTGTGGATGGTAAGAGAAATGCTGTAAGTGTAATCCTAAAGGAAGAGTACAGTAAAAGTGTAGTGGAGGTGAAGAGAGTTTCTGATAAGGTAATGAAGTGTGTTGTGAGATAGAGGAGATACTCTGCAAGTAGGTTTTGAGATGGAGGTGCAGGAAATATTCTGGAGTGAATTAGATAGAGTGGTAGAGAGTAAATCTAGGAATGAAAGACTGGTGATAGGTGCAGACTTTGATGGCCATGTTGGTGAAAGGAACAAAATGATGAGGAGGTGATTTGTTGGTATGGCCCCAAGGAGAGGATGAAATGGATGAAATGGCAGTAGTGAAAATGTATTTTAAGAAAAAGGAGTTGCACAGATATATACTATATTCTGTGCAAGAGAAGCAGCCTAAAAGAGACTGCAGACTGTATGGTGGTGGCAGGGAATAGTGTAGCAAGACAGCATCGGATGTTTTTTTTCTGTAATATTGCTCTGCAGGTGAAAAGAAGGAAAAGAAATGAGAAAGGTAGGAAGGAGTACAAGGAGATGAAGCAGTAGATAGATGTGGAAACAGCTTCACATACAGGAGCTGTGTTGATTAGTGAGGAGAGTATGTTGAGAAGGTGAAGGGAATATTTTGAGAAACTGATGAATGAGGAAAATGAGAGCGAGAGATAGATGGATGATGTGGAGATGCTGAAGCAGGACGTGAAAAGGATTAGTAAGGAATAAGTGAGAACAGCTATTAAGAGGATGAAGAGTGGAAAATTGGTTGGACCAGATGACATTCCAGTAGAAGCGTGGAGATGATTAGGAGAGTTGGCAGTGGAACCTTTACATGTGTTGTTTTGCAGGATAATAGACGGTGAGAAGATGCCTGAGGAATGGAGGAGTGTGCTGGTACTGATTTTGAAGAATAAGGGAAATTTGCAGACCTGCATTAACTACAGGGAAATAAAGTTGATCATTTACACCATGAAGTTATGAGAAAGAGTAGTGGAAGCTTGGCTGAGTGATGACTATCTGTGAGCCACAGTGTGGTTTCATGCAGAGAAAGAACACTACAGATGCAATATTTGCTTTGAATATGTTGATGGAGAAGTATAGAGAAGGTCAGAAGGAGTTGCATTGTCTGTTTGTAGATGTGGAGAAAGTGTATGATAAGGTTCTAAGAGAGGAGTTGTGGTATTGTATGAGTAAGACAGGTATAGCTGAGAAGTATGTGCGGTGGTGCACGGACATGTATGATGAGGACAGCAGTGAAGTGTGCAGTATGTAAGACAGACTGGTTCAAGCAGCAAGTGAGATTGCATCAAGAATCTGTTATGAGCCCTTTCCTGTTTGCAATGGTGATATTTATCCATAAATGATGATATTTGCGGATTATATTATTTGTGGTTAGAGGAAGGGGCAAGTGGAGAGAAGTCTAAAGAGGTGGAGGTATGTGCTGGGGAGAAGTGGAATGAAAGTAAATAGGAGTAAGAGAGATGTGTGTATAGAAGGGAGGCAGTTGAGTGGTACAGTTGCATGGATAAGATTTAGAGGACTGTGATGTACGGTTAAGAGACAGTTGCGCTGTCAAAAAACCTATATAGTTATATATATAATATATATATATATATATATATATATATATATATATATATATATATATATATATATATATATATATATATAGTATATAGTTATATTGCTGCACGCAAGTATTATAATAATAATAATAATAATAATATTATAATAAAGAATAAAATAATTGTAAAAGTCTCAATAAGGCCTGTTTCCTTAGATAATGTGTGATTTTAGTTTCACCCATAATGTGTATCATTTTATCATTACTCTGATGTTTAAAAAATTGGTGAGTTTTTGACAAAACTGGTGGAAATGTTTAGGCTCATGGTTCAAAAAATAATACAATAAATGTGCTCCCAATTTAGGACACAATTTGACATATAGTGGTACTACAATGTTGGGAGAACCTGGCTTTAGTAATATGGTTAAATGGGTTCTGTACACCCTTCATAGTCAGTGTGTCAAATATCACAACTTTTTATTCCAAGGGTTCTATGGGCTAAATAATGAGACTAATGATGATGATAATGATGATGATGATGATGATGATAATAATAATAATAATAATAATGTAGAATAATCTCCCTTATAAATAAGGGAGATAAATAAAATCCCTTATATTATACATATATAATGGTAAAATAAAACAAAAGTAAATATACTAAAATATAGGCTTAAAAATTTGTAAAATAGCTTGAAAGGTTCATATTTAGACATTTATCTAATGAAGCTCGATGTCATTCTGGTCATTTTTCTTCGATGTCCCTGTGATAAACAGAGGAGCATAAATTTATACACTGACAAATTAAATTGAAAAAAAAAAATGTTCACATTAGCTACACTGCACTACGTTATCTAGTAGACAGATGTGCGTGTCATACCACTGAAATGTCCTTTACACCACCACACCAATAAGAGCACGAGAACCAAAGAACCAAAGGAACCAATGATAATCGCTGGAGACCTCCAGTCTTCTGAGAGAAAAGAAAAAGAAAGAGAAATGAAAGAGAGAAAGCAAAGGAGAGAGTTACAGAGATTTAAATTCATTCTGAATAACTCCTTGGTTTGTAAAGCAGCTATCTGAGGAATACAAGAAGGAAAACCTGTTTCTATCTCAAAAAATGTATCAGTTGGCTTTTGTGTGTGTAAACTGAAGTTAATTGCTCTTATAAACACTGCATGTTAATATAATAAAGAAACTGCTCACCTTCATTACTAGTGTTTCCTGGTTCACAAATCCCTGTAGGAAAAAAAACAGCAGAGATGAGAAAGACATGCTCACACTATATAACTAGATATAAGATAAGATTTTTTTACGCACCTGTACAGTTGATTTTGAGCTCCTGTGCAAAGTACATGTGATCATATACATTAGCATTGTTTTAAAGCAATTTAAATAAATTTTTTATCACAAGAAATATTACAAAATTAATTGCTCACACACCCCCCCAGACAAACAGTCCTCTCTGACCAAAACATTATGATCTTGGGACTTCATGGTCAGCTTGCCATGTTGATATGACACTACAGTGTTTGGGTCCACGTTACCAGACTCATCCACGATCATCCGTTCCTACATAAACACACAGAAAATATGATATCCAATTGGGGTGATGGTTTAAACCAGTGTTTCTCAAATCGAGGGATGCGCCCCCTTGGGGGCATAACAGAAAATCATTGAGAAGCACTGCTTTAAACTGTTAACATACTTAAATGTTTTTGTTTATGCTAGTGTGAGTGTGTGTGTATGTGTGTGTGTGTGCATGTCTGGGAAGGTAGACTTTGGTATGGAAACTGAGGATGAGCACTCTTGTCCGTCAGTGAAATATATGAGTCAATAAATACTCATGTTAAATTACAATCCCTTTACCTCACTAATCTAATTTGATATAAAGTAGTTCCCTGCGATTCGGTAATCACAAGGCCGAAATTTAGATGAATCTCATGGACATAACTAGGGTTGGGTATCATTTAATTGTATCAATTCCGATTTGCGCTTATTGATTTAGATTCTTAACGAATCCCAGTTTAGATTTTTTCAATGTAGTAAAAAAACACAACAAATAAAGTCCACCATTAATATATCAAACATGTTTATTTTCTGTAACATTAGTCGCCGTACTAGTGTTGGTTAATGAAGGGCACTTGGCACTCAGCAATGAATCAAACAGCGTGCATTAGTTTATTTAGACGTGGTGAACCAACCACAGATGCTTGTGACACCTTGCTTATAACATATTTGTTTATTACAATAATTACTCTTTGTCTTCGGTTCTTGTAAATTATTGCCACCCTTTTAACCGTTTCCCACAGTCCATCCTGTAAACTGATGTTTAGATTACCACATAAGGTTGGACACAGATTGGACACTGGTGAAAATAATGCACCCACGAATCGATAAAAGCAATTTAAATTTAAATTTAATAGCAAGCATATCTTAATCTTAAATATCCGATTCCAGAATCTGAATTGATTTTCGATTCCCAACCCTAAACATAACTCTATGTATATTGTGAATGTACGCAAATTAATTGTTCCCAAATGTGAAGAATTACATCATAAACTATTTTCACTAACAAATTTTATAAAAAATTTTAAAACACATTTTTTGTATTTTTCCATATTACAGTTATGTATTTAGCCAATAGGAACACAATAAAAATGCATTCACACTCTCTCAGTCTGTGTCACTATTTCATAGTGAATCATCATGTCTGTTACACTGGTTTACTCTAGTCACTGTTTATTGCTTAACTGCTTTAAATAGACTGTACTGTTATTAAATATTATTAGTGTTTTTAAATGTGTTTTTAGACATTATTTGTTGATGATTATACATTACATGTACTGTACTATGTTGATAAAGTGACGTAAGATTTTGTCCGTAGATTTTTGCATCATATATTGAGATTTTTCCTGTATCACGATGGGTCTTCCTAATATCCAGGGAATTACTGTATTTTCTTTAATTACAATTTGTGTGCGTAAGTAACACTTAAATATAGTAAAAAAAATGTGCAAATAAGTTATAGAAACTGAGCTGCCAGAATGCATTTTTGTAATCCTAGCACTCACATCTCCGGTGACCCATAGGATTTTGCAGTCAGGACCAACTTCACCATGAAGCTTGTAGACAGGAGAGTTGTTTCTATGACAACACCATAGCTCAGGTACTGCCATCTTAAACAGCAAACATAAAAACACACCTATAAGGAGGAAAACACACAAAAACACATTGAGAGATACAATTTTAAGTACACAGCAAATGTTTCTATTAAATATTCACCAGCAATTATCTGACAGTGGTTTATCACTTCATAATTTTCTTCTTGCAGTAAAGACTATACAAATAACCAGTTTAATTCTTACAAAGTACACTGTTGAAAATTATTAGCATAACTTTCTTCATTGTGATTTCAGCATTTAATCCTAATGCTTAATAAAACATTGAACAATAGAACATTGTTCTTTTGTCTTCTGTGCATTATTGGGTCGAGTTTTAATTTGTGTAAAAGTGGGTTGATTGCTAGTATATAAAGTGCCACATGTGTTTCAAACATTATGTAACTTCATACAAAAACTTACATGAACATGCAAAGATCAAAATACTCATTCTTATAAAGATAAATCCTGACTAATTTCACTGTCAAACCTTGTGTTTGTGTTAAATGGTCACATAATATAGATAGTGCTTAACAAATAATAAGCAAATCGCTTAAGTACACTTATATCTGAGAGTTTACAACTGCAGTGCAACATGCAATTAGTGTGTGGTGTGTATAATGTGTCATAGTGTTAAAAAAAATCAGTGCAGATTTTTCTTTACATTTCCTTTGTTTTTCACACAGTTATAATTTTAGAAAAGTTGTGACACTATGCAAAATGGAAAAAAACGATGTGCAAATCTCATAAAATCATACTATATTTACAATAGAACATAGAAACCAAGTCAAATGTTTCAACTAAGGAAATGTACAATTCAAAGTAAAAAAAAAAAAAGAATTTGATGGCTGTAACGAGTCTTGAATATGCTGGGATGGGGCAACACAAGCAAGTAATGAATCCACTGCATTTGAAGGTCAAGTTAATTTAATTTAATTTTATTATTTTTTTATATAGCGACAGATTATAACTCAGTTAAGGTTGCCTTTCCTTTAGAACGGGGAACAAACAGTAAACAATAAAATGTTATTTATGTTTCACTGTAAAGTCACGCTTTACCTCGGCGGTAGTGTACACTACAAGGGCCCATTGTTTATGTGTTATTGTAATAATCAAGGCTAATGCTAAAACACAGGAAGTAAAAAGATTTTAGCATTTCGTTTTAACACGATTTGACAGAAATTTAGCCACTGCGTGAATTTTTTTTTCTTCTAATCGTTTCTGTCCGGATACATGAAATATGATTATGAAAATATGTAAAGATATGAGGTTGAGAGCCTGCGCCTTGGTGGTGCGCGCGAGGGGGACATTTTTGTGTTGGGAGATGGTGGAACTTCATTGTTATTACAAGTTTGTGACTTTCCTCGGAATGTGGAGAAGTTACACTAAGGAAGCGTATTTATTGAGACTTGTGTATAATTAATTTTCCTTTACGAACGCCCTTGTCGTTGGATTAAAGGCGGAAGCATTTCAGCGCGGCTCAACTGTTAGAATTATAACATCACAAAACAGGGTTTAGATCGGAATATAAATCTAATTTGATGTTACACGATAGTGTTAATGTTAGAGATACTCACCGGAAAGCGGAGCAATCATGGATTCATGAATTTCAATGCAACTGCGGAGACTTGGTTAAGAGCGCGAAGCGCACCATGACAGTCAGAGAGATGGCATGACGCGAAATGACCCCAAAGTTTTACACTAACATCACACTGGCAACGTCAATAAGAGCTGCACAGTAGATCTGATCATTTTACTTTAATGAGATGTTTTCCTGTACACCCGGTCCTGGATAAGCGGAGGAAGATGGATGGATGGACTACAAAATGTAAAAAATAACAAACAGGGGGTCAAGGGGGGGGGGGGGGGGGGGGCGGGGGGCGTGGCCGTGAGATTCTACTGTAGTTCAAAAAGGCTATGGAGATTTAAACCTCAAAATCGTTGTCTTTCTTTTAAGGAACACCTTTACAAATTAAACAAATAAACAAACAAACAGTCCATGACTTGAGTCTAATGTTATTTACAGTGGTGGATTTGGGGAGACTTTAGTTTTATCTTTACCACCATTCAAAGTCAAAAATCTTATTTTGATTTGGGGAGATATATTTAGATAGATGTACTTTTGATTGCAAAAAGCTCAGTCAGTTCAAGAGAAACTTTTTGAGGCTAATTAATGATGGTAGAAACTCCTGATGCTAACTTGTCACAATGACCTTATTTCAGACAGTGAGAAGATTCAATGATTTGATCCATTGGCATTTCTCTTTCAGCTGGGTCTGCATCACTGCCATCTGTCTTGTCCATCTCTATCTTTCTTTTTTGTAAGTTTAGCTCTTTTGGGGCCGTACTATTGTTAAAATCTATTGTTGCACTATACAAATAAAACTGAACGAAAACTGAATCACATTCTTCTACAAATGTATTCAGTAGAATGAATAATCAATGAAAATGCTATAAAAGTGTTCAATGTCAAAATGAGCAGTTGTTATTGTTTAAGATAATTATTTAAACTAAAAGAAAAGTGAGATCAATTTGTGTTTGAGTTCCTTTAGTTCCTGACTGAATTACAATTAACATAGCATAAAAAGAATTCTGATGTTAGGTTCTCTGCCTACCCATTTTCTATCAACCAAGAAACCTGGGAAAACTTTCACTGTATGATTAGTCTTTTCAACTGTCGATGGTGAATGAATCGGGAAATATGAAAACCTCAGAGAAAGGTTGACACAAGTTTGTTGTGCATTCTGAGATGCTTTTCAGCTCATTCATTCAGGGGGACTTCCTGAGATGATATAAGGAAGAAATGTTCAGATGTCAAAGGAAACATAAAGGAATTAACATTTTTTAGAAAGAAATACTTGAGACAGAAACACATGAGTCAGCTTTACACATTTCCACATTTCTACAATATAGAATCTGAATCATAATTCACAAAAATAAACACAAACAAAATACAAAAAGTATAAGTATAAATACAAAAATGTTTAATTAATATGAATTCATACATTAAGGAATATAAACAAACCATAAGTTCATGTGTCATTTCTTACTCAGCATTTTTTTAACCATTCAGAATCTTCACTTCAGTCTGTTTGTGTGTTATTTTATGGCACTACATCTCTTTTAAGGGGAATAACCCAGGCTGAATAGGGGCATTGATGCTGCAGTCCTTCGTTTGCATATCAGATTCAAGAATTCAGTGTAGAGGTGTAGATGAGTGAAGTTAAAAATGACTTGCACTCTATGATGCACTATGACATGGAATCTATGATTATTCTATACAATAATTATTAACAACAATACAATAACTTACAATAACTATGAATGAATGTTCATGAATAGTTCTGTCTACCAGAACTATTTACCAGAACTATTACCAGAACTAGAACACTCCTGTTTACCAGAAGTGTTGGATCTCAAAAGTAGCAAAAACAAAACAAAACAATACAAAACCAAAAAAAACAAGTATTGGTGTTAAATATAATGGATGTGGCTAGCATTTCTACTAAATTGTTTACAACACGTAATCCTAGCTTCATCTTAAGAATTAATAACAGTGTATTTTTATGATTAAGCTATTAGCTTTTACAAAATAAATTTATTACATGTTTTCCTGTATCTATTTCCTTAGAATTCAGGTACATTACTATGATTTAATTATTCTGAAGTCCATAAATCAAATGTGTGAGAATTCCGCAGCTGTGTCTCCATTACTCCATTACTTTTAAATTTATACTCTTTATAAAATTTCTGAAAACTTGTGCAATAATTGTTCTGAGACCAGTTGAGTGTAGAGCAGATACACAGCTGCTATTTATAACAGTAGTGTAACATGATTCTAGACATGTGTTTCTATCTGTCAGAGCTGCCACACACACACACACACACACACACACACACACACACACACACACACACACACACACACACACACACACACACACACACACACACACACACACACACACACACATACACACACAAAGTGCTGAACACATGTTGTACTCCTCAGAGCTCAGAACAGCTTGCTCTCGATACATACTCAGCTTTTCACTTTCCATCTTTTATTTTTCCTTTTCTTTTGACACTTTCCCCTCTGTTCTTTTTTTGGGATAATTTAAATTTCTATCCCAAAGTTTATGGATTCCGTTCTATCTCCTGGTTCTGCTGTCTTTTTCTAGAGAACTTTTCCACACTTTTCTGTCTGTCTCTCCAGTGTGGTGTCTGTCCTCTTGGCTATGCAACATGTTGTCCTCTCCTGCAGTCATCCTGCAGCCGTATGGTCTGCCTGTGTACCCACAAACGTCCTGCTACCCGAGCCTAGTGCAGGTAACCACAAAACTGTCTCTCTTATACTTGTCTAGTACTTAAACACGTCTTTCATTTTGTCTGCCTAGTCTCTCTTCATGTGATATTTCTAAAACTGTCTCACTCGCCCTCTCTCTTTGTAAATATCTTTTTAATTCTGTTGTCTCTCTGTCTTTCTATGTCTCTCTATTCTCTATTCTATCTGTTTCTCTCTATGCATCTATATCTGCCTCTCTTTGTGATATTTTCTCTTTTTATTTTAATGTCATTTCCCTTTTATCGTTAATCTCATGAAAAAGTAATCTACCATTAGGTAGTTTAGTACAGTCAGACACAAAGTGGTTAATTCCTCTGATACCACAACAACCTATTAATGATAAAATGTCATACTGTTTATACATATTTATAGCTTTATTTATGATAGTATCTGTTCCAAAGATGCGTTTACTGCTATAAACTGTTTTGAAGTTGCTAAGGTTTCTAAGAAACTGCAAAGATGAACTCCTTTTTTCCTGGAGATGTTGGAAAAGGTGCAGACTTACCTCTGCATTTACAAAGCACTGATACTAGAGAATCCTTCCATTAATCTGTTATCATTGGACAGGTTCCTATCCATTACCTGATTATTACATAAATCAAAATGTATTAAAACAAATGTATGAATGCAAACTGGCACTCATGTTAGCTTTTCTGATATAGAAATATAAAATAAATATAATAATGTGATAGTGAGTATAAATTTGAGGCGAGTGTGCAATTTAATACAGGGATAATATTTATAATGAAAGTTTTATTAGTCTGGGCTTCAGTAACTAAACATTGTTACAGGTTTCTTGTGGTTCACAAAAAATAGTGAATAAGCCCATACAAATAAACCCATAAAATTTAAATCAACTAAAAATTTTTATTAACATATTCTGTATTACTTATATTGGCATATTGTATTTATGTATTAGGCATATAATATGTGTTGGTAGATTGTGATATTGTAGTAGATGTATCATACGTTTGCAAATTTGATAAAATTGGATTCCTGTGCCCAGTAACATACACTAATTTAACCTGCGCGCGCGTGTGTGTATGATTGTGTGTATATGTGTGCGAGTGTTCGTACAGGCTGTATTTTTAGTCTTTGCCTATCAATGCAGATTGCCATGCACACACACACACACACACACACACACACACACACACACACACACATGCACATACGCACACACACGCACACACAGATCTGGTATTCCAGTTTGTTTTTGAGCAGAATCACTTCAATGTTTTCAGAATTATAATTTAAATATGTCAATGTGTAAAGATTTAGTGTGTGGATATGTGTATGTTTGTGTATTTGTGTGTGTGTGTGTGTGTGTGTGTGTGTGTGTGTGTGTGAGTGGTCCTTCAGCTGTTACTGTTGCTGATCTTTAACCCCAACAGTGACAGCTGAAAGAGGGGTGTGGGGAGGTTGTAAGTGACTTTAGTAAACTAGTGAAGGTGTGTGTTATGGATTGACAATCTCCATGACTAAAACCTCTAAAAAGGATAAAGGGGAGTTCAAACAGTAAGACAGGAAATAACAATTATATTATTATTATTATATTAGGTCTCAAAAGCACACACATGCTTCACTCAAGTAGTAGTACAGATAATTATGTTTCAAAAACATGAAGTTTATCTCATATTGGTAAAAGTATACCTCACATAGGGTCATACTGGTAATAATGAAATCTACTTAAGTACAGTAATGGAGTATTTGTACTTTGTTTCTTCCATGTACTCAGTCTGCCTTTTGTATGAAATAACAGAAGAAAAATCTACACAGCCTTTCTTATAAGCTCTAAACCACATAACAGTGATGTGATAATTTAATCATAAGGCACAGGTTTACTGTATAGTCATGCTGTTACCTAAACCTGGAATGTACTTTTTGCAGTCTGTGTGTACAAAGCGTACAGGGTTTTTCTGAAAAAGAGGTTTCATTTTAGTTATGACAAGAAATAATGCACTATATCATTAAATACCATATAGAACATGAATTATCATTGAATTAGATTAAAAAAAACAAACAACACTAAAATGGACGCACCTTCCGACCAATCAGATCCCAGATATACACTGCACTGTGGTGAATTATACATAATATTAAGAAACACTGAGTTGCGTATTGTTTTATTAACTAGACTGTATGTTTGGTGTGCTGATGCTGTTTTTTTATTTTTGAAAGATCAGTGGAGCTCACGCCCTGAACATCAAATTATTTAATTATTGTAAATTCTAATAGAAATCAGATGTATGTGTTCCAATGAAGATTTAAGTTATATAATGCAATTATGAAAAAACATTATTGTTAGAAAAATGTAGTAATTAATAAGAAAAATGAGAATGAGAGATGAGCACACACTTACACATACACACAAACCAACGTATAACAAAACAATGAGATACTTTTTTAAAAGAATGAAGTATGAACAGTCCAGCATGTTCCTTCTCGGCCACTGCTGATGAATGTGTCACAGACGTTTAAGAGATCAGATGCAGGGATACTGTGCTCTCGGATTTTCTGAATCTGCAATCTGGGTGAGAAGTAAGGACAGCTGAAGTTATTCAGCCCAATGGCAGGTGTGTGTTTGTGTGTGTGTGTGTGTGTGTGTGTGTGTGTGTGTGTGTGTGTGTTTCATCACTAACATGACATCCCTGTTTCACATTCATCAAATCATTCATAACAAACATTCTAAAGTTTATTAAAGGTAATGCTGACTTCTAGATTGTGATTGGTCAGAACACTCTCTAGGACAGGGATCACCAACCTTTTTGTAACTGAGAGCTACTACATGGACACCGAGTCATATAAAGGGCTACCAGTTTGAAATACTCCTCTGAAATAACAAATTTACCTTTAGTTATATATTATTATTATTATTAATGATACTCATTTATCTATGTGAATACACTTGTGATTTTTGACAGTGACTATCAACAACGAATTAACTACATTTTACATTATAGACGCATCTCACTGATGAGTTGTGCACTTTTTATAGCAAGCCTGAGAGCTACTCATGTGCTCCTTGGGGGCTACCTGGTGCCCACGGGCACCACGTTGGTGACCCCTGCTCTAGGACATAATCTCTAATGATTAATGTAGCTCATTTGCATGGATATGTGCAGAGCACAAATGGATTGTATATAATCATTTACATGCTGTTTTTGTGAAGTTTCCCAGATTCATTTCTAACTTCAGTTCTTTGTACAATTAAGCTTTAACTTGAAGTTTCTGGTATTTTCAGGAGGGAGGTGTTTACACTTATTTGTGTTTTCACAGTTACATACATAATACAATGTGGCTTTAAGATAATAAAGGCAGGCGAGGAAATGACTGTTTATACCTATTCTAACATAAGTGGCATCATGCACTAAATGTATGATGTTCAGAATTTTGTAATTGTTGTATATCTCTAGAAAATAATCACCAGGGAAAGGTAAGATTTAAACTGACATGCTCTCTCATACACACGCGCGCACACACAAACACATACACACAGTTTGACACCTTTTATCTCTTATCTCATGTTTGTGACATGCTGCAATTGTAGGTATATTTCGGGTTTTATTATCTTATCGCCTCCCTGCCCCCACACAAACACACATCCCCACACACAAGCTTCTGTTCAGTGTCAGGACAGGACAGGTGGAAGGGGACATGATGATGGACAGAAACAGATGGGATATGCTGTGCAGTGATTGGTTAGCACTAGTGGGCAGGGCTAATGCAAGATCATTAAAGCATGTGATTGTGTGTGTTAAGAGAAGCAAAGATGCACTGAGATGGTAAGAGAAGTTTCATTCTTTCATTTATTTACAATTTATGGAGTATGAAGTCTGACATTATAGGAATTGTAAATTATTTGGTGATCTGATTATTTGATAGCATTTAAAGGTGATTTAAAAGGTTGTTTTGCAATCATTTAAAACTTTTGCTTGCCTGTTTATTTTTTCACTTTAGGGACACTTTTGGAACTTTTGATGTCTAATTGGTCTTCTTTGGCATTCCTGTATATTAAAAACAACCTTATTTTTCAATTTATGTTTAAATATACTTTTTGATGTTGTGTGACATTTATCTTTGGCTGTTGTACTACATTACATGCATTTTCTGTAGTTTGGATAATTATTTGAGTACAAAAAATATTTTCTGATGAGAAAAACTGGGTTAAAATCTCTTGGGAAAAGGGTTCTGTTTAAACACAAGTATTTTAAGTATTAGATTACAATTTTTTAACACATTCAATAGAGGAAATATATAATTACTAATCCATGCAAACTGAAATGGTTGTTTTTTTTACAAATAGCTGGTTAGTGAATTACAGGTATTCCCCAACTTACAGTGATGATGAGTTAAAATGACACCATTGTAATCAACCTAACCTACCCAGGGGTCTTAATGAATATATATCTGTATCATGTAATGAACTGATAATATATATTTTTTAAATTACAGTAATTAATTCAGCAATACAGAGTAATCAACAATAATGTATACACAGTATATTACACTATATATGTATGTGGCACCATTTTCTGAGGGGAGTGCTGAGCCGGTCATGCTTTAGTTCAGTGTCAGGTAAAGCGGATTAAAAGGAGGAAGACAAAAGCTAAAACTGATCTATAAAACACCAAAGCACAGAAAAAAAAACATGGTCCAACAAAGCATTTGAAGTCTGTCAACCGCTAGCAAGAGTAAATCATCTCACAAGGCAGGAGATGCAGATGGAAATTAAAATAGCATGATGAAAATTTTTCGTCATCGAAAGATCGTAAGTTATTTAATATAGAATTTCATAGTAAACATGTTTATGTTTATAGGGTATTTGTCTCTTCTCTCTTTTATAGGGTGCTCCTGCTCAGGAGGCGGGGCCAGGCAGCAGTGACCCCGCCCTCCCCCAGGTGTATGCTGCACCCCCATCATATCCACCACCAGGACAAGCCCCACCAACCCCTACAGCTAGACTCCCACCTCTTGATTTTGGCTCTGCCCACACCACCTCTGATTACCCAGACCATCATCAGCTCCGAGTTTATCAGAGTGCTCAGCATGAGGGAGCAGAGCCTCTACCTACCAATAATACGGTAAGAGAAAGGCTTCATGGACTGGAGGTAAATATGCAACATTGTGTAACAGTGTGAGGACACTATGCTTCATGCATAATAACTCTGATACCATTTCTTATGTCTTTGTTATAACAATGTTATAAAACATGGTTGTTTTTAAATATTTATTATCTTAGTTCATATTATAAGTACTTTCAATCTTTACTCTTACCTGTAATAAGGAGGATAAAAAGGAGGAAGACAAAAGCTAAAACTGATCTATAAAACACCAAAGCACTGAAAATTTAATCGTTTTAAACACTTTATATATTCTGTGTGTGTGTGTGTGTGTGTGTGTGTGTGTGTGTGCAAAGCTCGCTTTGATCGAAGTATGATATATCGGAGGTGGTAGCTCAGTGGGAAAGGCATTGGGCACTGGTTCGCAAGGTCGTAGGTTCAAATGCCAGAACCACCAAGCTGCCGCTAGTGGGCCCTTGAGCAAGGCCCTTGCTATTTGTAAGTCACACTGGATAAGGGCGTCTGCCAAGTGCCGTAAATGTAACCTATAAAGAGGTGTGCGTGTGTGTGTGTGTGCTATACATATCACACAGATACACAGCACTCCACTCTAACCATGTAGGGTAATGCAGCTGATACACACACACACACACACACACACACACAGAGCTGTTTTTCTGTCAGTGTGTTTAATGTGGTGGTATTAACTTTAATGTGGTAATGTGGGGAGTTTTCTCAAATGTACTCAACCTAGGGGAAGTGGATGAGAGTGGATAGGGACACGACCTGTCTAAACTAGACCATGTATATATTCTGCCAATAGGGAGTGCAAGTCACTGGAGGTTTCAGAGCGGACGAGCTCCTTCTCCCTCCTCTTTCAGCCAGGTTCACACTTCTGCATCGTGACATCATAGCACCTAAACCCTGCCCCTGCACATACACACTCATCACACCCCACCCTTGCACACACACACCCTGCTCTGTCTGTGTGCTACGACTGAAGATGATGATGATGATGATACACTTTATATCCCCTCCTGATTAATATTTGCCCTTTTACATGGAATCGTGCATAATGACCTTTAACCTCAACTTCTCAATTTCTTTCTTTCATCTGCTGTCTCTGTCTGTCTTTCTCTCTCTCTCCCGTGCTCTCTTACTATTTCCCTATATTTTCTTTTTCTCCTTTTCTCCACAGCTGCAGCTAATCCTAGTATATCATGCTTTTCTGGGCCCCTGTGCTTTATTTCTTTCATTCACAGTCTTTATCCCTTTATTTTTTTGGCTCCAGCAGTTTATTTGTTCTTTAATCTGCTCTCTGTAACACAAACTTCTTGATGATTATGATGATAACAGCATAACAGTGCAATGGCATTTTGATGAGACAGGCTCTCTCTCACACAAACACACACACACACACACACACAGACACACACAGACACACACACACACACACACTCAGTGGCATCGTGATGCATTGTGGGTAGTGGATGTGGGTGTGACGCACTGTTAGCTGTAGTGCTGTACTGCATGTGGTCTTTTATCCACATTGATGATGTAATATTTGACGATGTAATCAGATATGTTAATATCTTGTAAGTGCATCGAGAACGGATGATTATTGATGATATTTACATGTAGAGATTATTATATTTTGATCTCTCTCTCTCTCCAACTCTCTGTCTCTCTCTTTCTCTCTCTCTGTCTTTCCCTTTCTCTTTTTCTGGAGTAATTACACAGTTGCTAATGGGAATGTGTTATAAAGTGATCATGTAATCAGTAACTGAAAATTCTTTGAAATTCTTTGTTTACCATACATTTATTTTGTTCCTCAAGCATTCTGAAATTCTTTGTAGAAAGGTACACTAATATATGGGCTGCAAAGTACTGGTCACATGACTTGTTTAGACACGTGACATGTTGTAGGCTCCACTCCAAATGCTAGCATTCTGTCTTGCTAAATACAACAGCTGCCATTTGGCGCTCGTATTAATGACTCGAAAGCACCATATTAGTTTAGTTAGCATTTGGGACATTGTATTTTTTAAAGGGTCTTCTTACTGTACCAATACAACGCACCACCATCGTTACTTTCGATCTTTTCTCTCTTTGTCACGCTATCGGTTTCTTAGGATGAAGGTCTGGCTCCTGTGACCTCAGATGCCCAGCCTCTAAGCGTTCCTGTGGTGACAGGTGCTGGGACAGGAAGCAGCAGTGAGGAAGAGGGTTCTGGCAAAGCCCAACCCAAACGCCTTCATGTCTCCAATATTCCCTTTAGATTCCGTGATCCTGACTTGAGACAGATGTTTGGGGTAAATAAAAATAAAACAAATAAATAAATAAATCTAT
Organism: Kryptopterus vitreolus; assembly: GCA_030449085.1. Taxonomy (NCBI): domain Eukaryota; kingdom Metazoa; phylum Chordata; class Actinopteri; order Siluriformes; family Siluridae; genus Kryptopterus; species Kryptopterus vitreolus. The sequence goes on from JACRUU010000002.1 coordinate 22,187,531, forward strand.
AAATACCAAAGAAACAAACAATAGATATGTGAAAAAATACAATATGTAATTTGAATGTAATTATTATGAAAACAGTAATATATGAATGTTCAATTGTAAATAATTTGAACTGAATCTGAATTGATTTCCCCAAATCAATCTTTTTTACTCAATGAATGACATAATCTAATTCCTTGCCTAATAGCGTACCTGATTTTTGACTTTAGTTTATTTCCACCCACTTAATCTTCCGTAAACCTAAAAGACTTTTGCATATACAAATATCTGGGTGTCAAATATAAGAATTTTCTTTTGTCTTTCAGCAATTTGGCAAAATCCTGGATGTAGAGATCATCTTCAATGAGAGAGGCTCAAAGGTAAATCAATATGTTTTAGCATTTTACATCACTTCCTGTCTCCTGGATTAAGCTGTTTGTCCATAAGATGCACTTAATCGATTCCTGTTTCACTCTCAAGTGTTTTGAGGTTGTGACTTGTGCTGTTTGTTGTTCATCAGGGCTTTGGCTTTGTGACATTTGAGAACGCATCAGAAGCCGATCGAGCCCGAGAAAAACTTAACGGAACGATTGTGGAGGGTAGAAAGATCGAGGTATGAATGTTTACAAGATTATGTTCATGTGTTGTGTACGAGGAACGATGTATATATGCGCTGGTAACAGATGTTCAGTCTTAACATCAGGTACTGATCATGCCTTAGAAGCATGCCTTACTGCCTTTTCTCAGAATTCTGGTGGATTACCATTCTATGTGGTTGATAGCTACTAGTTTTGCTTATTCGCAAACAGTAAGGAAGGAAAATTAGCGTTAATAAATTATAGTGTGACCTGTAGCTATAAATTCAATGACTCACTATAACAGGAACATTTCTAAATATGTATATAAGTGTAGGTGATTTTATGCCTTTTATTTACAGCTCAAATATGGAGTTGGGTGTAATCAACTCTGGAGTAATCAACCGAATGTGAATTCGCTCTATATTAAATGGCATCATCAGAAACCTGGGTTGTAATATCTTTGTGTGGGAGGTGGTAGCTCAGTGGTTAAGGCATTGCCCTTTGGACCAGAAGATCGCTGGTTCAAATCTCACCTCCACCAAGCTGCCATTAGTGGGCCCTTGAGCAAGGCCCTTAACCCTCAAATACTCAGTTGTAAGTTGCTCTGGATAAGGGCGTCTGCCAAATGCTATAAATGTAAATGTAACCAAGATGGACGTAGTTCCAGCATTCAATCAGCCCGCTCAAACGACACATTGTTTTATTTTTCTATTTTGATGAAATCATGTCTGTCAAATTTATAGTTAACTTCATAGTTATGATTATGTTTATTCATATTAAAGGTGAACAACGCCACAGCCAGAGTGGTGACAAAGAAACCGCAGACTCCTATTGTTAACGGTCAGTTTGTTACCAGTACACCCCTGAGTCATGTGAAGAAACTTCTGCCTGAGAAAATGCTTGCCATAATAATTATTGCATTGCTTACTTATGTCTGTGTGTAGCTGCAGGCTGGAAGATTAATCCTGTGATGGGAGCAATGTATGCTCCTGAGCTCTATACAGGTACTCCCCACACCCACCCACACCCACATATGATAACAAGTTCATTTATGCAGAGTTTAAAGAAGTCTTCAGTGAGTGAGTAAACTGCTGATATTGGCTAATTTTTCCTTCTCCATAGTGGCCAGCTTTCCTTACCCTGTTCCCACTGCAACGCTGGCTTACAGAGGCTCTGCCCTAAGGGGTCGTGGTCGTGCTGTGTATAATACTATCCGGTCTGCGGCTGCAGCAGCCACGCCCACTGCTGTTCCAGCCTACCCAGGGTCAGTCTTAATTTGAAATAAAGTGGCGGAACTGGATCCGTCTCACTGTTAGAGTATTAAAATGATTGGTATTATAATTATGTATGTGTTACAGGGTGGTGTATCAGGATGGACTATATGGAACGGAAGTCTATGTGAGTTTAAAAACAATTTATTTTGATCAAAATTATTTAAATTTGGGCTAATATGTTGGACACTGGACATAAATAATGTCTATGTGTTAGGGAGGATATCCTGCTGCATACAGAGTGGCTCAGTCTCCTTCAGCCACAGCTACAGCTGCATATAGTGATGGGTAAAATTACTATAATATCTGTTCATCGTTTAATCAAATTTTGTGCAATTCATCTATCAACATTGTGTTCACATTGTGTATATAACTGTACGTGTTTATATTTCTGTGTGTGCTTATATGTAGGTATGGGAGAGTGTATGCCACTGATCCCTATCATCACTCAGTAGGTCCAACGACCACTTATGGAGTTGGCACTATGGTGAGATTCACACACACACACACACACACACACACGAACACACACACAAACACACACTCATAGCTTTTCTTCACACACTTTGGACCACAACATGGCTGATTTTTACAAAGATTAATTTTGTGTTTGTGCGTGTTTGTGTGTGTGTGTATGTGTTTCCCATCAGGCAAGTTTATATCGAGGCGGCTACAACCGCTTTACCCCATACTGACCACCATATTGACTCCTGTTGACTAGAGCACTATCTGGTCCGAGCGTCAATCAGCCAATCACCCGAAGAGCCTAAGAGAAGCCACAAGCCACACTGACCTCATACATGGTGCTCACAATGCTCACAGTGTCATAGTTAGCTTTGAGCTAATAATATACTACTGAAAGAGCAGAGCTTAGTACTGCTAGCTTTTTAGTCTCTCCATTTGATTATTATTATTATTATTATTATTATTATCATCCTCATAATTATTACTACATTTTGGGTGATTAGCAACACCATTTGTAAGATAATAATCTCGCCTAGTTCAGACAAACATTGAATACAACCAATCACTGATTAGGTGATTATGATGTTAGAAGGAACATGCTGATATATTTGCAGTATTACTATGATAAATCATGACCTTCACTTTTAGCTTGTTGAGAAATAGGATTTCGATTTGGCCTTACATATTTTCTCAACTTGTGTACATCCCTGTCATCAAAAGGGCTTAAGTACAAATCAGACATTTAAACACGTCCAATGACATAACAGCGCAATGATTGCTCTCACTGCTAGCAAAAATAACTAGTTAAAAACAATAACAATGCATCAGTTAAAAACAATAACAATGCTACACCTAAAGATAGCATGTTAGACAACATGTTACATCAAAAGCAAATCATGTTAGCATAGCTAACTAGTTAACTGTTAGCTAACTAGCTAATCTGGGTTTATGTTAAGTTCTGACTTCAGCGATATATAGCATGTGCTAAACATTGTGCTATGTTGTTGAAATGATGATACGCACGAACCTAAAGCTTAGTCAATATAAGAATTATTTTTGTAGATAATTGTAATATTGATGTGCAGTGCAGTGAGTGTGTGTGTTTGTGTGTGTGTGTGTGTGTGTGTGTGTGTGTGTGTGTGTGTGTGTGTGTGTGTGTGTGGTGTGATGAAGGGTGCACAGGAGAATCTGACTCAACTTTTCCTCCTCCTCCTTATGCTGTGTGTAATCTACCTCTGTGCTGATGGTTCTCAGGTGTATGACGATATCACTCAGTATCATGATACACTTGACACAGATAGCATTAACACGTTGTCAGGCCATAATGAGATGAAAGTGATGTTGCAATGTTGATATTGGCATGTGAAAGTATGGTATCGTCACAGCCATGAACTCAGCCCAGCACCATTCATGTTTTAGAGAAACTATCTCTTTGTGGCTCTATCTGGCTAAATCTCTTGAGCATTTCGCTTCTGTTTCTATTTCTGTCAAACTTCTGTCAAACACACACACACACACACACACACACACACACACACACACACACACAGACACACACACACATGAATTTTTGTATCAAAAATTACACAATTATCAATTATCCCACAATTCTAATGGCTCCATCACTTTCACACAGTGTAGACTGTAAATTATTAATTTCAAATTCTTGAGCCCCAAAATAGCATTAAGTGCATTTGTGTTTGAATGTGTGCGTGTGTGTTTGTAAGTGTGGGAAATATTTGACCCTTTTGATAGATATTCCTTTTCTTGCATTTCTTTTTCTTTACCTTTCAATGTGCCTTTGACTTGTCTTTTGTCTCTTATTTCAAATCCTTTGTCTAATGTATTTATCTGATTTTTCTCTCCTTTCTGCTGCAATAAACATTCTGTCAGTCTGTCTTGATGCTGTTTTTCCTTTTCCCTCTGTTCCTTATTCTCTGTCCCTATGTACTGTATTAATATTGTGGGGTGGGGTGCTGATTACAGACATGTAGCACATGATCATCCCTTGAGGTGACGTGAGCGTGAGGCTGTGATGAAGTAATGTATAATCGTAATTGATTATTATTAAAATATCATAAACTATGTAACAATTCAGCACACAGTTATGTCCCAAAGGCTGCTATCAGAAATGCACTTCAAAGAAAAATGCGTAAAATAAAAAAACAAAATCAGTCTATGAGCTCACGCACATCCACATTCTCCGTCTTTACTTTTTTATTATTTTGTTAATAATTTTCCAATTTTCTTTATTTAACATCTTATTTCTCTCTATCTATCTCTCTCTCTCTCTCTCTCTCACACACACACACACACACACACACACACACACACACATGTCATCACATTGTTTTTTTACCCCTTTCTCTTTCAGTTTGAATTCTCTCTCACTCATACTTCTTTATTCTCTTCTGTACAGTCTGTACAGTTCTAAAATTTTTACTCTTCTTCTTGTTCATCTTTGTATCAATAATTTTTCCTGTCATTTCTCTTCTCTGTTTTTCTTAAACAAATCTTTTCTGCTAAATAAAAATTTTATCTGATAATTTATCTATCTATCTATCTATCTATCTATCTATCTATCTATCTATCTATCTATCTATCTATCTATCTATCTATTTATTATTCTTTCTTTCTCTTTCTTTCTTTCTTTCTTTCTTTCTTTCTTTCTTTCTTTCTTTCTTTCTTTCTACATTATGACTATTGTTTCCTGTTAACACAATTTGAGCAGTACACCTGCTTTCTTTCTTACTACTTTATCACTTTATATTCTTCTGTTAGCATGATGATCTGTACACCTTCTTTCCCTCTTTCTTTCTTTCTTTCTTTCTACTTTATCACTTTATTTTTTCTATTAGCATGGTTTGATCTGTATACCTTGTTTCCCTTTTTCTTTCTTTCTTTCTTTCTTTCTACTTTATCACTTTATTTTTTCTATTAGCATGACATGATCTGTACACCCGCTTTCTTTCTTTCTTTCTTTCTTTCTACTTTATCAGTTTATTTTTTTCTATTGGCATGACATGATCTGTACACCTGCTTTCTTTCTTTCTTTCTTTCTACTTTATCACTTTATTTTTTCTATTAGCATGGTTTGATCTGTATACCTTCTTTCCCTGTTTTTTCTTTGTTTGTTTGTTTGTTTCTTTCTACTTTATCACTTTATTTTTTGTATTAGCATGGTTTGATCTGTATACCTTCTTTCCCTGTTTTTTCTTTGTTTCTTTGTTTCTTTCTACTTTATCACTTTATTTGTTCTATTAGCATGACATGATCTGTACACCTGCTTTCTTTCTTTCTTTCTTTCTTTCTTTCTACTTTATCAGTTTATTTTTTTCTATTAGCATGATTTGATCTGTACACCTTTCGTTCTTTCTTCCTTCCTTTCTTTCTTTCATTCATTCTTTCTTTCTTTCTACTTTACTTTTTTCACTTTATTTTTTTTTTATTAGCATGTGGGGTGATTTTACACCTTACTTTCTTTTAAAATTACTTTTAGTTTTTTTTTATACTGAGAGGGGGAAAATTTATCTGTTTGAAACCTTTATCATTGTGGAGTTTTTATTGGATGCTGACTTTTTATCTTTACTTTTTTTTCTATTACATGGTATCTGGATACCTTCCTTCCCTGTTAGAACTTTCGTTGTCTTCGGGTTTGTTCTTCATGCACTTTCTTTTTGTTACACATCGTACATTTTTCTTGCTTTCTTTCATCTATTCTTACACCTCTTTCTACTTTCTTTCTTCTTATTATCATTTTTTTCTTCTTTATTATTGTACACCTTTCTTCTTTCTTCCTCAACTTCTTCTTTTATTCTTCTTGTCTTTCTTTTCGTTTAGCTGACTTCATTTTAGCCTGTATTTTATTTCTACCTTAATTGATTTGATTTCCCTTTACTCTTCTTTCTTCTTTCTGTCCTTTCTTTTTCTTTCCGTTTCTTTCTTTCTTTCTTTCTTTCTTTCTTTCTACTTTATCACTGTATTTTTTCTATTAGAATGACTTGATCTGTACACCTTTCTGTCTTTCTTTCCTTCTTTCTTTCTTTCTTTCTTTCTTTCTTTCTATTTATCATCTATTGTTTCTATTAGAATGACTTTGATCTTTTTCTCTTTATTTTCTTGATCTTCCTTCTTGTCTTTCTGAATTCTTATTCTGTACTCTTTCTTTTTTTCTTTCTTTCTTCTTTTCATCTATTCTTCTTTCTTCTTTCTTCTACTTTATCACTGTATTTTTCTATTAGAATGACTTGATCTGTACACCTTTCTGTCTTTCTTTCCTGTCTTCTTTTTCATTCATTCATTCTTTCTTTCTTTCTTTCTTTCTACTTTATCACTGTATTTTTTCTATTAGAATGACTTGATCTGTACACCTTTCTGTCTTTCTTTCCTTCCTTCTTTCTTTCTACTTTATCACTTTATTCTATCTATTAGAATAACTTGATCTGCACACCTTCTTTCTTTCTTTCTTTCTTTCTTTGTTTACCTTTTGTCTTCTACCTTTTTATTTTCTAAATTAATCTATTGTTCACCCATTTTCTTTTCCCTTTATTATTTTTTTTTAACATATACTATTTTATTATTTAAATCCTTAAATCTCTCTTATGCTTTTCTACTTCCTCTTTCTTTTTTATCTACAGGCTGCTATACATGAGTCACCCATGTCCTGTGTACTCTGTGTGTGTGTGTGTGTGTGTGTGTGTGTGTGTGTGTGTGTGTGTGTGTGTGTGTGTGTGTGTGTGTGTGTGTGTGTGTGTGTGTGTGTGTGTGTGTGTGTGTGTGTGTGTGTGTGTGTGTGTGGGTGTGTGATGTTTGAATAAAGAATTTCATTATTGTTTAAACGCAGTCTGTGTGATGGATCTGAGACAGTTTGAAATGAATGCTGATTTTGCTGCTCTAGTAATAAAGATAAATCAAACCACAACACACACACACACACACACACACCACACACACACACACACACACACACACACACACACACACACACACACACACACATGAAATAGAAGGCTGGAAACAAAGTGGAATTAATGGAATTTAGGGAAGTAAGCCTTGTGACATAGAGAGTACCTCCCCTGTACATGATCAATTACCTCATGAGGTAACCTCATTACCTCATTAACCTCATCTAAGCAGGTTATACTTAATACAGCAAGGCTGCTATGGTGGTCTTGTAACATGCTTTTGATTTGATTAGTTTCAGCTTTGAAAACTCCACTCTGCTTGAGATACAGTCACTTAAAAAGATATACATCTTCATAGTAGTCAATGTTTTCGGATACATTTCTTAGGGCTCCCTATCTGATATAAATATTAGGGCTGTCTCTAGATTTAAATATTTAATCGCATGCTTGCCATGAGAACTCCTGATTAATCACACATTATGCATTTATGTTACGTTTACGGCATTCGGCAGACGAATAATAAAACCATATGTACCATAAATTAATTATTTGAATGTTTTTAATACTCAAAATCTCTCCCTTTAATAAAAGTATTAATTATTTCATATTAATTTCACTCTGGATATATATTGGATATACAGTGGCAAGAAAAAGTATGTGAACCTTTTGGAATTTCATGGTTTTCTGAATAAATTTGTCATAAAATGTTATCTGATCTTCATCTAATTCATTGGTATTGACAAACACAATGTGTCTAAAAATAATAACACAAAAAAATCCAATCTTTCTTGTCTTTATTGAACACAATCATTCAACATTCAAAATGGCAGTGGAAAAAGTAAGTGAAACCTTAGAATGAATAACTGGTTGACCCCCCCTGGCAGCAATAAACTCAACCAGGCGCTTCCTGTAGCTGTGGATCAAACCTGCACATCGCTGAGGAGGAATTTTAGCCCATTCTTCCTGGCAGAACTGCTTTAGCTCTGTCATATTCTTTGGACGTCTCATGTGTATGGCCCTCTTCAAGTCAATCCATAGCATCTCTATTGGGTTGAGGTCTGGGCTCTGACTTGGCCACTCCAAAAGGCGGATTTTGTTTTTCTGAAGCCATTCTGTTGTGGACTTGCTCCGGTGTTTTGGGTCGTTGTCCTGTTGTATCACCCACTTTCTACACAGTTTCAGCTGATGTACAGACATTCTCACATTATCCTGAAGAATTGTCTGATATACTTGGGAATTCATCTTCCCCTCAATGATTGCAAGCTGGCCAGGCCCTGATGCAGCAAAGCAGGGCAAAATCATGATGCTTCCTCCACTGTACTTTACAGTTGTGATGATATTTTCATGACGATATGCCGTGCCCTTTCTATGCCAGATGTAGTGCTGTGTGTTTTTTCCAAATAGTTTAATCTTAGTTTCATCAGTCCACAAAACATTTTGCCAATACCGCTGTGGAGTGTCAATGTGCTCTTTTGCAAACTTAAGGCGTGCAGCAATGTTCTTTTTAGTAAGCAGCGGCTTCCTTGGCGGTGTCCTGCCGTGGATACCCTGCTTGTTCAGTGTTTTACGTATTGTAGACTCATGAACAGATATGTTAGCAAGTTCCAATCAATGATGCCTTCAAATCTTTGGCTGTCATTCGGGGTTGTTTCTTTACCTCATTGATGAGTGTTCGTTGTGCTCTTGGTGTCATTTTGACGGGGCGCCCACTTCTAGGTAGAGTAGCAACAGTCCCAAATTGTCTCCATTTGTAGATTGTTTGCCGTAACTGTAGACTGGTGAATTTCTAAAGTCTTTGAAATAACTTTGTAACCCTTGCCAGCTTCATGTAAATCAACAATTCTTGATCGTAGGTCCTCTGAAAGCTCTTTTTGGCGAGGCATGGCTCACATAATCATGTTCTTCTTGTGCAGAGCAAACTCCAAAGGTTTGAGGGGTTTTTATCAGTCAAAGTATCTGTAGTCCACACCTCCAAACTTATTATCTTAACAAGACTCCAGGTGTTGCTAAAACCAATTAGCTCCAATTAGCTTTTTTGAGGTCATTAACTCAAGGTTTCACTTACTTTTTCCACTGCCATTTTGAATGTTGAATGATTGTGTTCAATAAAGACAAGAAAGATTGGATTTTTTTGGTGTTATTATTTTTAGACACATTGTGTTTGTCAATACCAATGAATTAGATGAAGATCAGATAATATTTTAAGACAAATTTATTCAGAAAAACCATGAAATTCCAAAAAGGTTCACATACTTTTTCTTTCCACTATATATATATATATATATATATATATATATATATATATATATATATATATATATATTGGGAAATTTAGAGGATGGTCAATGCTGAAATTATCTGGGAAGGACACGGACTGGACACGGAAGTTTTTTTTTAATCTTTTTTAATTTGTTCATTTTATTTGTTCAGAATGAAAAGTACCATAGAAGGAGCAAATCTCTCACACGCGCTTTAATAAAAAAGTGTGCCGTTAAAGTGAACTTGTGACCCCTCATGGTTTACTCTTTTACTCTTTTCACACGCACATTCCGACTTTCTCCTGCCGCTGCCTGTTGTACCGGATGTGTATCTTGGATGACAGGTGTCGAATCCAATGAGCGTTTTCGGATTTATTAACGTTTCTGGATTTGTAAATGTGTTTTTGTATTGTTAATCAATTTCGTTATTTTGTTGTATTATTTGTTATTTGTTGTATGATTTGTTCATTTGCTTTGCTCTACTCGGCCACTGTAGTTTTATTTTTAGTATCTGGATTTCTTTGCTAAAAGAATATTTTTGGACTCATTAGCAAACTACAGCTCGAGGGCCACAACCGGCCACTTGGTCCTTTTAAACGGTCCGAAGGTACAGAATTGTCCAAATCATATCATATCATTATTACTGCATTCATTTGCCCTTGTCCTGTAATGCCTGAAGTTCCACAGGTGGCGCATTAGGCACGCTGACACATTGCGTATTAATGCCTTTTTATGTTTGTTTGATATTTATTCATCTGTCTGTCAAATTGTACAGTTGTAGTTTTGTACAAAGCAAACTAGACAAATTTACTTGCCATACAAGCCAGGCTTGTATAAAGCTTGTGAGACAGCTGTCACATGCACAGTCAGACCAGTCTGAACCATAAAGCCTTTCTAAGGGCTTCGAAGTTGCTTTTAGTCTCTTGGTAGCTTCCCTGATCGATCATCTCCTGGCTCAGTTTTCCAGTTTGGATGGGCAGCCTGGTCTAGGCAATGAGCTGATGGAAAGAATATGTTTCCACGTCTTAATGATGCTCTGAACAGCACTCTGAGAGATTGCGGAATCCAACAATATCTTTTTGTAGTCTTTTCCTAATTTTTTTCCAGATTTATCATGGATTACTTTTTAAAGTACTTTCCAAACCATGGTGAGTTATTTGCCGTACCACACACTTTAAACTGGTTTTATTCTGAAGTAATAAAAGCCACTACAGTTGATGTCTGGTGGAAATTCACCTGGTGTTTGATAAGGAAATTTATTGGTTTCAGCAAGATTATAATGGCATTCACTACCAGGCAAATGTTTGGAAAGGCATTCCCATTTAATGTTTTTAAAATGGGAATAGTATATTGTATGTTCTCACTGAAAGCATCAAAACTATGAATGAACACGTATGGAATTATGTAGTAAAGAGTAAACAGGAGCGTGACTTAAACCAATCAAGATGGTTTGGGATGAGATGGAGTGCAGAGTGAAGACAAAGGGCCAACAAGTGCTTCAAGACTGTAGGAAATCCATTTCAGGTGATAACCTCATGAAGATCACAGAGAGAATGCCAAGAGTGTGAAGCAGTAATCAAAGCAAAGGGTGGCTATTTTGAAGAATCTAAAATATTAAATATATTTTGAGTTATTTCACACTTTTGTTTACTACATTGTTAAATAAGTGTTCATTCAGAGTTTTGATGCCTTCAGTGAGAATACAATATAAAATGTAAACTTAATGATTAGGGTTATAATGTGTTCATATATATATATATTATATATATATATATATATATATATATATATATAAACCCAGTGACATCATTAGGTAGGTTACATCATTAGATAGGTGTGGCTTATTTTTTCCCTCTTTATTTTGCTGAGTTGCATCTTTCAGTTTCATTTTTCCTCAGACAAGAGGTTAACCAGATCGCTGTATGTTATATTCACAGTATCTTTCTGGTGTCATTCACTCTCATATAGCAATAATGATGATTCTCCCCCTACTCTGTAAGTAATCATTATTTTATTTAATACTTAGATAGCATTATGATCAAATCGGTATATGCTGTGGTGATTTGTGTGTGTGTTTGTGTGTCAGCCATTTTGAAAACAATTCTGCCATTTTAAAAACTTAAGAAATGAGTTTACAGTTTAACTGTTTAAGCACAGACTGTAAACATAGCTGCTGTAATTACACCTTGTGTTTGTATTTAGATACCAGAACAAAGCTAAATGTACATAAATACCATATTTCTTCCAACACTCAGTATGAAACCCTCACGTGTAATTAGATCGGGTAACTTGCTTCTGCTCTGAGAGTTCAGGCATGGAGAGTATCTTTATTGCTATTCAGTGGTGTGGGATTTCTTGTATACAAAACAGAAGCTTATCATATAAAACCACTCCAAATCTTTTACAAAGTACTAATTTTGCTAATCATTTAATTATAAGCGATTTAAGAAAAATTAAGATTTTCTATAGTAAATCTTGCCCTTAGATTTTAATTACCCAAAAGCAAGAGAACATTTTCATTTTCTCTGAAATGGGTTAAAAGTCTTGCCTGCTGTACCTTTCAACGCCTTATATCAAAAAGATTAAGTTAATCAAACGAACAAATTCTGTGTAGGAAATAACTTCCTCTTTAAGCCCCAAAACAAGCAAGGCCCTTCACCCTCAACTGCTCAATTTCAAGTCATCTGGATAAGGGTGTCTACCAAATGCCGTAAATGTAAATGCCAGGCAAGCTGAGATTCTAGTAAAAGCTGTGGTATGTGGTAAAGAACTGATAAATTATAAACTATAGAAATTAATCAGAATTCACTACTGATCATAACTGCTCTGCTGTAAAAGAGGAAGAATAGCCTTTTTCTATCACATATATGTTACAACACTTCCCATATACCAGCTTATTTGAGATAAACTGGGATCAGAGGCCAGGGTCAGCCATTATATTTACATTTACATTTACATTTATTTAGCAGTATTTAGCAGGCACCCTTATCCAGGGTGACGTACAAGAAGTGCTTTAGGTCTCGATCTAAGGATAAGATTCATTCATGAAGGGTAAATACAAACTTAAGTACACAAGTATAGACAGTTTTTTTTTTATTTCACCCCTGGATTGAGGGCCTTTCTCAAGGCCCTTAGGGCTGCAAAGACTCGAGCCCCTAACCTGTACACAATCTCAAGATCTACAGAAATCAACCGAAAGTCTGGAAGTTTAATTAGTGATGTCACCAATAGGAAAGGTATTGAGAACCAGCACTTTTTGTAAAAGTAAGTAATTGAGACAACAGTGGACTACCGAAAAGCTTCTTTGATACTTTTATCGCGTAGTTTTATCATTTTATCATTTTCAGTCTCTGAATGATGTCATCAGGTGACCAAGGTTTTGTGCTGTTTGTTATTGTATTTAAAACATAATCTAAATATGAATAAACCCACAGGAAATGATAGGCTAAAAAGGGTTAAAAAAATTAATTGCTTTTCACTACTGTTGAGTCAGTCTGTTCCAGGTATAGTATAGGATAGCTGCTAAATAACTGTGAAAATTCTTTATTATATTATGCTGTGCTCCTATGCATATGCTGTTCGAATATTTTGTGATGCTCTATGAGGAAATCTCTCTCTCTCTCTCCTTGATGGCTTTTTTAAAAGAGGGCTTTTAAAAAAAGCTTTAATTGTCTTTTCTGTTTGCATAGAAGCATTTACAGTGCAGCATTAATAAAATAACATGAAATTTCTCACATCATGACTTATAGTACCAAATTATAGGTAGTAGTATCAATAACAGTAGCAGTACCGGTATTAATAAAATAGGAAACACTTACAATAACCGGGCATAAATTATCCTGTATTAATATGTAAATTAAATGTTACTTCATTATGGACTAATGATGAGTTAAGGCATATACTAATAAAGAACTAACCTTACTACAGCATGAGTCAAATGAGTTTGTGTGAACAACAATTACATGTTAGTTCATGTTTATTAATTAATGTATTATAATAATTGGTTAAGTTCAAAGTAACTTGCTCTATGAGAAAGAATATTAATTATAAGTGCACTATTTAAACTACATTACAAACACCATTAGGTGTTGAATTGTTCTCCTCATGCAACGTACAAATTCATGATAATAATCACATCCTTTTACCTGATTATTCATATATTTCTCATCAAATCTACTCACCATGAATGAATGGTTAAAGTTGCCTGGGCCCCAGCTCACTGCTCCATTTTCTTCAGGGTTGAAATATCACTCTAACATGTATACATGAAGCAGACATTACTTTACAAACTACAAAAATCAGCTGTAGCCTACAGATGATGATTTTCTCTTGCTTTATTATGTGGACTGAATTATTGTGTCATTACATATCAAGTCTCCTGTCTTTATATAATCGCTCTGCTCCGTTATTTCTTTACAAACCACCAAATGGTACTGATTGATAAGTGATTAAAAATGAGCTGAATATGTGTAATACACAGCCAAGTACAGTCATGACATAATTATACATTAACACGTCATGAATTAATGTTAGTATATGTGTAGTTAAGGATGAGTTAACAATAACAATCTGTAGGCTAAAGCTGATTTGTAGTTTGTAAAGTAACATCTTTATGTGTACATGTTAGTGATATATTTCACCCATGTGGACTATTGGAGCAGTGTGTTGGGGCCCAGGCTACTAATTCATATTCTTTCTTATAGAGCAGGTTACATTACGCTTAATCTAAAGTGTTATTTAATATATTAATTAGCAAACGTACTAACGTACTTAAGGTAATCATTGTTCACATGAACTCGTGACTCATGCTAAAGTTAAGGTTAGTTCTTGATTAGTATATGCCTTAACTCATCATTATCTCATAATGAAGTAACATTTAATTTACATATTAATACATGATAATTTATGCCCGGTTTTGTGTTACCATTACCAAGTGTTACCATACCCATGCCTAGTCAGGTTTGTAGGCAACTGACGATTAGATTTGAACAGCCCATTTCAAGTTTAATACATACTTGCAATTGTAATAATCGCCATTATTCTGGGGAAATGTTCTACTAGATTTAACAGCGTGCTTGTGGAGATTTGTGCTCATTCAGACTCCATGGTGTTAGTGAAGTCAATTACAGGGGAGGGGATGTAGCTTAGTGGTTTAAGACGCTAGGCTGTTGATCAGAAGGTTGGAGGTTCGAGCCCTGGTATTGCCAAGCTGCCTTCCTTGAGCAAGACCCTTAACCCTGTGTGCTCTAGGGGCATCGTATCCTGGCTGTCACTGCGTTCTGATCCTAGCTTTCAAAAACAAGCTGTGATATGCGAAGAAAAGAATTTCAATGTACTTTAATGTATATGAGACAAATAAAGACTATTCTACTATAAGGTGTGAGGAAACACTCAATATTTTCTAAATAAAATGAACAGATTAGCAGATAAATTAAAGCTGCTGCAGAACTGGGGCTCTACAGACTGATTATATCAAAGACAAATTACACACAATTGCACACATTTTCCTTTTCTTACTCAATATAATAATAATTAAATTTAAAATAGATTTAAAATAATTACATCTAAAATGTATCTAATTTATAGGTTAAACAGTGCATTTTTTGGGGGTGGTTGTAAGAATTGAAGAATCTGAGACATTATAGTACTCACTTTACTCTGGTAATAGTACACATTATACTGTTTTTATATCTTTATACTGTTTTTATGCTAATGCTTTACCTGATGCCACACCCAGGCCAAATGTGCCTGTAATAACAAGAACACTTCACCTCTAATTTATTTACAAATCGATTCTTTTGTGTGCACATTAAACATTGCATGAGTTATAATTATGTTCTGTGGTGTTTAATGTTGATGCTCCATGCACTTCTGAAATATTAACACACTCAGAGTAGGTTAAACTACTTGTTAACTGTAATTTGTAAATTGTTATATGATGTAATGTGTCATGTGTAACCTATTTCGGCTCTTTAATTAAACACTACTCCTACATGTTCCTTTTCTGTAGTTGGTTTTCAGATGATGGTTTACTCGCAGGAGTTCATGTGCTGTACAAAAACTCTGGCTAACGGCTCTGTGTCCTACTCACTGAATGGCACAGTTCCAGAAGACGCGCACATCAACTGGAATAAAAACGTATATTTTCATCTCATATTTATCCACACAACATGCTAATGCATTTCATATATTATATATGTTGCTCTTTATTGAAACATTTTTCTCCAGAGAAATCCCTTAGGTCTCTATGTATTTAACCAACTGGTAATTGGTGTGCGATTCTTATGTGCAATGCTAACTAATTAAATATTAATTAAAGGATTATTATGATGCATTGCTCTAACACTCACAGCTGTTCGTCCATTAATGTTACACAGCTGTGTAGGTTAGCAAAAGTGCTGGATGCAAGTGCTAGGTAGCTTCGTGGTTTATATACAAGACAGGCAGACAATCTAGAAATGGCAGGCAAAAATTTAAAAATAATGTCGTTAGGTACAACTTCTGACAGGCCCTGGAGACAGACGAGCATTGAAGCAGAGAGGAAAAGGGGGAGGACCCAGAGGCGGAGTCAGACTCCAAGATGAAGAGAAGGGAATGACAAACCAGGCAAAATTGTTACTGCTCTAAATCAGTAAAGATACAAACAGAAAATCCAAAAACCAATAAGTTTATTGAAACAAAAGCACAAAAAACTGGATCTTAAGGTGACCAAAAAATACCAAAAAACAGAAAGGCACAGTAAGGAATAAATCCTGAGAAGGAAAAGAGGGAAAAATAGAGCAAATGGGAGAGAAAGAAGTAAATAACACATTAAGCGAGACCAAAATATATCAGCTCGGGAAGAACAAAGACCAAGCAGAGCATGCAGGTGGAAGGTAGTTTAAATAGCAGAATTAATTAGAAACAAGTGAAAGCAATAAAAGAGGAAAGACAGCTTCAACATAGTCCACATGCTCAGATGTTTCGTGGTAGACCACCTCGGGCTCAGACAGGTCTTTGGAATCGTATACTATAGCTATATAGGTTTATCATAAAACCCGGGTTTGTCCAGCAGTAGGCCTACAATGATAATATCATATATTCAATGATTATTCACACTCAAAGCTTACTCACGTTCAAGGGTTACCTGTAACTCAGAGTTACATCATCAGCTTCAGACTGTAACTTTGCACCTTAAAACCTTTTTTGGAAAAGTGTAAAATTAAGGCTTCTATTAACATGTGCACTTCGTGAATGTGTGCCTATGTAGGGCACTGTTATAGTAAGTGAAGATGGAGATACAGATGGACGCTACATTATATCAAAGACAGAGACAGGATATGTCATGTACCAAAAATATACAGATGTCACTTGCAAGTTGGAGAGTCCACAGAATGGGGTGTGTCCTACAACTCTCACTTACTTTAATCACATTATACAATGTTGTCAATTTTCAACTATTAATACTTCCCTCTGCTGGTATTTAAACAGGTATCCTGGGAGATTAAGTGCATAGGTATGTCAAAATCGTTTATCTCCACCTTCTTGAAATATGGTATATAATAGCATATTATTTCATGCCATGTGTTATGTCATAGGTTAGTGTCAAAATTATTAAAATAATTATTTTCAAAACCCTCACTATGAATTGATACGGTGCCCTTGCAGCATAGAGGGTTAAGGGCCTTGCTTAATGACCCAGGGATTGCAGCTTGGTGATATCGGGGCTCAAATCCCCAACCTTACGATTATTAGCCCTAAGCCTTAACCACTGAACTACCCCTTCCCATTGTAAAGTGACTCAAAATTTGATTTTTTCCACCAAATTTAATAAATGGGCATAGATAAGCAGCTTGTTTAATAATTGCCACTGTTTAACCTCTGCAGCATAATTTGTTGAGTTATTTGAGAAATATCAAGCTTTTATTTAGTGTTGTGAACAGTTTTGTTCATGGTGTCTGATTTGCTGGTCTTAACATTAGGTAAATACAATCATCGTCTTCATCATCAGCTTGATCAGCAAGGCAGTTGTCATCTTGGTGGAGCCTTTGGGGTCGCTATCATGGTCGTCCCATTTTGCGAAGGTGGTGTATGCCATCCGAGCAAAACAAATTTATCTTAATCTCATCAGAGCACAAGATCTGGTTTAGTAATCTGTTCCTAGACAGGACTCAGTTTCTTTAAACGATCCTGGCAAGGCCTGTTCCCAATGGAACCCACCTTGGAAAACCTCTGTATGACCCTGGTCACTGTATTGTTACAGTACAAGATGCCCTGTCATGCAGACAAAAACACAAACATGCTGAATATGACATAGCTTTGCATGGTTAAATAACCTACATCCGTTTTGAGCATCCCATTGAGTGTACTCATTTTTGTTGCCAGCTATTTTGACAATAATGGTTGCAATTTTTGGAGGACAGTAAATCTGTACTGCTGTACAAGCTGCACACTAACTACACTAAAATATATAAGCTTTATTTCTATATTATTATTACTTTAGAAAATACAATAAATTGGTTGTTGAACTGTGCTGGCTTTCTTTTGTATCCATCCATCCATCCATCCATCTTCCTCCGCTTATCCGGGACGGTCGGGACCGTCGCGGAGGACTTCCCTTCTCCAGCCTTTTGGCTCAGCTCCCTCTTCACTATGACGGACCGGTACATCGACCGCATTACTGCAGAGGCTGCACCGATCCGCCTGTCGATGAGGTAAACTCCCGTTCCATCCTCCCACGACACCGGTCTCGCCGCATCCACTCGTCCCCTCGATCTCGTCCACCTCCCCTCGCTCGTGAACGAGACCCCAAGATACTTGAACTCCTCCACTTGGGGAAGGAGCTCTCCACCAACCTGAAGTGGGCTAACCACCTTTTTGCGGCTAAGGACCATGGCCTCGGACTTGGAGGTGCTGATCTTCATCCCAGCTGCTTCACACTCGGCTGCAAACCTTCCCAGTGCATGCTGAAGGTCTTGGCCTGATGGAGCCAACATGACAACATCATCGGCAAAAAGCAGAGACGAGATCCTGTGGTCCCCAAACCAGACTCCCTCCAGCCCCTGGCTGCTCCTAGAAATTCTGTCCATAAAAATAATGAACAGAACCGGTGACAAAGGGCAGCCTTGCCGGAGTCCAACATGCACCGGAAACAGGTCTGACTTACTGCCGGCAATGCGAACCAAACTCCTGCTCCGTGCATACAGAGATCGCGCCGCCCTCAACAGAGGGCCTCGGACCCCATACTCCCGGAGCACCCCCCACAGAGTGCAGCGAGGGACACGGTCGAATGCCTTCTCCAAATCCACAAAGCACATGTGGACCGGTTGGGCAAACTCCCATGATCCCTCTATCACCCTGTAGAGGGTATAGAGATGGTCCAGTGTTCCACGGCCAGGTCGAAAACTGCATTGTTCCTCCTGAATCCGGGGTTCGACTAAAGGCCTCTCCAGTACCCTGGCATAGACTTTCCCAGGAAGGCTGAGGAGTGTGATCCCCCTATAGTTGGAGCACACCCTCCGGTCCCCTTTCTTAAAAAGAGGAACCACCACCACGGTCTGCCAATCCAGAGGCACCGTCCCCAGCTGCCACGCGATGTTGCAGAGGCGTGTCAGCCAAGACAGCCCCACAACATCCAGAGACTTCAGGTACTCAGGGCGGATCTCATCCACCCCCGCTGCTCTGCCACCGAGAAGCTTCTCAACTACCTCGGTGACCTCAGCTTGGGTGATAGATGACGCCACCTCTGAGCCCATGGCCTCTGCTTCCTCATCGGAAGGCATGACTCCGGGGTTGAGGAGATCCTCAAAGTATTCCTTCCACCGTCCGATGATGTCCCCAGTTGAAGTCAACAGATCCCCACCTCCACTGTAGACAGTTTTGGCAGGGCACTGCTTCCCCCTTCTGATATGTCGGACGGTTTGCCAGAATTTCTTTGAGGCCGACCGATAGTCCCTCTCCGAACTCCTCCCATACCCGAGATTTTGCCTCAACAACCACCCGGGCCGCAGCCCGCTTGGCCTGACGGTACCCATCAGTACAGCTTTCTTTTGTAAAATATTTATTTTATAAAATATTTTGAAATGTTTTTAAATAAAAAAAATGTATACCTTATGAAACTATAACTCACAGAACCACCTTTAGAAGCAATAAATTCAATTAATCATGTTCTGTATGACTTTCACATCCTTGATCAGATTATTTTTATGTCCTATGTTATTTATGTTAAAATAAAGTACATTCTCCCCCCACAGATCCATGTAAACCGGATCCTCATGCAGGTATATTTATACTTTGTTTATTTTTCCATTTCCAGTGTTCACTAATCCTGCAGTATGTCAATAATATTCTTAGACGATTATAGTGGTTTTATAAAATTTTCTAGAAAACCCACAAACACACAAGCACACCCTCCTCAAGCACAATGTAGTCAGACGTAATGACTGTTTGAAATCTGTAACTATGTTAGACTATGAACTATGATAATTATGATAGTATGTATTTATGTTTGTATGTATGTATGGACGGATGGATGGAAAGATAATTTTCCATGGTTGAGGTTTAAAAGATCACATAATTAAATATAAGAGAATCTTAAATATAAGAGAATATGCAATAAAAATATTAATGAGCATGTATAATTTACTAAAGCACAATTAGTCTAAATCTTGAACGTTAATATCCATATCTAGAATAAAACAAAGTTTTGTGATAATCCAAGTTTCATAAGCAGTTCAAATAATATTTCCGTAATAACAAGATAATCATTACTATTGTAGTTGGGCATTTCTCAAGCTTTCACTTTTGTCTTGAGATAAAGCATTGATTAGATTCTGGTTTAGATGAGTTCCATGTGCTGTAAGAGCTAGTAAAGCATTGGAACATCTCCATTAGCGTTGTGTTAGTGACTCAATGTCAATCTGTACAATCCTAAACATTTATTCAGAGACTCCAAGCTACCAATTATCATTTAAAATGCCAGTTTCCTCTCAGAAATCTCAAATGATATTTACACACTTTTTACACACTTATCATTCACAAAAATCAGCAGTTATAAAAATCAGTTTGCCAAATCAAATCTTCCTTCATTTAATTGAAGAGGGTAAACAGTGTCTATCATTTACATTTTTTGTGTATGTTAGTCTGTATGACTCAAACTTTCTCCCTAACTCTGTCTCTCTTTCTCAGGTGACCCAAGCTCACTCTCCAATGCTCGGTGGATTTTCTGTGGATTGTTTATTTTCCTACTCGTCCTTATAGCTGGAGTTGTCAGTTATAAAACATATCGAAGGTATCTCACTCTTTCTCTCTACATACAAACCTAAATTTAATTGCACTAGTTAATGTATTTTATGTTCTAGTTATATTTATTTTACAGTGTTCACTAGAACACTTTTTGAAATACTAACCAATTTCCCATTATGAATATTAATGACCTACTTTAGGATTAGTGAACACTGAAAATGGACACATAAACAAAGTGTAAATATACCTGTCTGAGGATCTGGTTTACATGGATCTATGGATTTTAGTTGAACAAAAATAACATAGGCCATAAAAATCATCTAAAGGGGCATGGTGGCTTAGTGGTTAGCACGTTTGCCTCACACCTCCAGAGTCGGCCATGTGTGTGTGGAGTTTGCATGTTCTCCCCGTGCCTCAGGGTTTTTTTCTCAGGTTCTCCGGCTTCCCCCGCTCCAAAAACATGCACAGTAGGTTGATTGACACCTTGGATAATTGTTCCTAGTGTATGAATGTGTGTGTGATTGTGAGAGTGTGTGCTTTGCGATGGATTGGCATTCCATCCAGGGTGTATCCTGCCTTAATGCCCATCGACGCCTGAGATAGGCACAGGATCCCCGTGACCCGAGGGAAGATCGGATATATTGGTAGATGAATGAATGAATAAAAATCATCTGATCAGTGATGTGGAAGTCATACATAACATGATTTCTAACAACTCAAAACCAAATACTTAATTAATATTTGGTTTGTGCAAAGCATGACTAATTCCACATTTGGTTTTGTCACAGAGTATGTGGTTAGGCTTTATTAAATCGGAAGAAAATAAGAAAACAGTAATATGGAATAAAATAATAATATTTATCAAACTTATGAATTGTACAACAGTGTCTTCTTCTCTCTGGGTTACAGGAGAAGACCAATACAAGAAAGTACTGATGAAAGCCAGCCAGTAGAGTTATAGCGAGTGATACCAGGAACGGAATATGGACTACGAATATGAAAAAAATCAAAGAGTATAGTATTATATAAAATATGATACAATATTAATCTCATATAATTATAATTGACTTTATATTATATATTAAATTATATAAATTATATTATATTTTTATACTGCAAATAAAAATATATTTAATATATGCATATTCACATGTTTGTATAGTGTTTACTTGCGTGTAGCAAGTAAAACTATTACATATGATTATATTATGCTATATTTAAAATATATATGATAAACTATTATTATTAATAATAATGTCATTTTATTATATGATATTTCAAACATATATCTTACATAGGTAATATATAAAATAGATATTTTAGATGTTACATATTTTAGATGTATTTGGCATACGAGAATAAAGTATAACTGCACATCCACTTCTGTTGGATACTACTAGTGGGTGGCAGTGGCTCTCCTATTGCCAGAGTACGCGCAGTGTGTACAATGACAACAATTTCAGACACAGCAAGAGCACCGGTAAACATGGTGGTGGTCTGGGGCGTGACAGGCGAAACCTCTTCCTAAGGGGGAACGTAATTTGTAAGGCACTGGTTTATAACCACACCACCGAGCTGCCACTAGTGGGACTTTGAGCTCTCTTAACTCTCAGTGTGCCCCAGCCATTAGGGTTGCACAAGCCAGTGTATTCCTAGAACCAGTCTCAAGTCCAGATAAATGGGGAGGGTTGCGTTAGGAAGGGCATCCAAAAATATGTACCAAAGCAAGTATGCAGATCATCCGCTGTGGCGACCCCTAATACTAAATAGTTGATGTTTATTAAAAAAAAATAATAATAAAAAGACATACATTTTAGAGGAACTACGAGGATGTAGTGTACCTCTTAATATCCAGTTTCTAATTTGGATTTTTGTAATACCTTCTAAGATACAAACAAAAGATTTATTTCACTATATCTTTTGTCAGATTTAGACACCTTGTGAAAAGGTGATCAATAAGGCTAAATAAAACAGAAGAAATTCAGTAAATCATGACAAGAATAGTCTTATTGCCAGGCCTTTTATTAAAGTGGAAGGACCCTGCCTCACCCACCTATGGCCAGTATCTCAGAGACGTCATGTCCTGTTTATCCCTTCAAAAAATTAATCATTCAATCAATAAGTCAGGCTTAAATTTTCGACAGGTATGAGGGTCCTTAAAATCGTTTCATTATCTCTAATTTTGTTTATAGCTAACTGTTTTTTCATTTTCATCTTTTTCATTTTCATCTTTTCATTTGTTATCTTTCTCCTTTATATATGCCTTGTGGTCGGTCTTGTAGTTGTAGACATGTGCTTTTTCTGTTTTTCTCATTTAAATAATTCTCTTTTTGACATATAATGCTAGTTCGGTTTGTAATTCTCTTAATCAATAAAATATAGAGAAGAAAAAGACATTTGACTTGCGTTATGCTTTTATGTTTGATTGAATGATGAATTATGAATTGATTTCTTTGTTTTGCTTGTTTTTTCTCTTTTTTTGTCTCTCTACTGCTTCTTATATCGCCTGCACACTAAATCTATTATAATTATGCCATTTATGTGGTTTAGTTAATCTTGTTAAGCTTATTTTGTAACATTATACCAACTCAAGTACAAAGAGTCCTAACCTCTGCAGTTATTAAAATTATTCTTGAACAGACTTTGTTTTCTCGCTTCAAGATTTTTGGGGTTCACTTCCGGTTTGGTGTCTGACTACATCTCCCTTTTTGTTACGAAATAAAAGGCTGAGAATCATAGATTTTATGTAAGGCATGTAAAAACATCACTGAGTGAGTTTTGAAGCTTGTAAGGTAATTGTGATCATGTATTCTACCTTGAGACATACACATTTGTATTGAGGATTTTACTATATATTACATATAAGAAACTAAAATCAAGTTTTGTATATTAATGATTTTTGAAAATTGTGTAAAATGTAAAATAAACTAAAAACTTAACTAGCCTTGATGCACATATTATAAATGATGGAGGGCAAAAGAAGCATGTTCAGGAAGCTGTTAATGTCTAATGTGGGTTAGAAGAAGAGCAAACACATTCTTGAATCTGAAAAATTCACCTCTTTGTCTTGAGGCCACAAGACATCTATATTAAACAGACCATTTAATAGATATAGCAAAAATTCACCATGTAGGAGCTGAACAAGACCTTTTTACCACAATGGCTAGCAAAACTATAGCATGTGCAGCTGTGTGGTTTTGAGTCAAGTTTGTATTCAGGATGTGTACAGTCAGAAACATTTTAGGCGTGTCATCTTATTTGACTTTAGAGAACAAGATTAAATGATGTGTTACATTTAGAAAACGTTTTCAAGATGCAGATTTTGATACTAGTTAACAAACCTAGTCGAACAACTGTCAAAGAAACGTGTTTGATAAAGTGTTTAAGAATCAGTATTTGTGTGTAATCAAAAGAGGATCCAAGCACCCAGTGTTTTCTGAGTGAAAATATGTTGCAACCTTTGGTTTTGTTTGTTACCTTTGTGTTGAGAAAGCATGTGTTTGATGTGTGTTTGAGGTATTCGTGTGTAAGGAAATGTAGTTACGGTGTGGATGTATGAGACTCTGTATGAATTTCATCCTTCTTGTCGTGTTCAAATCTTCAACAAGAAGTCAGCAAAACATATGGAGCACACTAGACACTAAATGATGTTACTAGAACATCATTTGGAACAGAGATGTGAGCACAGTGCCTGTTTTACACCTTTAATATATTATATGTCTGTTTTCATACTTCTGTGATGAACTTTGCGCATTTCAGCAATGGTGACATCAAATATGTAACTCATCGTTGTAGTGTTTCTATAACTTTCTGTATAACTATATATAACTGTTTCACACTGATATAGTCTATGTTAATGCTTTTAAAAATCTAGATGGACACTGTTCATTGCAGAGGGACATTGTTTTATTAATATTATGGCCTACTTGCACATACTTCTGCATTTATGCTTGTTTCACTTTCTCATTTTGCAGTGTGTAAAATATTCTCCTGGTTCCTGCGAGCACAGCACAGCGAGCACAGCGCAGCCCAGAGCGAGCAGCGAGCACAGCGCAGCCCAGAGCGAGCAGCGAGCACAGCGCAGCCCAGAGCGAGCAGCGAGCACAGCGCAGCCCAGAGCGAGCAGCGAGCACAGCGCAGCCCAGAGCGAGCAGCGAGCACAGCGCAGCCCAGAGCGAGCAGCGAGCACAGCGCAGCCCAGAGCGAGCAGCGAGCACAGCGCAGCCCAGAGCGAGCAGCGAGCACAGCGCAGCCCAGAGCGAGCAGCGAGCACAGCGCAGCCCAGAGCGAGCAGCGAGCACAGCGAGCACAGCGCAGCGAGTATAAAACAAAAACGGTACGTAACATGGCTAATGTTCAGCTTGTTCAGTGTGTTGAGTGTGGAATGTTTAGACAGTCTTCCTCCGTCATTACTGATAAGTTTACCTGCGATAGGTGTGCGCTAGTTAGCAAACTGACGGAGAAGATCCTAGCATTAGAGGAGCGCATCCAGACCTTAGAGAGTGGTAGCAAGAAAAAGTGTAGTGTACCTGTAACGAGGAGTCTGGACGCCGCAGGGGGAGCTAGCCAGTCAGCGACTCCGGCTTTAGAGCCCTCACAGCGGGGCGAATGGGTGACGACTCGGCGGCATACTCGTTCAGCCAAAGCTACGGCTAAGGCTAGCCCACCGGAGCACGCCAATGCGATTCACGTGTCCAACAGGTTTGCTCTCCTCAGTGAAGCACCCACTGAGAAACCTGAAGGTACTCTGGTTATTGGAGACTCAATAGTGAGACACGTGAAATTAGCTAGGCCTTTAGGGGCACCAGCGGCCGTAGTTAAGTGTATGCCAGGAGCCAGAGCACCGGACATTTCAGGTAGTCTTAGGGCTGTAGGCCAGCGTAAGTTCTCCAAGATAGTTGTCCATGCAGGAGCTAACGATATACGCCTTCGCCAGTCAGAAACTAGCAAGCGTAACTTCATAGAGGTGTTTAAATTAGCGAAGGCAATGTCCGATGTTGTAATATGCTCTGGCCCTATCCCAATGAGACGTGGCGACATAGCTTACAGCAGGTTATGGTCGCTAAACCGCTGGATGTCCAGGTGGTGCTCCGAAAACCACGTGGGCTACATAGACAATTGGAAAACTTTTGAGGGTAAACCTGGCCTGTTAGGGCGAGACGGTGTCCATCCCACCAGGGAAGGGGCCGCTCTCCTTTCCTGTAATATAGCACATAGTCTTAGGGTAGGACTAGTTAATCACTGACTACCCAGAGTCCAGGCCAAGGAGCAGACAAACCGGCTAATCCGAACCGTCTGCCTAGCTGTACAGAGTCGTCACTCAGGTTATATAAAATTGAGACTGTGTCTGTTTCTCGAGCGAACCACAAATCTCAAAAGACTCAGAAAGTCTGTTTTAATAATCTAATTAATGTAGATACCTCTTATTCAGATCTTACTGAACACACAGCCTCCACCTCTGTTCTGAAGTTAGGTTTATTAAATATCAGATCTCTTACATCTAAAGCAATCTTAGTTAATGAAATGATCTCAGATCAGGCGTTTGATATCCTGTGTCTAACAGAAACATGGGTTAAACAAAACGAGTATGTAGCATTAAATGAAGCGAGTCCTCCAGCATACAGCTACATACAGCAGCCTCGCCTAACTGGTAGAGGAGGAGGAGTCGCACTTATCTATAAGGATAATTTAACTATTGTACATAAGCATGGACACAAGTTCACTGCCTTTGAAGTTCTCCATACTAACATTAGTATAGCCATCAATAATAAGGTGAGACAGTCGCTTTCCATTAATTATCATTTACAGACCCCCAGGACCGTATTCTGAATTTCTTAGTGAATTTGCAGATTTACTATCAAATCCTGGTCGTTTCTGTCGATAGAGCGCTAATCGTCGGAGATTTTAATATTAATTTTGAGAACACAGACGACCCGCTGAGGACAGCATTTATGTCCATACTCGACTCAATGGGAGTCAATCAGTGTGTGATAGGACCCACTCATAAAGCAGGTCACACCTTAGATTTGATATTATCGTTCGGGCTAAGTGTTACTAGCATAGTGACTGTCCCGCAGAACGAAGTTATATCAGACCACGATCTAATTTTATTTAAAGTGTGTTACGGTAATGATGTACACACAACACCACGCTATCAAACTAAGCGTACTTTCACATCTTTAACTGCTCAGAGTTTCGTTAGCGATCTCCCAAAATTATCCATGATCATTGGATCCCCCTCTGACCATGTAGAACTCGACCAGGCGACCGAATATCTAGAGTCAACCCTTCCGTGGCACCTTAGATAATGTTGCACCAGTTAGAAGAAAAAGAAAAATGGTTAAAGATAAGAAACTTGCGCCCCCTGGTATAATGACCAAACACGCTCCTTTAAAACAGACTGTTAGAAAATTAGAACGAAAATGGCGTCAGTCTAAACTGTTAACATTTAAAACAGCATGGAAAGAGAGCACCAGAAAATATAAAAAAGCCCTGAGTGAAGCTAGATCAGCTTACTTTCTCCACCCTTATAGAAACTAATAAAAACAATCCTAGATTTCTATTTAACACTATAGCAGAGTTAACTAGGAATAGGAAACACGAATAGAAATATCCACAGTAACAACATGTAGTAGCGACGACTTCATGAATTTTTTCAATAACAAAATAACAAATATTAGGGAAAATATTCAGGCCTTAAATCCCGATTTTTTCATTGATTCTGGTGATAAACTAAATACACCAGACCAGATCCTAGATCATTTTACTCTTATCGAAGAGAATGAATTAATTTCACTCATCTCTTCTGCTAAGTCGACAACGTGTGTATTAGATCCCGTACCGACACACTTTCTGAAACAGGTAGTAGCAGCAGCAGTATCAGAACCCCTGCTGACAATAGTAAACTCTTCACTCAGCAGTGGGTATGTCCCAAAATCCTTTAAATTAGCAGTCATTAAGCCACTAATTAAAAAACCTGACCTCGACCCCAGTGAGCTATCAAACTATAGGCCGATATCAAACCTCCCCTTCATTTCAAAAATCTTAGAAAAGGTAGTTGCACAGCAGTTAAGTTCGTACTTACTTAAGAATAACATACACGAAGTTTACCAATCAGGATTTAGACCTCATCACAGCACAGAGACAGCACTCGTCAAAGTAGTGAATGATCTCTTACTGGCCTCTGATCAAGGCTGTGTCTCTCTGCTGGTATTACTCGACCTCAGTGCAGCCTTTGACACCATTGACCATAAAATTCTCCTTCACAGATTAGAAAAGGTAGTAGGAATTCAGGGAACAGTCCTTGCCTGGTTCAGGTCTTATTTAACTGACCGCTACCAAGTTTGTAGATTTAAATGGTGACTATTCTGTGCATTCCCAGGTACAGTATGGTGTGCCACAGGGTTCGGTATTAGGCCCATTGCTCTTTTCTATTTACATGCTTCCTCTGGGCAACTTAATTCGTAAATACGATATTAATTTCCATTGTTACGCTGATGACACACAGTTATATGTCTCAGCTAGACCAAATGAAAAAAATCAGTTAAGTAAAGTTGAGCAGTGTGTGAAAGCCATAAGAGAATGGATGTTAAGTAACTTCCTCCTACTTAATCCGGGTAAAACAGAGGTTCTAGTACTCGGACCACATGCAGCTAGGAGTGAAATATCAGACCAAACATTAACTCTAGATGGTTCTTTCTATCACACCCAGTACAACTGTAAAAGATCTGGGTGTGATTATAGATTCCAATCTCTCATTCGAAGCTCATGTAGATAATATTACCAAGATAGCATTTTTCCATCTCAGAAATATCGCTAAGATTAGGAATATATTGTCAATTAATGATGCAGAAAAACTAGTCCATGCTTTTATCACATCCAGGCTGGATTACTGTAATGCTTTACTGTCTGGATGTTCAGCACGGTGTATAAATAAACTTCAGTTAGTTCAGAACGCGGCAGCGAGAGTGCTCACTAGAACTAGGAGATATGAGCACATCACCCCTGTCCTATCCACACTGCACTGGCTCCCAGTGAAATTCCGTATAGAATTTAAAATATTACTATTAACTTATAAAGCACTGAATGGTCTCGCCCCACAGTACCTGACCGAACTATTAGAGCCTTATGTTCCACCACGCCTGCTTCGATCAAAGGATGCAGGCTGTCTGTCAGTACCACGTATTAGGAAAATTACAGCGGGGGGCAGAGCTTTCTCCTACAAAGCCCCAAAGTTATGGAACTCCCTCCCGATTAATGTTCGAGAATCAGACACAGTCTCAGTGTTTAAGTCCAGGGTAAAAACTTTCTTATTTAACCAAGCTTTTAGTGAATAGTCCTACCTTAGATAAAGGAGTAGCTCTGGGGGACACATGGATGTTGAGTTTTATAGTGATCTGGTGTGTTTAGTTGCTGTCTGCCTCACTCTCATTAATCACTCAGGTTTGTGGTGGTGAGAGTGACTGATTGTTTACACATCAGGAAGCTCTCATGTCTGTGTTTCCCTCTGATTCTCCTTTTAACTATGCTGTTATAGTTAATCCTGCCGGAGTCCACATCTGCACTCGACACTAAATATATCCACTCCTATACTGCAACCATGACCTTTACTAACCACTCATTTCATTTCTCTCCTTCTTTCTGTCTCTCTCTCTCTCTCTCTCTCTCTCTCTCTCTCTCTCCTCTCTCTCTCTCTCCTTTGAGCTACATGTCCCACTGCTGAGCTGTCAGTGATCCAGACCCCCTCTCCACTCTGTTCCTGTCAGAACCTCCTGGTGACTCCGCCCCCGGCTGAATACACTCCACACTACACAATATACATCCTCAACCACACACACAACACTAACAACCCAAATGAGGATGGGGTTCTCTGTTGAGTCGGGTTCCTCTCAAGGTTTCTTCCTGTTCCCAGGGAGTTTTTCCTTGCCACCGTCGCTTCGGCTTGCTCAACAAGAAACAATTAGGCCAAAACTGATTTTCACTTTTCACACATTAGTATTATGTAAAGCTGCTTTGGGACGATGACACATTGTAAAAAGCGCTTTATAAATAAAATTGAATTGAATTGAATTGAATTCATTAGTGTGCACTCTGACCATCCAATCAAAAGGACTTTCAAAATGTCAACATTACTGTGTGCCGGTAACAATTAGCCAATTAATGATCACTTTAAGTTAGACACATTATTAACTAAATAACTCATTCTTCACTCTCACTTTAAACTCACTTAAAACTTTACATTATATGGGCTCACCTGTCTTTATGTTTTCATGTCTCTACATAATACAGGAAATATCTGTAGCATACAGTCAGGATAACCATTCTATTCGCAAACTCAAGCTGTCAATCAGGAGGATCAGAATTCTCAGAATGTAAAGTTTTCTACACACGGAATGTGCACATCTATTTGGGATACATGTTTGTGCACTAGTGCACTAGACCAGATTTGCACTAGACTTAAATTGGTCACTACAGGGTGTGACATATTATTGTTTATTCACATGTCAGTGGGGGAGTGTCTGGGTGGCAATTTGAGAGTGAAGAATGAGTTATTTAGTTAATAATGTGTCTAACTTAAAGTGAGAGGGGAAAACATAAGAGGAGGAGAGAAAGATGTTGTAAATAAATAAACAAACAAATAAATAAAGGAACTAAGGGACTGAAGAAAAAAGACAGCACTTGAAAGTAAGAAACAAACAAAGAATATCTTATCATTAATTGGCTAATTGTTACCGGCACACAGTAATGTTGACATTTTGAAAGTCCTTTTGATTGGATGGTCAGAGTGCACACTAATGAAACCAGGAGAATATTTTACACACTGCAAAATGAGAAAGTGAAACAAGCATAAATGCAGAAGTATGTGCAAGTAGGCCATAATATTAATAAAACAATGTCCCTCTGCAATGAACAGTGTCCATCTAGATTTTTAAAAGCATTAACATAGACTATATCAGTGTGAAACAGTTATATTGTCACGAACCCGTCTCCTCCCGCCACTGCACTTCCCCAATCCAGGTCGCCTAGCTACTGATTAGTCCCAGCCGTCGCCTGTTGGACTAATCAGTAGCCTAGGCTTCTTAAGCCGAGCTCTCCCTCCATGCCGCGTCCGGGCTCGTACGCGAACAGGCAGAGCACGGACTAGCACGCGCAAACTTATTTGTGGACTAACCTTTCTCTCTCTTTCTCTGATCCTCGAATCAGGTCCAGCAGCCACCGGTCCAGCCTGACCGGTCTCGTGCGCCTCGCGGACGCTTTCCCGTCCGCCATTGAAGACCTCGGATTCCGCAGCTGTGTCCGCGGAAGCTCCGTTCACGGCGATTACGGCACGCGCCGTGAAAGAACAGTAAATACGTCCTGGGCTGCTCCTTTGAGCAGCGTCATTTAAGTTCTCCTTTTTATAAAATAAACCTCCTTTGTTTGACTTCCTGGCTCGTGTGTCTGTGCCGTTACAGAAGCCCGGACCAGAACAGCTGAAGATGGAGAACGCCCAGAGCACAGCGGCCCCGCCCACGAGCACGCCGGCGGCAGCCGCCGCCCCGCCCCGCGCAGCTCCGCTGCTCGGAATACAGCCGGCGAATTCCGGCATGATGAACCGGCCAGCGCTGTTTTCCGGCGCCCCGGAGGAATGCGGCGGTTTCCTGTTTCAATGCTCACTTGTGTTCGAGATGCAACCCAACCTTTTCCCGACGGAGAGGTCGAGGGTCGCCTACGTGATCTCGCTCCTCACCGGCCCCGCCCTCCAGTGGGCGGAATCATTGTGGTCCCAGGAGAATCCCGTCTTTCCGACCTGCCGGGAATTTTTTGCGCACTTTCGGGAGGTATTTGGTCAGGACTGAGGCGGACGTGTCAGCCGGGGAACAGCTCTACCGACTCACTCAAGGTACAGGCTCCATCCAGGATTATACCCTGAAGTTTCGTACCTATGCCGCCATCAGTGGGTGGAATGAGCAGGCCCTTCTCACCACCTACCGGATGGGTCTGAACCCCGCCCTACGCCTCCAGCTGGCGGCGGTGGATGATTCGGGGGGGCTGGAACAATTCATTCAGCGCGCAACCCGATGTTCCGTCCGGTTGAGGTCCAGTAATATGGGTCGGGCGCCGGCCGATGCTACTCGGGGAAACACAGCTCCGTCGTTCGAGTCGCCGGATCACGAGCCCATGCAGCTGGGAGGCGGGCGTCTTGCCCCTACCGAGCGTCGTCGCCGGCTGGTGAACGGGCTCTGTCTGTACTGCGGCGGGGCCGACCACCTCCTACGTGGGTGCACCCAACTTCCCCACCGATCTGTGGTGAGTGCTATATTCCCTCACACAAATATGACACCACTCACCACCACGGTCTGCATCACCACCCACCACACATACTGTGACGGTCTCCGCAATGTTGGACTCGGGGTCTGCGGGAAACTTCATCTCCGGGGGCCTCAGCCGACAGTTGGGCTTACGGCCACACAGGGCCCAGCGGACATATCAGGTCAGAGCCGTGACCGGGTTACCCTTGACGCGAAGGGGCGTGCAGTTCGAAGTCGGCCCGGTGAAACATTCAGGTGGGTCTCCTCCACCACGAACAGCTCCCTCTCCTGGTGTTGAAGGGATCCACCGCAGAGATTATACTGGGACGACCCTGGTTAGTCAATCACAACCCGGTGGTGTCATGGGAGTCGGGGGATATTTTGCGGTGGGGAAATGAATCTTTCATCGCTGCTTTCCTGATTTACCTCTCAGCCCCCAGGTTTCCGTGGCTGCCGTCGCTCTGAGGGACCAAGCCCCTGTAAACGTCCCTTCTATGTACGTGGAATATGCGGACGTGTTCAGCCCCTCGGCCGCCGCACAACTACCCCCACATCGCCCTTGGGACTGCGCCATAGACCTGGTACCTGGAGAACCTCTACCACGAGGAAGGATTTACCCCCTCTCGAGGCCGGAGCAGCAGGCCATGGAGGAATACATTAGCACCGCCCTGGAACAAGGCTTCATCCGCGCGTCGACCTCCCCCGCGGCCTCAAGCTTCTTCTTCGTGGGTAAGAAGGATGGTGGCCTGCGGCCCTCTGCATTGACTATCGGGCCCTGAACCGCGCCACCGTGAAGGTTCCGGTACCCCCTGCCACTCGTCCCGGCCACCCTGGAGCAACTGCGAGGGGCCACGATCTTCTCCTCCAAGCTGGATTTGCGCAACGCTTACAATCTCATCCTCCGCATCCGGGAGGGAGATGAATGGAAGACGGCGTTCGTCACCCCTACTGGCCACTACGAATACCTGGTGATGCCGTTCGTGGTTGACGAATGCTCCCTCCGTCTTCCAAGATTTTATGCACGAGGTATTCCGGGACATGCTGGGAAAATTTGTGCTCATTTACATTGACGATATCCTTATCTTTTCCAGAAACCCAAAGGAACACCAAGGGCATGTCAGCCTCGTGCTCCAGCGCCTCCGGGACTCCCTGCTTTATCTAAAGGCGGAGAAATGCCAGTTCCATCAGCCGACTCTGTCCTTCTTGGGGTATGTCGTGTCCGCGCAGGGGGTACAGATGGACCTGGAGAAGGTGCAGGCCGTGACCTCATGGCCGGAGCCTACCACCATTAAGGAGCTCCAGAGGTTCCTCGGGTTTGCCAACTTCTATCGCCGGTTTATCCGAGGTTATAGCAGTTTGGCTCACCCGCTTACCTCTCTCCTCAGGGGCAAACCACGGAGGCTGGAGTGGAGTGCTGAGGCCGCAGGGGCATTCACCACCTTGAAACAGGCCTTCACCACCGCGCCTCTTCTCGTTCACCCAGACCCTAACCTCCCGTTTACAGTTGAAGTGGACGCATCCACCACCGGGGTGGGGGCAGTGTTGTCCCAGTTCCGGGGCGCCCCGACGCGGCTCCACCCCTGCGCCTACTTCTCCCGGAAAGTTTTCCCCTGCGGAGGTCAATTACGACATCGGCAATCGTGAGCTCCTGGCCGTCAAGCTCGCTCTGGAGGAAGTGGAGGCATTGGCTCGAGGGATCCGTTCCACCCTTTCAGCGTGCTCACCGACCACAAGAACCTGCAATATCTCCGGGACGCAAAACGCCTCAACCCCCGGCAGGCAAGGTGGGCGCTGTTCTTTACCCGATTTAATTTCTCCATCTCCTACAGGCCCGGGTCGAAGAACGCCAAGGCTGACGCCCTGTCCCGACTACACGCTCCAGTAGACGAGGCGCCCGAAGCCCCGGTCCCGATTCTCCGCCCGGAGCTCATTGCAAGTCCCATCCTATGGACCACTCCCATTGAGGCCACCGAATCTACCAGTACACGACCCCCTGGATGTCCTCCGGATCGCACGTACGTACCTCGCGCCCTACGCACCCAACTAATTCACTCCGCTCACACCTCTGTGGGGTCAGGCCACCCAGGGGCCAACGTAACCATCGATCCTCCTCCAAGCACGCTACTG
This sequence comes from Kryptopterus vitreolus, assembly GCA_030449085.1. Classification (NCBI taxonomy): domain Eukaryota; kingdom Metazoa; phylum Chordata; class Actinopteri; order Siluriformes; family Siluridae; genus Kryptopterus; species Kryptopterus vitreolus. The sequence goes on from JACRUU010000002.1 coordinate 22,221,624, forward strand.
GTGGCCCTCCTTGGCCGAGGAGGTTCGGCGGTTTGTCCGCGGTTGCCGGGAGTGCGCCGTCTCCAAAAGTCCGCGCCAATTACCCGCCGGGAAGTTGCAACCGCTACCTGTTCCCAACTGGCCCTGGTCTCACCTAGGGGTAGACTTTATCACCGACCTGCCCCCATCGAAAGGTAACACCTGTATTTTGGTGGTGGTGGATCGATTTTCAAAATTTTGCTGCCTCATCCCCCTAGCTAGGATACCAACCGCCCTGGAGACAGCGCACCATCTGTTCCAGAGGGTCTTCCTAAACTTTGGCCTACCCGAGGACATCGTCTCGGATCGCGGCCCTCAGTTCATCTCTCGGGTCTGGAGGGCATTTCTCGGACTCCTGGGGCTGGGAAGTGGCACGCTTCCTTCGTACTTACTGCCACCGCCGACAGCACACTTGGAGCCAGTACCTGGGTTGGGCAGAGTATGCCCAGAACTCCATCCGGCATTCCGCGACAGGACTAACTCCTTTCCAATGTGTTCTAGGGTTCCAGCCGCCGTTGTTCCCCTGGTCGGGGACTCCCTCGGACCTCCCGGCTGTAGATCACTGGTTCCGAGAGAGCGAGCAGGTGTGGGCCGAGGCCCATCGACAGCTGCAGCGAGCCGTGACCACCGCCACAAGCTGCAGGCTGACCGGCGTAGGCGAGAGGCACCCGTCTTCCGTCCCAGGTCAGAAGGTCTGGCTCTCCACCCGTGATGTCCGCCTTCGACTCCCCAGCCGAAAGCTAAGTCCGAGATTCATTGGCCCGTTTCCCGGTTATACAACAACTTACTCCGGTAACATATCGCCTGCAACTCCCGGCCTCTTATCGCATTCACCCAGCCTTCCACGTATCGCTCCTAAAACCCTTCATTGAGCCTGCCTCCTCAGATCCAGCACTTCCACTGGACCCGCCTCCGCCCCTCGTCACCGAGGACGGTCTGGCGTACAGGGTAAAAGACCTCCTCGGCTCTCGACGTCGTCAGGGCCGGCTGGAGTATTTGGTGGACTGGGAGGATTACGGACCGGAGGAACGTGCCTGGGTCCCCCGGGAGGACATTCTAGACCCCAACTTACTGGAGGAATTCCACTGGACCCATCCCAACTGGCCGGCGCCCCGAGGTCGAGGACGCCCTCCTCGCCGCCGTCGCGTAAGGCCCTCTGGAGCGGGCCCTGGAGGGGGGGGTGATGTCACGAACCCGTCTCCTCCCGCCACTGCACTTCCCCAATCCAGGTCGCCTAGCTACTGATTAGTCCCAGCCGTCGCCTGTTGGACTAATCAGTAGCCTAGGCTTCTTAAGCCGAGCTCTCCCTCCATGCCGCGTCCGGGCTCGTACGCGAACAGGCAGAGCACGGACTAGCACGCGCAAACTTATTTGTGGACTAACCTTTCTCTCTCTTTCTCTGATCCTCGAATCAGGTCCAGCAGCCACCGGTCCAGCCTGACCGGTCTCGTGCGCCTCGCGGACGCTTTCCCGTCCGCCATTGAAGACCTCGGATTCCGCAGCTGTGTCCGCGGAAGCTCCGTTCACGGCGATTACGGCACGCGCCGTGAAAGAACAGTAAATACGTCCTGGGCTGCTCCTTTGAGCAGCGTCATTTAAGTTCTCCTTTTTATAAAATAAACCTCCTTTGTTTGACTTCCTGGCTCGTGTGTCTGTGCCGTTACATATATACAGTTATATATAGTTATACAGAAAGTTATAGAAACACTACAACGATGAGTTACATATTTGATGTCACCATTGCTGAAATGCGCAAAGTAACAAACAAAACCAAAGGTTGCAACATATTTTCACTCAGAAAACACTGGGTGCTTGGATCCTCTTTTGATTACACACAAATACTGATTCTTAAACACTTTATCAAACACTTTTCTTTGACAGTTGTTTCAGATTGTTTCTTTTGGTAGTTTACATGCATTGGTCAAATAAAATTTATAGTTTTAAGCTTTTACCATCTACAGTGGAGATCTACTTTGATTTAGCACCACTAAAAATATAACTTACTATATATTTTTTTTTCTTTAGGCTTGCCTTTGTGGATAACCCAAGCACGGTCAATAAACTGGGGCGATTTTCAGTAAAACCAAACCAAAACCAAACTGAAAAGTACAGTGGAAGAGATCCTTACTACAACACAGTGCTGTGGGTTTTTTATGGCTACACATGAATGTGGAGTAAAGTACAGAACAACCAAGGAAGTCCACATGTGTTAAACTGTAATCTAGAAAAGCATAGATTTTATTTATAATATTATTGTTATGAAAGTCTGGAGCAGTGGGTGGTGTTACATGACCAATGGAAATGGAAATGATCAGGTGTAGGATAAAAGAGTCCAAAATAACACACACTGTGTTTACCTGTAGGTGCTAATTAAAATTTTTAACATTGTTAATTAACAGTGTTATTAATCTATTAACTAACAAATGTCACCATGTGATGACCATATCATTGTAGGTGCCTGCTATTAACTCATGAACAATCTTTGACTCAAGTCATTGTTAAGGTTAGAGCTAGTGTAGATTCTGATTACTATATGCTTTAATTTACAATTAGTGAATAAATTATGAATCATTTATTCAAGATTGATTAATCATGTACCTTCCTTATATAGTGTTTTATGTACTATATACTGTATATACAAACTAATATACTTAATACAAACTAAAGCAAAACTTAGACTCAGACTCGTGATTCACTCATCATCTTTCCAATAATCCAGTGAGAAACTGCTCCACACTTTCATAACAATAATATTATAAATAAAATCTATGCTTTTCTAGATTACAGTTTAACACATGTGGACTTCCTTGGTTGTTCTGTACTTTACTCCACATTCATGTGTAGCCATAAAAAACCCACTGTGTTGTAGTAAGGATCTCTTCCACTGTACTTTTCAGTTTGGTTTTGGTTTGGTTTTACTGAAAATCGCCCCAGTTTATTGACCGTGCTTGGGTTATCCACAAAGGCAAGCCTAAAGAAAAAAAATATATAGTAAGTTATATTTTTAGTGGTGCTAAATCAAAGTAGATCTCCACTGTATATGGTAAAAGCTTAAAACTATAAATTTTATTTGACCAATGCATGTAAACTACCAAAAGAAACAATCTGACGACATCAACAGAAGAATTAAGATCATCCTATACATACTCTTTTTATAGGTATGGTGTGTCGATTTATCTGATGTGTATCAATACATTGTGAATGATTGTAACGGAGGTGGTGCGCTGCACAGACACACGGGGAAACGGGATTTCAAAAACAAAGGATTTATTTAAATAGTCCAAAACTGAGGAGACGCCGCTCAAAGGAGCGGCCAGACAGGCTTGGGAGCCTTGCGCGCTGCGCGCCGTGGTACCGGGAGTACCGGAGAGCAGGAACCGGCTTGGAAGTCCAGAATCGGGAAACAGGCGGAATCGGGAAACAGACTGGGAACAGGAGCAGAGAAAAGGTTAGGCATATACATAACGGGTCCGCGACACTAACCAAGAGTTACGTGCCCGCACGGGGAATGAGGGAAGAGCCGGGCTATATGAAGGGAGATGGCGAGGGAGAGGATCAGGAACACCTGAGCCTGTTTAGTGTGTTTGTGTGTGTGTGTGTGGAAAGAGAGGGAAGAGCGAGAGAACAGGTGAGGGTGATTTGTGTGTGTGTGTGTGTGTGTGTGTGTGTGTGAAAAGAGCAGGGCGGAGCGAGGAGAGAGAGAGAGAGAGACAGAGAGAGACAGAGAGAGACAGAGAGAGAGAGAGAAACCGTGACAATGATGTGGTTAATATTAAATGATGTGAGGTACAGTTACCAGAGTGGCCCTTAAACAGGTATTATTAATGACCACTTTTTACTTAATTACACTTCAGAGCCCATATGTTTTTTACTTTACCTTCAGTGAATATATAGTATAGTCATTGCTTTTTACCAGTCTATAAAACATTTGTACTTCTTCTTCAGTGATGGATATGTTTGCTTGCCATCTCTGACCCTATATCCTATGGATTTACAAGTCAATCTTATAATGAAGGTATGAAAGGAAACAGACAAGTTGTCATAGGAGTAATTGTAAGAGTAGTAGTATAGGAGTAGGAAGAGTTAGAGGTCACACACAACACACCAACACTTATTGTTTTGTGAAATCCTTAAACCATAATCAGCACTTTAAAAACCTCCATCAATCATCTTACCACATAATAGTTCCTGAATTGTTTTCAGTGCCCATATGCAATAAACTGTATTCTGTGGTTTCCATGTCTACAAAGTGAGAAAGGATTTCTAATCTGGTGGTGAAACTGAAAGGAAACAACTATTAATGTACACATAGTAAATATTTACATAAGACTATATAAAGACTGTTTGAAAAGTATGCAGACTCCAGAATCCACCAGATACAGTTCTTAAGAATTACACTGCACTAAAATAATTTGGCAGATGTGCATATCTAAAAGGACAATTACATATTTTCTTACAGTGATCTTTCAAGTTCAGTATTATTTGAATTCATGACTTTCTGATCTGTAGCCCAGTGATTTAACATATAAAAAAGGAATACAAATAAAAGCAATTATTCAACTGAAAAATATTTAATATGAATAAAATGAAGAAAGCTCATATGCTGTGTAAGGGGATTCTGTTTGACACTACAATACTGTTAAAACCCACTCTGTGTAAGTGACAGATTAATGAATTAATGACAGTGTAGTGCATTTGGATCGACAATTTCTAATTTACCACATTCCATATTTTACGACCACACCTGGCTCCAGTCAGGCTGGGCCATTCACAGATAGGCCCCACCTTATCTGCACTTCTGGCCCATCACCTTTGACTTCTGCCTCCCAAATACTCAGTTTACGACTGTCATTTAAATGTCAAACAAATCCCCATTGTAACACACATTCCCCCACAGGATGTGACACAGTTCATGAACTCAGCCACACACACACACACACACACACACACACACACACGCACATGTAATGTATGTATGATATTCTATTTTATCATGCTGAAACTCATAATCTGTGTATTAACTTAAACAATGTTTTATGAAATTATCATCATTATTCTTATTGTTCTATAAAACTTGAGTTATAAAACAATACTGTTTTAATAATTAATAGTGATCAAACAATAGGGTTCATCAAAATAATGATTATATTTCTAGAACATTGTTATTATCCTTTATATTAATCATGTAGTGATGACATGTATTAGTATTAAGGCTGATCAGTTTGTGCATCTTTCCATTCTCTTTCATTCTTCTCATTTTCAAATGATCTTCAAATGATCTCTTTATGTCATTGCATATCAACCAATGTTTGTAAGTTAGAAGTACTTATATATAATTCTCTGGTTGTTACAATGTCTACTTGGCCGTTCTTGGTATCTAATTGATCCATTCGTCATTTCCCACACCATGATGAAGATGATGTAATTGTAAGAGGTTTCAATTCATTAATTCATATTTCAAGTAAATAATTTGATTAACTTTTGGACCATTCCCAATATGCAAATGAGCTTGGGCATAGACAAAGAAATACCTTTCTGCTCAAGTTTCATGGCATGCCATTGGTCAATTTTCGGAAAGTTGGGTGTGTCACCCAGGCCCATAAATCCTGTCTACACTCTCCAACAACGCGGAGAACACAGGGAAGAACGGAAGAAGAAGAAGAGGGAAGGGGGAGAACCACGGGAGTCACCCAGGGAGAGAACAAGCCGGAGGGGGAGACACCCCCACGGCGAGACAGCATGGGGAGAGAACAACCTGGGGAGACACCGGCGGAGGACAAAGAAACAATGAAGAGATGAAGTTGAGACGAAGCTGAGAGGCTACGGCCTCTCAAGCGGACCAGCTCCGGACCAACTCGGAGTCACTCGGGAAACCATGCTAATCCTGTCTCCAACCAGGAGCGAGGCCATGCTGGAATCTCCTCCTGAGACAGAACAGCAATTCCTGATCGTCATCTTCAGGACTTCATCTTCAACACCTAGAATCGTCCGGACTTTTGTTCAAACTCAAACCCAATGCAAGTAACGCTGCTGATCAATTCAGCATCTGTAAGTTAAGCCCCTTTTAATTAAGGTGAATTTGAATTCCTCTTTACGATTCTCATCAAGGTGTGATAAATTTGATTCCTTCAACTCGCCGTCTATCTCTCTCTCTCTCTCTCTCTCTCTCTCTCTCTCTCTCTCTCTCACTCTCTCTCTCTCTCTCAGTACTCTTCTCCTCAGTACTATTGTATATAGATGTTTGTCATAGATTAGTGTGTCATGTGCCGTCTATTAAATGTTGTATATACACAAGTGATTGTCTGTGTGTGCCTCACAATTACAAGTCAATGAATCTTTGATCTTGCTACCTCTCGGGTACCGCCACTCGCTCCTCGCTCAATTACAACTTGTATTATATTAGAATAGTTATTTTCTAGGCCAGGAAGATAACTTTTCTTGGGATTAATGAATAATTATATTGTCTGCTCGCCGGACGAACAGATCAAATAATTAAGCTATTGATTCCTTTAATATCCAATCTAACATTCAATAGTCATAATTAATTATAAACCATTATAATTAATATGAGTATTTGGATGTACATGTTGTAATTTCAACTTAAATTGTCGGTTACCGACTGGTGGAGAAACATATGGCTAATTACCCCGAATACTAAACATTATATTGGTGGATAATGGCGGGCACCTCGCTCGTTCATTTTCCCCAATATTAAAATGTTACAGATGATGATGTTGCAATGCGGATTCATTACAACAGATTGAAATTAATGTAACGAACATGTAATGTCCTCTTATTATTTAAATCAACAGAACAGTATTTCATTCAAGTGGATTTAATTGTCATTTCAACAATACAAAATGAAACAAAACAACTTTGCGCCAAGTGATAAATGAAGGAAGATTCAATGCAAATGTGTGCAATCAAGACAACAAAGTACAATAATAACAATAGCAAAGTGACAGCCCAATGGTAAACGGATGTGGAAAAATAGTGTGGAAACATTGTTCATTCAGTTTGTTTGTGTTAAACAGTGTGTTGGTTTTGGGGGAAGGTACATTGTAGTTGTGTGCAGGTTACTCTTGGTTACCCATAATGGCGAAGAAATGCATGCAGCCTTTTCACATCTTTTTCAAAATTTAGAGACATGTCTGGGCTTTTTTGTTATTTCAACCAGGCGTCGAGGGACCAGTAGGGTTGAGCACTAGGTGAACATGAAGGTATTTGGTGCTCTGGACAATCTCCACACAAGCTATGAGTATTCAGCAGAGTGGTAACTCTGTGTCATCATTTCACTGCATTTCACTGTCGTCTACTCTCTCCACTGATTGTGGTCAGTATGTATGAGCGTGCCTGTTTCATGCTGAAGTCCACTATTAACTCCTTCGTTTTGCTAATATACAGGAGCAGATTGTTCTCCTGGTACCATCTCTCAAGGTTTTGGATCTCCTGTAGGTAGGCCATTTCATTGTTGTTGGAGATCAGGTCCACCACAACAGTGTCATCATCAAACTTGATGATGATGGTGGAGGAGTTAGAAGTGGCCACACAGCCATGTGTGTACAGTTAGTACAGCAGGGGGTGCAGAACACAACTCTGAGGCTCTCCAGTGCTGAGGGTGAGGTATGTTTTCCCATCCAATGACCAATGGGATGGGCGGAGTCCCAGGACTTCCAAATTTGAGGTGAGCGTGGCAGGAACTATGGTGTTGAATGCTGAACTGTAAGTTCATAATTCACAATTGTAGATCCTTTCCACTTCCTTAAGTAGGAGACTAGTCATGATGTCATCACAATAGAGGTGGGATCAAGTGGTGGCTAGAGCAGGCCTCAAACACAACAAAACAGACAAGAACAGTCACAAAATATTTATGGTTGCAACAGCAGGGTCAGCCATGATACAGTCCCCCTGGAGCAAAGAGGGTTATAGGCCTTGCCCAAGAGTGGTAGTTTGGTGATACTGGGGCTCAAGCCCTGGACAGCCCTTCCGATCAGTAACCCAACACCTTAACAACTGAGCTACCACCTCCCCACAGACAGATGAGGACAGAGGACAGTTTGGCTGATCTAGCAGCATGTAGTTTCTCAGTTACAGCCAGAAGGACAATACTCCTGAAAGTAAGGTCCCGACCTTAATACCTGTCAACAGTCCAGAACAGGTCAGAATAATACTTAACCTTTCATCTTCTCAAGTGACCAACATCTTACTGTATTTTTAAAATGTATATAATTTTAAGCATAAATATAAGCAAGATAAATAATCTTTTGGTCAAACTCTGACTGTCAAGTCCATAAATTATGTGTTCAAATTCAAATAAAAATTTTATTTGTTACATACATATAGCATACATATGGCATGCAGTGAAGTACAAAATATATAGAACAAGAATAATAAAGAATAATAAACAGAAAATATAAGTATAAAAATAAAGTAAAATGAAAAAAGTTCAAAGCACAGTCATGCTGCAATGTACATTTAAATAAATGTATTGGATATTGGCTCCCAAGTACATCAGCAGCAGTGAAACAAGGTTCTAAGTGTGTATTTTGTGACATATTTATTATACCACTGTAAAATACTTGTCTTCACATATCCATTTCAATTCAATTTTATTTGTGTAGTTCTTTAAACAATGAACATTTTTCTCAAATCAGCTTTGCAAAGATAATGCGGTAAAAACTGTGTCAAGTAAAACTTCCTGAGACTCCTATTCTATATTTCTAGGAAGTTGGGTTCAGAATACATTATCAGCCATTATCCAGAACAATGGAGCTGAGAGAGACTTGCTAAAGAGACACATAGTGCCATGCATTGGTCTTGTCCTGAATGTACTGTAAAAAAATATTCCAAAAATATCATTCTAATTCAAAGCAATTCCTTGTTGTTGTGTACATCTTATTTCTTCTATTCTTTTTTTGTGAGTTATTAGTGGGGGAGATGACATTTCATGACATTTGTTTGTTGTAAGAAAAAAAGATCTCTTGAAGGGTAGTGCAGGATTTTGTGACAGAAAAAAAGAGTGGTGAGAGTGAGGAAATGATTTGCATACATTTGATAAAAGGGATTAGATGTGTGTGTGTGTGTGTGTGTGTGTGTGTGTGTGTGTGCATTGGGTGTGTGTCTGTAGTATTGTGCAGGGCTCTCGTGTTTAAACATAAACATGAAAAAAACTTTCTATATTTTTTTTCACAATGAACATAAAAAGCGTTTTGGTACTCATTGTATTTCTAGAGGTTGACCTTTACCATTTGATATATCTCATAAATTATGAGATGAAAGAATTCATAATGTATATTACTTCACATTTTACAACAGCAACAACAAACACACACAACAACAAATCTTTTGGTCAAACTTTGCTTCGGGATTGAAGTTATTTTAAAGTGGTTATGCCGGTTTTGTGTGTGTGTGTGTGTGAGAGAGAGAGAGAGAGAGAGAGAGAGAGAGAGAGAGAGAGAGAGAGAGAGAGGGCGTGAGAAAGGGCGTGAGAAAGAGAGAGAGAGAGAGAGAGAGATCATGCCATTTTCAGTAAACGCTGTCATTTCCAAAAACTGCAAACACCAGTATTACACCGTATTATTTTTATATTATATTATCTCCTATATATATATATATATATATATATATATATATATATATATATATATATATATATATATATATATATATAATATGTTATAGCTTTTATGTTAAAGTTATAAAACGCTGCATTTTTCACCAACAAGTTCTGTGTATCAAACATTGGAAATATGATCATGTGATTATCTGGTGATAAATGCTATTCATTATATTCGCTCCTGTGCCCCGCCAGTTACTAACAGTTACTCAAGTTCTTCTAACTGTAGTTATTTGTTTAGTTTTCTGAGGTAAATAAATTCTAAAATCACAGTGAAATGATTTGTTTGTAATGATCAAAGTCATAGTTTTGAATATGCAATGTCTTATGAGACTTTTCAATCCCTATGTCATTTGTTCTCTTGCTTTTCAACTGACAATCAAACTGCGTTTCATAAACCGGATTAATAAAGTAAAATTAAAAATAAATTTGATCTGGTCTCGCAGCCCATTTTTCCATTTCGTATTTTTGATTCGAGTCTCAAATTTAAATAATGAAGAACACTGCCTTTTTATTAAATATCTGATTCTAAATCAAATAACATTTTTTTTGTTTGTTTTTTGAATGTCCAATGAAAAATGAAAGAACAAGTAATACATATATGTATGATAAGTACCTCAATGGAACTCAATGTTTTGTACTTTGTACCTCAAAAACTGTTAGTGTTGCTTTCCTGTTCACAGGGTTTGGATATAGATATTTACAGTAAGCATTTAATAGTGAACAATATATGCTTCAGATGAAACTAGATATGTTAGATATCTTGTTAATTTTATATGGTCTTCAAAAAGTGGCAGAAGTAATTTGAGAAAAATAAGTAATTTGGTAAAATCTTATTTAGGTGGGCGACCGTCCATTTTTTTATTGGCTCATTATCGTTTCCTTTGTTTAGTTCGCTGAACGGTCATTAGACGTCTCACTGGGTTACCGGCTGTCCACTTGCAGGTCAGGTATGCGTTTGCATCCGCTGTATGCTGCCTATTTAATAACAAATGTAATGTGGTTTTATTTCTCTTTTTTTTAGCTGTGGGATTTTCCAGGGACGGGTTTACCTGCTTGAAACTGTGCTTGGCGGGGCAGCTGGTGTTACACCATCTGTTTCATGTGCTGCTTTGTCTCTCTCGTTCGGATACCGCGCCAGGTAGTCACGGGAGGACGCCGGAAGTCTCTTCGCTCAGAGTTTAGGAGACGGCGCTGCTTCACTTCAGCTAGCCCGCCTTTCCCGCTGGCGAGCTTGTTTATTATTTGTTTTATTTTTCTTAAGTGTTTGTTCCTAGTTGTACACAGTGCTGCTATAATTTTATCCATTGTTTTGGAATCTGATTGACTTTCGGCATCATTGCGATATTGAGTGTTAATTATTGATCACTGATATCCAAATAAAGCAGGGGTGGGCAAACTACGGCCCGGGGGCCACATCCGGCCCCTTGGTCCTTTTAATCCGGCCCGCTGAACTTCTTCGGCTTCTTTGCCGCACGAGAAGAATGTATAACCACACAGCAACGCTTGTTGGAGTATGCTCAGTGTTAAAAATGAAGGAAAAATACAACCATTTTTTTGTTGTTTCTTTTCCTTAAATAGAATATCCTTATTCTTAAGGATAGTGGGTAGCCTAATGAACATGATGATATTTAACACTCTTTACAAGAGGAAAAAATTCATATTGAACATAAGTTACGTTCAACGTTATTGTTGGTTCGGCCCACGAACACACCTCAGGTTTCTCATGTGGCCCTTTGGAAAATATAATTGCCCACCCCTGAAATAAAGTGACTTTGTACCTTGTCCCTACGTTTCTGCATCAATTCTAGATCAAACGAATCTGTGTTCCTTATTTGGGTTATTTCCCCGTTTTTATACAAACTGGGTGGCGTAGTCGGTTTGTTCAAGAAGGGGGTGTGTTGTCATCGCCTGCTTCCTCGCGGCACCCCCGTGAACCAGAGTGCCATATTTAGATTTATTTGTTTTCTCTGTTAATAAATGAAAAGTATTTCATTTGCAATAAAAAAAGTGTTCAGTTTTAATGTTTCAAAGAATATGCAGCTGAATGGCCCTACATACTTTCACCTCCCTAAATCTGGCCTTCTTTGCAAAAAGTTTGGACACCCCTGCCTTACGACAATGAACAGAACACACAGGGAAATATTTCGTGATCGTTATCAGGAGCGGCAACAAAGGTGTGTGTGTGTGCCTGTGGGTGTGTGTGTGGGTGTGTGTTTGTAGAGCGAGTGAGAGAAAGATACATGCCATATCCAAGAAACATTATATTTGGAAATGAGCTCAACAGTTCTAGAGCTTTTACAGCCAGGATCCTTGAAAAAGGCAAATATTCTAAAAAAAAAATTGTGAGAATCATTAACTATCTTTAATATAAAATGTGATCTGTAACAAAATGTGTAGTGTTTGTGTGTGTGTGTGTGTGTGTGTGTGTGTGTGTGTGTGTGTGTGTGTGAAATATAACTGCTAAAAAGTTAAACAAAATTGAAATGTCCTTGGTTAGAAAAATCATGCTTAGTGCACAGATATGCTGAGATAATGCCTTTGTTCAAACCCTATACAAATGAAACGGAATGAAACTGTATATGCTATTCAAATAGCATTGTATCTTTAGATCTCCATAATGAATGACATTAAGCATATCCAGGATGTCAGGAGTGCATTTGCTAATATTTGAGCTGTTCTAAATAGCCATTTAAAACTTTATTTGAAGGTTAAGGTTTAAGTTATTTTGAATCATAGTGCCTTTCAGAGTGCCGTGTGTTCTCTCTGTTAGAACTACAAGCATGTGAAATGTAAACGAAGTAGTTATTCTCTTTGATGAGGAAATAAAGAGAATAATGAAGAGGAAATGCCACACTTGTTAGGAACAACACTGATCAAAAGATATTTCATATTTCTAATGTTTACTCCTGAATTCCACATAAACCTACATCAAAGAGACTTCAAATCAAGTCAAGAGGTTTTTATTGTCATTTCAACAATATGTAGCGTACACAGTACACAGTGAAGTGAGAAAACGTTTCTCTAGGAGCTTGGTGCTACACAAAACAACATATCACATCACAACATGGAGCTACAAAATTCCACATTTCACTCTGACTCATCGAGTGGAGGAAATATTAGATAAACGCAGTACTGCCACCACCTGGCGGTCATTTCTGGAACTATAATTATAATATTATTTCAGAAGTATCTGAATTTGCATTACATTTCAGGTAATTGGATGGGGCATCAGGATTGGAGTCAGTGGAGTCATAACAAACCTATACAGTATTTCACCAATTAATGCAGGCATCGCATGATAAGGCTCATGGAACCAGTTAATATCACCTATATCTACACCTTTACCTATATGTACAGTGATGAACAAAATCCAACTATTCTGCATTCTGACCTGATAGCGTTGAAAAGAAGGCATACCATGGAGGCTGATAAACAAGAAACAGCATACAACAGCAATGCAGTTTTTGATGCAGCATTGTAAAAAAACACAAATGCATTTTTGGGCATGTATGATGCTTTGTGTTCAAGCTGATTGAATTATCAGTGACATACAAAGAAAAAGTAAAAGCAATTGTAGTTAGGATATAAGGGATAAGAAGAACAAAGCTGGTTCTGATGACCTTTCATTATTTTCCCCCTTTTTTAGTGTTGACCTTAGTTAAAGTTAAATTAAACCGAACATTTAAGACTATATATAAAAGGACTTGCGTAAATATAAAGGTTAGAAATAATATTTGTTTCAGATGCTTTTTATTTATGGAGGTGAGGAGGCTGCAAGTTAAACTTTTCTCACCATTTTGTTAAAATGCTAAATATCTTTTTTATGAAGACATTATTAATCTCTTCACCTTTCTTTTGTCCTGAGGTTGTGCAAATGTTTTGTTTGTGTTCCTATAACAATAAAATAATAATTAATATCGATCAAACCAAACAAACCCTCTCACCTCAGATGGCGTAAATAAGGAAAGAATTACAGAAATATATTTTATTTAAAAAAATATGTTTATTAAAAAGCACATGTTTATTAAGTTTGCGTAGCATCATTCTACGAGAAGAATTTAATTTTCTTTTTATAACAGAATGTCTAATGTAAAAAAAAAACCCACAAAAAACACAACTTAGTGAACTTTCACTCTACTATGTGAGTGACTTTTGGAATTTTCTACATGGCACACACTTGGTTGTGATTCTCCTGCTGTTCCCTCATGATGCCAGGGCCTGGGAGAGGTCGTCTTTACACACACACACACACACACACACACACACACACACACACACACACACACACACACACACACATGCCCACATCAGAGAAATGTGGGCAACACTGAATTATAGTTGACACATTATATATTGTACTCGTTTACACCTTTGTTACATTGAATGCACAGGTACAAGTACATATTCTCCCTTACATTAGAGCAGGTGTATATTGTAATAAAATAATGTTGGTACTTTTACACAAACCAACAGTGTAAAGATGCATATGGTGTGTTATAATGATATACCATAGGATTTTGTACTCTTCAGTACAGTAGTGTTCATTTTTGGGATACCGAAATACTCTTATTCCACAAACTGCTGATTTTCTTTCTTTATCCAGAAATAATTCATAACACTTTTTTTCATAAGAGAGCTGCACTTATTTTGAGGGTAGTAAAGGGTAATTGAGGGTAATCAAGATATGTAGTGTTTAATAATCTTTCATTGCAGATAAATGATAAAAGATGAACCTTTATAAAAACAAAAACATCAAAGTATTTTTTTTCTTTTTTTTAAATGTAAGATAACTGGATTAAAGTTTGTAGGGTTTTTACAAGTTGCTTATCTCTGCCACAAATGTAAAAGTTTCTAAACCAAAAGATTTTTTTATTAGTTTAAGTCATGTGTAAGTCATGACACAGCACTGTGACACGACTATAACATGATTGCTATATAAACTTCAACAGTTTTCTTTGTATTAATCCCGCTTCTGCCTGATTTTGGATTGGTCGAGGCAGAAAGAGTGTCTCCATGTGTTTGGCATTTTGTTCAACGGGTGAGGATGCCAGTATAACCGATCTCAAGTCCATGCTTTGATACACTTTCCTCAGCAGGGCAGTTACGGTGACAAACACATGTACGAATGAACATGACAAGTCTCTTGAGTGTGCTCCCATTTGGGCAGCTGAATGTCACAGGAGCTGTTTTGGTAGCATGTGGCGTACAGCATCGATCATCTGAACACTGACCGCAGAAACGAGGACGAAATGCTTGCACGCTTGAGCAGTTCCTGAAGGTGAAGTGCACAGGTTTTGGGCTCTGAGTCACCTCGATACATGTCCCAGATTCCTATGGGGTAAATATCCACACACTTGGTTATTAAACTGAAATACAAAGTGAATCTCGTGATAACTTAATTAGAAAGTGGATGATGGATGGTGTGATTTGGGGGATGTGATTTGTCTGGATTGGTTTTGATCGAACGACGACAAGCTGGAATGAGAACGAGACGAAATTAAATAGGAGTAAAGATGCGATTTTTAAAATGTAAGGAGTAGAAAGTATAGATAATTGCGTGAAAATGTAAAAAAAAGTACCAAAAAAGTAAGGTAACAAAGGATTGTACTTCGTTACTTGACTCCTCTGTCATTTGTCATTGTCAATGTCATTTTTTCCCTTTTTTAAATATTTTTTCTCACCTGCTTTAAGCAAATAAACATATGAAAATAAATAATATCTTTACATGGAGAAAAAATCAAGACATTTGGTATGTTTTCACTCAGTCGGACATATAGCTCAAACCTATCTGGATGTTTCATACCTGAGGGTCTGTTTGCTCTTTTAGGGTGTGGCAGGGACGCACCATACATAAGCGGTTCTGTTTTACCATCTCACAGCGCCGGTTCCGATTTGTCACCCGTGTAGACACACCCATTCCGCAGAAACGTGAACATGCACTCCACTCTGTTGTCTGCTCCATGCATTCCATAGTGGGATCAAAGCCCACTGTCTCCTCCTGTCTGTATGCTGAGGTTTGCAGCAAAGCATAAAACAAGTAACAATACACTATTAAAAAAAAACAAAACAGAATTAACCAGGTAGATAACAATGTTTGCACACATTAAAATTACTAGGCGTTACCTGCCATGGCGAAACCCCCCAGCATGCTGACTTCAGCCTGTGCATCACACACCCACTTCTCACAGCATTCTCCTGGAACCTGCACCTTCCGTGGAAAAGGACATTCCGGACTCGGGAGCATCACATCTAGATTACATCGGGGGACACAGCTGATCTGCCCAGCATGACACACACACTGATAACTGCAACTTGGGAAGAATGTTTCGCCGTTGTGGTACACAGACTTTCCAAGTACACATGATTCTGCATCAGGAGCTGCTCAAGAGAAAGAACATAACACTCTGCTTAGTCCAGATAACATCATGATCATCAAATAGAAGAACCTGAAACAGTCATCGACCTAAAACCTAAACAGCGCCAATTAGACCCTAAAACACTTAGACCACTTCCTAAAACACAATTCATGCCAGACACCAAAATAAACCCTTAACCAGACCTCACCATAAACACTACAACAGACCTGAAACCAACCCCTTGACAAAAAACTCTAAATAAACCATTCTCGAAAATCTCAACCCAAATTCTAAATCAAACTTCAAAGCCAGACCCCAAAATAAACAGAGAACCAGATCCCACCACAAACACCAAATCCAACTCAAAACCAAACACCAAAAATAATCATAAATCTCCATAAGTCAATCATCAACCCTACTTTACTCCAAATCAAACCCTAAACCCCACCCAAAACTCCAAAAAAAAGGAGCCTGATGCAGACACTCACGCGCACACACTCCGGTCCTATTCCGGGTTCCTCCTGCGTAGCGACAGCGCAGCCCCTTCTGACACAGCTCTGTGTGTGAACATGGTTCTCCTCTCTGCCTCGCACACATCACAGCACCCAATAACAGAACCTGCATGGAGAACACAGGGAAAGCACACGTTTCATTGAAAAAGTGTTTCATTGATGCATTTCTAAACGCCTGAGTGTGAAGTTAGTCTGTGGAATGTGAGAATGCTAACAAACAATGGGCTGATTATCACTAGTGCCCGTTAGTGCTGTAGGTGTTAATTAGCTCCAGTTAGCTGAGTTTTTTTTTCAGAGTTTTTTTCATTTATTTGACTGAAAAATATATTAAATTATTTGAGATGAATGAAAACTAGAATGACACTGTAGCACATCAGGTCTTACTGGTTAATAAAGAATCATTGCCATTGTAGTGTGTAGCGTTATTCAATGGTTGTGTGTGGTGTGTGTTGTGTTCTGCTGCCAGGAGACATGTGTAACGGGATAGGAACTCAGACCAACGAAACTAAAAGATTTGAAATCACTAATCAGGAAAATGTTCAGGAAAATCTCTGTTGTTAGCTTGCATGCTAACTGTAAAGAAAAACTGTAAATAACCTGATTGAAAGCTTGCATTAATAAACCTTAATGATAACACTAAAGAATATTTATGAGAACAAGTGATGCTGAATCCCAGTAATTTATTGATGTTACATTAGCTATACTTATTGGTTTTTCTGAAAACAAATATTTACTCCTTCACACATACTCTAGTTTATTTATTATTTATACGAATAATACTTTGCTAATAACTCTAAAATTGCAAAATTAAAAAAAGTCTTGTGATGAAATTGTAAAGAAGAAACAGCAACATAAGACCACATATTTACCAAATATTTACCAAACAATAAAACCAAATATCTTTATACGATATCACTGCTTTCAGAGACATTAAAATGCATTATGCATAACATGCATTAAAAAAGATCACCTGTGCACAGACAGACAGAGAAACTTCCTTCTTCATGATATGATGGCTGAACATCTTCAGTGTCCCAGGAGCCTTGTGAAAATATGTGACTCTGTTCAATTCCTCTGACAAATTTATACACTTACTCGCAAAAAAAAGATGAGTAAAGAAACAGTGGAAAGTGGGTGTGGTTTACCATGGTTCCCAAACATCTGATTGGACAGATGGGCATTAGCAGGCCACATTTTACTACCTAGGAAAATGCCGAACCTCTTGACCTTGCAGACACACACACACACACAAACACACACACACACACACACACTGTTGATTAGATTATTATTAAATAATCACTACCTGATATTGATGGATGAAGTGTGATGGTTTGATGGATCTCCAGTTTACTGTATGCTTACTGTATGCTACACAAGTTATCCAGAATGTCTCATGATTGACGGCTCACTAAATGTGTTTTGAGGGAAGTAAAGACAGAACAAAGAGCCAGCGGAGCTGTTAGCCGAGCAAACATACGACTGTGCTGTTAAACATTGCTCAGATTTTAGTGTGAAACTATTTGACGAGGCATGAATCACATTCAGGACTGTAATTTATACAGCAATAAAGCTGTTCTATCCCCTTACACATGTCTCCTGGCAGCAGAACACTCAACACACACCACATACAACGATTGAATAACACTACACACTACAATGGCAATTATTCTTTATTAATTAGTAAAATCTGATATGCTACAGTGTCATTCATCTCAATTAATTAACATTTTTTTCAGTCACATAATTGAACAAAAACTCTACATTGGTTGTATTTCTGATTGATTAAATGTTGGTATTTTGGTCACATTGAATTAAAACCAGACTTAAAAACAGCTTGAAGTTGGTTTTGGGGTGGGCTCATGTATGATCTTGTTGTCTGAAGTCACAACTCAGCAAACTATATTGAATGTCACTTCCGCTGAGGGAACATGGACTTGGGGTGTTTTAATTTGCATGTTCATTTATAGTGAAAAAACATTTTTTAATTGAGACTATTGATTTATAATTTTCCAATTTTGTTTATTTATAATTATATGTAAAATGCAATGTTTTTGTTAATATGGGACAGTCATAATTATTATATACATTTCAACGTAACATTATTCAATCATTATTTGAGAAATCAAATAATACATTTGATCAATTGTTTTTATGTCTAGGATAGACATTAGATATACATCACTATCACTATAATCACTATACTATCACATAAGATATAATTAGATTAATTAATGCCTATATTTAAAAAACAGAAAAGCTTTAATGAGTACTAAACAGAAACTTTTTAAAATTATACACCTACATATTTGTAATAAATGTCATGTTTTCATTTTGGGAATGTGAGAAATGTATGCATTAATTTAGTCTCTTTAGAATTAGAAAATGACACGTGTAATTATTATACTGTATCAAATACAGCCTACAATACACAAATCATAAAAATAACACAATCAAAAAACTAAAACATTGCAAAAACTAAAAATTGAAAGTGCAAAATATGGTGGTGAAAGAAGAATCGATAAAAAGAATTGACATAAACTCAATCCAACAGCTGACGGTCAATAATAAACATTATAAATGTTGTCACGCATGGATTTTCCCTTTTGAAACGAAGGTATTTGAAGAGGAAATGGTGTTGGGTTTTTGGAAGACTCTGGTCCCTGCTGGCTAACCCAGTCACACATAATTCTCTTTCCATTATGTTCCGAGTCAGGAATTTAGCTTGCTGCTGATTTAAATGGACCTTATTTTGGACTGTTATACAGGAAAGCTTTAATAAGCCTTTTCTTTTGGTAAGATTGGCCCTTTGCTCTGAGGTCACATCAGGACAACTTACAATTCAGCTACAAGATTGTTTGTTACAGCAGAGTTCAGCTTTGAAATTGCATCTGGACCTGGGTTTGTATTCCTTCATTCTGAATTACTGCAATAAACACAAAACCAAAACCATGAACTCTTATTAATCAAGATTTGCTCATATTCCATGTCTAATCTCTTCAATAAAAAAAAAACAAATTTAAAGCTTCCTTGTTGTTGTTCTCTTTGTTTGTTTATAACTATGATGTGTTGTGCAAGTTAACCTTAATGGTGCAGCATCTTTGGACATGTTTTATACAAGAGTATAAATTTAAAAATGACTAAAAATGACTACGAAGCATTTGCAGACACATATGCTTGCTTAACCACGATGGCTACTATATTAACATTGCCTAGCAACAGTTTTGCCCAAATATTTTACATTCATGGTGAAATTAACACTGTGAATTAAGTACATTATCAGTAGCTACTCTGATTTTGGGAAACATGTACATATTCAATATATTAATTCTTTATGAAAAGTTGAACACTTAAATATGGCTTGAATTCATTTCTAAATGTAATTTTTAAAAGGCAATTTAAACTGCAAATATAGTAGGTTACAGTAGGTTTAAAGGTTCATGACACCTTTATTTCAGATCACACATAACATTTGATACTATAGGTTTACATAGTAGAAAAGTTTTTATTATGACAGAATTGATTATGGGTGGTTTCTGAAGAAGATGATGATCATGATGATGATGATGATGATGATGGAGAAAATCCCTGATATTCAGTGATGTGTAGAGTTTGTGAAAAGCTTCTCAATTCTCATTCATTTCTTTGTCATCATCCATTAAACAAAAATCCCAACACCATCATTACCACTCCAAATACCACATCCAGACTGATGTTCTAAAGGTGGTAGAAGTCTTTCTTTCCTAGAAATTGCTCCCTGTTGCTGTTGATAGAGATCTCCATATGGGACCTGGGAATGTTGGCTATTTGTTTTCCCTTCATGGCATTCCTGACGTTTATACAGAAACAAAACCAGCTAAATTTATGATGCAAATATACGCTGGTTCTTGCTTTCACATGGACAGATGTTCATAGAGGCTGTCTATTGTTCCTCGGTAGGATAAATCTCTGGAAATCTCAGAAATTCTCATGCCCTGCACATCACATGACAATTTTTCTAATCTGGAAAGGGGTTTAAAATAGAGATGTCAAAACATACATCCATGCACAAACCAACAGACTCCTCCTTACCCAAACCTTTATGACCCACACCTGGAACTATATTTTCATCACACTTACCCAGGATCATACTTTTACCACAAATACCTTGGACCCCATGTCAACCTGAAAACCTGAGTAGAGATGCGTGACATGCAATGTCTGAATCGCATTTGAAATTGCATCCAAATTTCGTGTCATTCTACAAGACTGGTGTTACTGACCAAGCAACTGCATACAATGTCTGCTTTGGTGGGTAAAGCATACTCAGGAGTGGGTCAAGCAAGTGGCTGCCAAAATGCTATGGTGGTTTTGCGGGTATACCAGGCTGATCTTTGAAATATCTAGACTATGAGGAGGAAATCAGACACGATGACATTGTTGAGCTATATAATGCCTCTGATCTGTCCCACGAGCTAGGACACAACTACAGTTCTGGGTAAGTCATTGGCAGCCCTGTTGTCAGTTGAGAGGCACATGTGGTCTTGTCCAAGCTGGAGGAAAAGGACACGACCCGAGGGTGGCAGCTTAGCGATACCGGGGCTCAAACCCCCAACCTTCCAATCAGTAGTCCAGGGCCATAAAACACTGAGCTACACATTCAGATTTCAGGAGGCTAAGAAACAATCCATGGCCTTTTAGAAATTCCAGAAATTTCAGAAAGAGTCTCTAAACTGGCCCCTCCTGAGAAAACACAGCAATGCCACCCAAAGCCTAGGGAGGTGATGGATGTGAGGATCAGTCGAGACTGATTCTCCTGAGACACTTCCTAGTGACCTGGAAAAATCTACCAGGCATGCAGTTCAAATACAGTTCAAATCTTGAGCACCTCATTTCACCAGAAACAGAACGCTCTGGTTATTGAACAGGAAGTACAAGCTCTTTTGAGCAAGAAGGCCAATAGGGTGGTCCTTCTGCCCGTCATTGATTCCAGTATTTCCTGGCGCCTGAGAAGGACTGGGGCTGCGCCATTTGAACCACTCTCTCAAGAGACTTCAGTTCAAGATTCTTAGGATGAGGTAGGTAATTGCCCAATTCAAGTCTGAGGAATGGTTTGTGACCATCGACCTGAGAGACACTTACTTTCATGTTCCCATACATCCTTCTAACAATAAGTTTGCTTTTGGTTTGCTCTGGATCTTCTGTTTGTCCTGGCCCCATACACCATGTGTATGGATGTTGGTTCAATCAGAGAATGTGGTGGTCATCAAGATCAGCAAGGCATCAAGCTGTCGTTCTCACCCACATGAGAGATTTGGGGTTATGACTGAATGCCAAAAATGTCCTTGGTGTCTTATATCAACCATCCTGGGGGCAAATTTGTGGGACATTCTACATAGCCCAGGTGGATCTATTTGCAACTCAGGTGACTGCACTGTGTCCGCTGCTTCTTTCTCACTTATCCAGCTCCCCTGGGACTGGATGCATTCACCTCTGTGGTGATGCTCCTGAGAGTTCAAGAGCAAGTTTGCCAGGAAGGAGTCTGCCACCACCCTTACCTAGAGCTATGGAAGTTATGCCTGGGCCCCTTGAAGCTACTGGTCTCCCAGCCAAGGTTGTTGAGAGCATCCTCTACTCAAGAGCTTCTGCCTCGAGGTTGTTACCGCAAAATGGCACATGTTCTCAGCTTAGTGCAAAATGCACCGCATGGACCCACTTTACTGCGCGGTTGGCTCAGTGCTAGAGTACCTTCAGGAACAGTTTGCCAAAGGGCCATGTCTCTCTACTTTTCGATGTATCTTTAGAACCCCTTAGTGAGAACGTGTGTGCCCATGTGTGGGACTTGGCCATAAAGGCCATGATGAAGCCTCTCTTCACCCAAAGACAATGCCACTCCTATCTGTTGGACGAGATTTCACATGTGATTCAAAGCATGTCCCACAGAGGTGTTACAAAATCGTTACTGATGCAGTGACTCATTCCCTCAGGGAATTTCATTCATGCAAGTATCCATAGACGTTCCAGTTTAATACGTTAATTTTCATTACTATAAAGTTCTTGAATCTTTTAAGGTATAGATAATCTTTTTAATTTTAAGGTATAGAGTTAATGTATAGAGTTCTCTTAAGTACTTTTTATAAGTATCCATGTTGTACTTCATAGGTAGATTAAGTGATTCAATTGTCTATACCAGGGGTCACCAACCTTATTGAACCTGTAAGCTACTTCATGGATACTGAGTCATACAAAGCGCTACAAGTTTGACGCACTCTTCCGAAATAACACATTTGCCTTTAGTTATATATTATAATTAATGACACTCACGATTTCTCACAATACGTTTTGTGAGTTAATTATTGTGAGTTCACAATGAGTTAACTAACATTTTAGATGCAGCTCACTGATGAGTTTTTAGAACAGCCCTTAGAGCTGCTCATGTGGTCCTTGGGAACGACCTGGTCTATACTCTAATCAGTACTCTTATTTTCATTTGTGTCTTACTTTGCTCTACAGGGTTTATTTGTATAATATGAACTACATTGTTACAAATGTTTTCAAAACACAATGTAATACATTTCACTCACAGTTAATGAACATGCATTGGCACATTATAGAGATATGTGAGCAATGGTGTCGGTGATTCTTCCAATGATTTATGTCTCTTGCCTTTGTCATGGTCTTCATCACTTCCAGTTTTTTGAAACTTGCCACAGTGCTGTGTGTGATGTTATCTGTTAAATTTAGTTGCAACCATGCAACTTTTTCCAGATCATGCCATCAGTATAATTTCAATTTGTTGCTCTTTTGTCCATAGCATCTTTTTAGCGTATTTGAAACTATTTTTTAAAACATGCTTTTTAAAAATGTTTTTTTTTTTTTTTTCCTATATATGGAAACTTTTGACCCATCATTTCCCTGTATTATTTGAACTGTACTTTGTTGTGTATGCTGCACACAGTCAAAAAATTGTGTTTCAGGTTTTACTTTCTAACTGCTCTTTTTGCACTCCTGGTGACGGTCATTCTCTCAGGAGGACAGTGGTTCCTTTGTTTTCTTCAAAATACTCTTTGATGTAAAAACACAAAACTCTTTTTGTTTTGGAGTTGAGGAATAAAAAATAACTACTCTGACTGATTTGTTCTATTTATATACTTATCATTTCCTTCTTCCTTTCTTCCTCTTAATTAGCTCCCTAATTATTGATGCTGCTTGTAAATGAAGGGACAGTACAAGAATCTTCTAATCATAAACATTCTGATAGCACTGGCCTTAGGAGTGCAGTAACACCGGCCCATGGAATGTTGCACCTGAACTATGAAAGCCTGTGCATTCATTCTCCTTGTATGTGGATGATGCTGGAATGTGCTGCTCTCCAAGGAGAAGTTCAGAAACGTTCCAGTCCTCTGAGAAAGTGTGGTTTGGAAGTACGGTTACAATTTACAGCTCTTCTCTTGTTTGGTCTTTGCTCAGTTTGCTGCTGTGATGAAAAATGGGAGAACTGGCGTTGAGATTTATTGTCAGTATTCTTACAACGTTCTGGTGCCAATGTGTTCCATAAATCAGCACCGAGAAAGCCTCTAATGTTCTTGGCCGTTCTGAACGATTTGCAAAAGACATACAAAATGGTGGCCCAGTCTTTATTTTAGTGGAGACTCTCTGCTTGAATGGAGTTCACAGCAGGACATGGTACGTGATCTTAACACCATGATACCTGCAAGGGTACGTTCTTGTTTTTTTTTTTTTTTTAATTTTCACATCTGGAGATCTAGCATGAAGGTATAGATAACTTTTGGGTTTTTGAACAATGATCAGAACTGTCAAGAAATGATCAAGAACTGTCAAAAAAATCAACTTCCTGTAGATCATTTTGAGATGTTACTGTTATTAGTCTCATGTCCTTGGCAAATGATCACCTATAGAACCTATAGAATATATATATATATATCATAGCATAATATATTATTATTATTATTATTATCACAGCATAATAGCAATTTATGCTGTTACACTGTAAAAAAATTATATGAAAAAAACAGTAATTTTCTAGTATTTTTTCAATTCTCCTACTGCTCTCTGTTTTACAGTATGCTACTGTAAATATAGGGAATAGTGAATTACTGCATTTTCTTGATTTTACAGTAGACTAATAGAAGCACGGATGCCAGAACAGTTCTCTTTTTCAGCACTATTAAAGCAGTTATTATACTACATATTATACACCCTATAGTGCTATATTTTACTGAAGTTACAGTATCCTTGTGGCAAGGCAGTCACATTCTTTTTTCCCAAGATTAACAATGGCACTTTATCATAATCCAAATATAGAAACATTTACTCATGTTTGTAATTAGCCTGCATCAGCATTGTCCTTACTGCAACCTTGATTTTCAGGTTTAGATTACATGTTCCTTCATTTTCCCTTTCCCATGTCTCCTACAGCTGTTGTTGTTTTGGATAATTCATTCATTCATCTTCTACCGCTTTATCCGATCTTCCCTCGGGTCATGGGGAGTCTGTGCCTATCTCAGGCATCTATGGGCATTAAGGCAGGATACACCCTGGATGGAATGCCAACCCATCGCAGGGCACACACACACACACACACATTCACAATCACACACATTCATACACACATTCATACACTAGGGACAATTTTCCAAAGAGCCAATCAACCTACCGTGCATGTATTTGGACGGGGGAAACCGGAGAACCCGGAGAAAAACCCCCTGAGGAACGGGGAGAACATGCAAACTCCACACACACATGGCCGAGACGGGACTCGAACCCGGACCCTGGCGGTGTGAGGCGAACGTGCTAACCACTAAGCCACCGTGCCCCCTGTTTTGGATAATACAAATGTGAAATCAGAGTTAACCGGAGAGTTAATCCGAGATTATTTGAGTGTCAACTGACCCTTAATTTTTTGATTGAGCTTTATAAGATTCTCTTTTCAGCCTTGTTTAGGAGTGCACATCCTCAAATCTTTTATTTATCATATATAAATGTTTCATGATTTATTATAAACTTGTTACTTGTTTGATATAAATTTAGATCAAGTCCATACTCCAACTCCAAATCAATATTAGTATGATCCATATTCAGCTTTACACATTGTGAAACAAATTTAATGCAGTTTTATTCAGACATAGGTTTAAAAAATATATGGTACTGTTTGAACATATCAATCTAACAATATTAAAATATAATATTAATATATTCCTTTAAAAGGACACTACTGAAGAGGACATCAAAAACATCACTGAAAATAATGTCCTTTATTTTTGATTCTAATGTCTTCTCCAAGACTTTCATTGTGAGTTTAATGTGATACAACACATTTAAAGACAGAACCATTTTCCCAGCATGCAGTTTTAAATTGAAATCTTTTGTTGCTTGAACAAGTAAAAATATAAATAAAGAAAGAAAACAAAAACATATTTATTACAGTGCTTGTTTATTCACATAACAATAGACCAATTTGTTTAGATTTAAAGATATATACTGGGCTGATCCCAGAAATAAATTAGCAGAAAAGAAAAATATTCAAATATTCTCTATGTTGTAAGTGTTGAATCTAAAGAATCTTTGATATAAAAGTTGAATCTTTGATATAAAGATATCAAAGAAATGTAATTTACAGCAAAATAAAATTGACTGTCTTCAAGTAATAAAAATGCAAATGCCACATTAATAGGAAAAAAATTCAGATATCACTTCAAAAGTTTACACACCACTTTTAAAATGATAAAAATGTGAAATAATAATAATAATAAAATAACAATAACAATAACAACAACAACAACAATAATAATAATAATAATAATAATAATAACTACTAATACTCTACTACACACACTGTACTACACCACTATATCCTATATATACCTATATATATATATATATATATATATATATAATATATATATATTTAGATCAGGGTCACCAACCTTTTTGAACCTGAGAGGTACTTCATGGATACTGAGTCATACAAAGGGCTACAAGTTTGACGCACTCTTCTGAAATAACACATTTGCCTTTAGTTTATCTTCATCATTCATTCATTCATTCATCTTCTACCGCTATATCCGATCTTCCCTCGGGTCACGGGGAGTCTGTGCCTATCTCAGGGCGTCTATGGGCATTAAGGCAGGATACACCCTGGATGGAATGCCAAAACCATCGCAGGGCACACACACTGTCACATTCACACACACATTCATACACTAGGGACAATTTTCCAAGGTGCCAATCAACCTACCGTGCATGTTTTTGGACCGGGAGTAAACCGGAGAACTCGGAGAAAAAAACACTGAGACATGGGGAGAACATGCAAACTCCATACACGCATGGCCGAGACAGGAATCAAACCCCCGACCCTGGAGGTGTGAGGCGAACGTGCCTTTAGTTATATATTATAATCAATGACACTGATGATTTCTCACATTGTGTAGAATAACTATTGTGTATTGTGAGTTAACTATTGTGAGTTCACAGTGAGTTAACTAACATTTTAGATGCGTCTCACTGATTAGTTTTTAGAACAGGCCAGAGAGCTACTCATGTGGTCCTTGGGGGCGACCTGGTGCCCGCGGGCACCACATTGGTGACTCCTGATCTATATAGATAGATAGATAGATAGATAGATAGATAGATAGATAGATAGATAGATAGATAGATAGATAGATAGATAGATATAGATAGATAGATAGATAGATAGATATAGATAGATAGATAGATAGATAGATAGATAGATAGATATAGATAGATAGATAGAGATAGATAGATAGATAGATGATCGATAGATAGATAGATAGATAGATAGATATAGATAGATAGATAGATAGATAGATAGAATGATGATTAGAGAGATAGCTAGCATAGATATATATATAGAATAACCTTCAATTTTGCCACATATACATTACAGCACAGTGAAATCCTTTTTTTGCATATCTGAGCTTGTTTGGAAGCCAGAGCGCAGGGTCAGTCATGATACGGCGCCACTGGAGTATAGAAAGTTAAGGGCCTTGCTCAAGGACCCAAGGGTAGCAGCTTGGTGATACCAGGGCTCGAACCCCCGACCTTCCAATCAGTACCCCCCCCCCCCCCCCACCCTCTCTCTCTCTCTCTCTCTCTCTCTCTCTATATATATATATATATATATATATATATATATAGATAGATAGATAGATAGATAGATAGATAGATAGATAGATAGATAGATAGATAGATATAGATAGATAGATAGATAGATCGATAGATAGATATTTTTGTTTACATTTTGTAAATTAAAAATAAACTAGATTGATATTTACTTTTTCTTTCCCAGCAATAAGTGTTACACAATTGTGCACATAGCTTTATTCTAACCACACAATTTTGTGCTGAGTTGTTCTGTTTAATCTGCAATACTTGTGAAGGAAATGTTTTATTACATAAGCTTAAAATAGGTTGACAAATTTCACCTTGTATGTATGTGTGTTGGGATGTGGTAGATCATAACACGCATGGAGTAAACGTGTGTTCAAGTAGCATCTTGTGATTCTCATTGTCACTTCCTCCATCGCTTAAAGCCCATAAACATGCTGAAGCCATAACACACGGTCACTATGAATGCAAAAATCTGAAACAAAAACACACTCTTACACAGTGCCAGGTTAAAACTGAGAATCAGAATACTTGATACTAGATAGATAGATAGATAGATAGATAGATAGATAGATAGATAGATAGATAGATAGATAGATAGATAGATAGATAGATAGATAGATAGATAGATAGATAGATAGATAGATAGATAGATAGATAGATAGATAGATAGATAGATAGATAGATAGGACAAGAATACCATATTATGAGGTGTCCGCACTACTGTGCGAGATTTAGTAAATAAATATATGTGTGAGAATAATGATGATACATAAAACATATTTTCACATAACCTACTCTACACAGGCACTGCTGAGAGACTTTTGAATGCACTATAGTAACAGCTACTTCACAGAGAAATTTATTACAACAAAACATAATCAATTAATGTCAATAGAGAAAAAAGATTTGGGTGTAGAGAGTGTAGAGTAAACAAATTATCAACTCATTTGTAACTTCACACAGAATGTGCTATATCAAAAGGTTTCTTTGCACCTGTACAGTTATAGTCTACATTTCTGTACAGTTATAGTCTTACATGTTAGTTAGT
Source organism: Kryptopterus vitreolus (assembly GCA_030449085.1). Taxonomy (NCBI): domain Eukaryota; kingdom Metazoa; phylum Chordata; class Actinopteri; order Siluriformes; family Siluridae; genus Kryptopterus; species Kryptopterus vitreolus. The sequence continues at coordinate 22,250,307 of JACRUU010000002.1, forward strand.
TATAACTGGCTAGCTGAGTTTTCAAATACTAGTGATTGAAATTATGAAATGTGTGTTTCCTAAGTTTCCTAATTTGCACACTCATGAATATTCATACACGTATGCAAAGTAGATGAAAATGAGAGTGAAGAGATGTTTCTATATGTTTGCATCTGGAAAAAACGCCTTTTTTCTATTCATAATGGTAAGACAACAATAGGATAACCTGAAAAGCTACTTCTGCTGTATACAGGCTACAACACATGTAGTAATGAACACCACTCGTTTTACCCACATACACACAGGCACAGACAAACACAAAGGGTAATGACCTTGATATTAAAGAGGAACAATAATGGCTCTGCTAATAGCAGGTTTCTTCAGTGTTAGTTAGCAGAAGTGTAAACATGTTTGCCATGGTGATATCAAAACACCTGCAGCCTTGAAACTCTATGCCTGTGAAACATGCTAAGCTATCAGATTTACCCACTAATATTATCTGCTTCTTTTTACAGTGGGATATATTTACATCAGTATCCAATTATTCATATTAGATATATGTACAGAATGACAGCGAGACTCACCGTAGCCACCACATTAATACTGTATTGCCGGAAATCCATGAAGGTGATGATGTTGGTGTTAGGCCTAAGAACACATGCTGTGCTATTAACATATTGTTTATATGCTCCAGAGGTCGTCGCAGCTTCCAGCACAAACGCAGCAAAATAGAAGAGCAGGGCGACAAAGTGGTACATCATATCCTGCAGTAAACCAGAGTGGAGAACACAAATAAATAGGAAAATAAAATAATCAACAAATCAGTAAATAAAGTCATACTTCTCCACACTACCCTGTTCTCTACATCTGCCCATTTCACCCCCAACAACCTGCATGCCTTCCCTCACCACATCCATATTCTCCTGGGTCATCCTCTTTTCCTCCTGCCTGGCACCTCCATCCTTAGCATTATTCTCCCGATATACTCCATGTTTCTCCTCTGCACATGTCCAAACCTCTCAATCTAGCTTCCGTAATATTGTCTCCAAAACATCCTACATGCGCTGTCCCTCTCCTAAACTCATTTGCAATTCTGTCCATCCTCGTCACTCACAATTAAAATCTCAACATCTTCAACTCTGCCACCTCTAACTCCACCTCCTGTCTTTTAGACAATGCCACTGTCTCTTAACTGTACAACGTTGCAGGTCTCAGCAGTCCTATCAACTTTCCCTTTCACTCTTGCAGATAAACTTCTATCACAAATCCCTCCTGCAACACCTGTCTTCACTTCTATAACACACTCTACGTTAATTTGCTCTGTTAACCCCAGGTACATAAACTCATCCACCTTCACCACATCTTCTCCATGCAACCTCATCACTCCACTGCCTTCCCTCTATTTACAGAAATGTACTCTGTCATACTTCTACTGACTTTCATTTCTGTTCTCCATTGTGTACCCCAACCCTCCACCTGCAGACTCACCTCAACCTGCTCCCTACTCTCATCATAAATCCTCTCTCAGCCAAGTTTCTGCTATTCTTTCCTATAACTTCATGGTGTGACTGATCAACTTTATTCCCCTGTAGTTACTGCAGGTCTTTACATCTCCCTTATTCTTCAAAATCAGTACCAGCAATCTCCTTCTCCATTCCTCAGACATCCTCTCACCTTCCACTATCTTGTTAAACAATCATGCTCAGAATACTTCTCAACCTTCTCAACACACTCTCCTCACTAGTCAACACATTTCCATCTGCATCCTTTATCGCTATAACTTGCAGTACTTTCTTCTCAGCCCAGTCACTCTGCCTGGCCAACCATACAAATCCTTAGTGTCCAACTTCACACACAGCTCCTCACATGCTTTTTGCTTAATCAGTAAGTATTTATATTAATATTATAGATTAATCTTTGACAAATAGTTTAATGAATAATTAATAAAGGAATTACAAATACAAATTTACATTTATAAATATATTAATTATTACATATAAAGCTGTAAAAGATTTATTAAACAAACTTATATAGTTTTACAGCAAATTAAAGTATTAAAGAAAATAATTGTGATGTTACTATTCCATTTATTTCATTTGACCCCTGAATGAATCATCAGTGTGTCATTATTTAATCCCATGGTAAATTATGAATAAAAATATAAAAGTTCCCTTTGCACTACATTGTACAAAGTCATAATTGTATTAATTAATCTGACAGCACCTGACTGTGAGCACCTGTGATTATTTTAGTAACTGTTTTTGTGAGAAGATTCTATGCACTCACCATGAAGTTCCAGTCAGTACTGATACGGTCAGCCAAGCCAAACAGGAAGAGGGTGAGGTAGGCTATGGAGCAGAAGAACGCAGTGATAGACACAAACATGACCCAGCCTTGGAGTAATGGCACGGGGACATTTGAGGAGGCCACAAGGATCCAAACCAAACCTCCAAAGAGCTTTGAAATGGAACAGAACAGAAAGAGTTTTTAATAAACAGTTGTAAAATGTGTTCCTGGTAGACATGGAATGTTTATATTTGGGTCTTTAACACTAAAATAGTGTGAGGTTTCTGCTATGTGTGTCTGGTCTGTGTTGACTCATTGTCAAGTTGTGCTGGATCTATACTGAATCTGTTGTCAGCTCTGTGTCGATTATGTGTTTTGGGTCTGTCTCAGATCTTTACTAGATCTATGTGGGGCGGCTCTGTGTAGAGTCTGTGACAAGTTTGTGCTGCATCAATGTTGGGTTGTGTCATTTTAGTGTCAGGTCTCTGCTACGTCTTTGATAGATGTGTGACAGCTCTGTAGTAGATCTGTATTGAGTATATTTCAGGGTTCCTCCTCATTCATTTTTTTTTTTTTTACACGCTTGCTAATTATAGATAAATGATATCAGGGTGTGGACAACAAACATGCAGTATGTGCAGCAGGTTTGTTTTTAATTTAAACACTTAAACAAGGGCTGTATGAGAATTGTGGTTCTTAAACAAGAACTGGTGTATCAGGATTTTTTTAACAGGAGTTAATCAAAATCAAAATAAACAATAACAGACTTTAAGTCTCTGACTGTGTTTTTCAAACTCAACAATTTTTATAAGTGAATTTAATTGATCATTAAAATAGCTATACAACTAATTATATGGTGTTGTCGATATATATTCATAGAAAAGTATAATTAAAATATATGCCCTTTTAACTGTGCACATTATTTGAATGGGTTATTATTTCTCCTTTATTTGCTATTGTACATCTGTGAACATTTGTTTGTAAAAAGAAAGCTTTTGCATATCACATGGAGATACTTGAATGGGCGTTTTTATAATGCTTTCCAGAAAGATTCTATTGGCCAGGTATTGGCCAAGTTAAACTGGGTTTGTTATACAAATCTGGCAACCCTGTAAACTCAATTTTCCCTTAAATATTCTATAATAGATCTGACCAAAATTAAATTTAAGTAAAATTGCCACACGTTTTCTTGAGGAGCCAGCGTACTCTTAATATTTTCAGAGTTCTTCAGAACTGTTTTAAACATTTTAATCTTAACAGTCCACTGGTCACTTTTCAAGTGCTTTTCACAATGGACCTTGTCTCACAGCAGCTTTATAGCATGTAAAAATTCTAGAATAAAAAATGTATATAAATTATTTATGTGTATTTATCCCTGTGTCCTTCTTTGTATCTAGAACTCTTTAACATTCAGCTTTTGGTCAAAAAATGCTCATGAAGTGACCTTTTAATCCTTTAGTAATAGATTGTTACTTTCTAGTTCTAAAAGTCCACTCTCAATTTCTAGGAGTGCACAACTGAGATTGTGACTCGGATGACACTCCTCAGTGGAGAATAGATGCAAATGATTGTTCAGTCCTCAATAAGTCTCTCTGCCCAACCCTCCCTACAAGAGAAAACACACTTACGATTTCCATGCAGATCAGAGCTCCGGAGTAGGTCCGGATGACATCCAGCCCCAGCGGCAGGGAGATGGTGGGTGTTGGGAATGAAGTGGCTGCTGGGTTTGTTGCTTCTGCCATCGTCTATAATGGAACAGAGATGAATGAGTGAAAGCAAGAAAAAAAGAAAGAAAGAGAGAGAGAGAGAGGTGGAAAAAATTCCGCAGGTGTCACGTGATCTACAAAACCGGTCCTACAGGTGTGTGTGTGTGGGTGTAGGTGAGGGATGGGGGGGGTGTTGCACAGAGCCACTCCTGTCCTCTGTCCTCAGTGTGGAATGCAGTACAGGACAAAAAAGGCGTCTCAGGTGAGACCAGACACCTGCCCCACCATCTGTCTCTCTTTTCTTTAACAGGTTTGCTTATGTTTAATAATTCAGGAGAAGTTCATTGTCTCTGTGTTCATCATGTTCTTAGTGTTCTCTCATCTGGTGCTGTGTTAATGATTAACCTGTAGCCTCATACTGGAATGGCTCTCGGGTCAATATTGTGTTAAGACATTTGGAGGAGATAACAAGTGTTCAGAAGGCGTCAACGTGAACAGCTGATGCTATAGTATGTGTGAATGAAAATGTTTGATTTAATAGACTGAGGTAAATTCAACTCAGTCCATTCAAGGCAATAAAACCCCTTTTAAACTGTATGTGTTAAAATAGATATTAAAGGCATTTTGATAAGATTGTGTGTGAGGAAGAGATTTCATCATGTAACTTGAAAATCAGAGTCAGAGAGTTTAATTAATTATTACCTAAAATGAACTCACTCAGTGTGTGTCATTGAACTTTTAACCACACACACACACACACACACACACACACACACACACACACACACACACACACACAGAACACAATATTCTGAGAGTATTAAAAACCCAGAGTATTAATTAATTAGACATTATATGCTCAACACTCAACAACACTCAAAGTTTATTTATTTATACAAATGATGAAACAACATCTAACCAACATGATCTTACTTTTATTTGTTTAACAAGTTCACATACAGAATCCTGCAGAACAAAAACGCAGGTGAATTTCCTTTAAAAATGTGAATTTTTATGTATGCAAAATGTTTTATCTTATTACTAATTACAAAAATGTAATACAAAAATAAAATCAAACAAAGCAGTCATAATGAAGTGGGCAGTTCTTATTAATGTAAAATAAATAGAAAATAAATTATTTTTATTAGAGGGGCACGGTGACTTAGTGGTTAGCACGTTCGCTTCACACCGCCAGGGCCCGGGTTCGATTCCGTCTCGGCCATGTGTGTGTGGAGTTTGTGCATGTTCTCCCCGTGCCTCAAGGAGGTTTTTCTCCGGGTTCTCCGGTTTCCTCCCCGGTCCAAAAACATGCACGGTAGGTTGATTGGCACCTTGGAAAATTGTCCCTAGTGTATGAATGTGTGTGTGTTCCCTGCGATGGGTTGGCATTCCATCCAGGGTTTATCCTGCCTTAATGCCCATAGACGCCTGAGATAGGCACAGACTCCCCGTGACCCGAGGGAAGATCGGATGAAGCGGTAGAAGATGAATGAATGAATGATTTTTATTATGGTGTGGTAAGGATACGGTAATTTAATTATGGAGTCTATTAATAACCTAAACATAGACTCTTATAATATTAAAGGTAAGAAAGGGAGCAATAACCTTTGCACACCACTTGATAGAAATGGTATAAGACGTTTTGGTTTGAGTATAATGTCAGTGTGACCTTTAGCAATCAACATGCCTACATGATAATAGAATAGTAACGGTCTCTGTAATGCAGGCCACAGACATATCCATTTAGTTTATTATTTATGTTTGTGGACAGTTTGAAGTTTTCCTGAAGCTTCCTATGAATCTGCATGTGGAATTAAGACCTTTGTACACTGTTAAAGCATCTCTAAAACATATTTTAAATAGGGCTGTCAAAGTTAACATGCTAATAATATGTTAACGCAAACGCAATAATGGCGCTAATTTTATTTACAGGCGATTAACGCAGTGCATCTGTCTATGTGAGCGTTCTGCTCCTTCACTCTGCGTTGTGTTGATGAATGAACAAGACTCTGACATTAAAGACGCTCTGGGCAATTTTCATTCCGAACAAATAATAAATAGAACAAAATAATAAAGAAACTTCAGTGAGCCTTCTGAGATCATTTCAGCACTGACCTTTCCTCAGCCGCGCTATCCGCTTCTAACGTTAGGATGAAATATAAAAGAAGTTATAGGTAGCAACGTGCATTCACTCACGCTTCCTAAAATTCCCCGGATTAGACATATCTGTGCATTCACAACAGCTATGAGCTTTTCACTATATTACTGTATATTACCGTATGTTACACAGGGATGAAACGATTACCCGTTTATTGAGAAACCATGATTAAATGTCCCGACAGTTAAATTTTAATTATCATGAACACCGTGTTTGATTATCGTGATTTAAAAAGATCCTTTCCAGCAATTTTACCTCAACACCAAAACAAGTATTTTGACAAAACATTTTAGAGATTAAATCTTTCATTATCTCACTTGTAATGAACACATAGCTTCCGCGAAGAAAAAAGAAGGGGGGGGGGGGGTGGTAGCAGGTGCGACTTCTTCCTAGTGTTAGGGGCGTGTCACGAAGCGCCATGTTTGTTCGGCACATTTTCAGTGAATTTATTTGGCTTCATGCAGTCCGATGTAAACATTTTAAAACACAGTAAACACCGCAGTTATACTTTATTTTAGTACAGCAAAAAATAATAACAATTCGCCGTGCTTACAGGAATACTGTAGCTGCACTTTTTTTTTAAATGAAGGAAAGAGCAGACATACAATCACTGCTGTGCATTTGATTTGTTTACATATGATTGTATTGTTGTTACGTGCACATTGGTTTACTTGTGTTGTTTTTATGTGTGCATTTTCTGTTTTTATATTCTTTTCATTATCATTATCATTTATCATTATATTTTGTATGTGCGAATAATCAGGAGTTAACTTGTGGCAATTGTGCAATTAATTGCAATAATATGTTAAACTATAGACAGCCCACGTTTTAAATAGTTGAACGGGTCATCTATCAATATGTACAAATATTCCAATTAGGATACACCCGCAAAGAATGCTTATTTTTTCACCCATTTTCCCCAAACATTTAAGAACACAGATCACAACCACCATCCATTCACTGCTGCTGTATTCAATATCTACTGTATTGTGGCATTACTTAGCACACAAAGATCTATAAAAGCTGTGAAGGTTGTTATTAGTTGTACTTCAGTTGTAATATAACAGCTGAACTCATATACAACTTCACCCCGAATCAGTGTTATATACATGTACTGCATGTCTCTATGTGCTTTAAGAAATCAGTTTATCCAGACTTTAGTGTTAAAGAATTTTATTTGATTGTGCATGTATATAATAACATAACATGGTAGAAGAATAAGTCACTACATATTATATATAAATGTAATCAACAAACTGAGATCTGAGCATGTGAATTTAGCTGAGCATCACTATGTTTACACTCCTCCTTCACCATGGCTTGACAATGGTTGGCATTAAATTATGTGCATTGTAACAGTAAATGTGAAATAACTTATTAGGTATAATATGATACTTGAGCAATACTTACACAATATAAAATGATTTCTTAACATTTCTCTGTGGCTAATAATACATTTGTATACATTTTTGATATAGAAATATTGCCATAAAGATTCACTACAAGGACATATTTAAAAGTAAAAATTTCTCACTGTAGAAAATGATGAGTTATTTAAGCACAAAGTGTTTTTTTTTTATCTAAGAGCCTTCTAAGAACATTCTAAAAACCCATTTCTTATGTTTAGTTTCTGGAGAACTCACAGATGTAAAACTTCTGGGCTTCACACTCAGCGTGGCTCAGAGCACCGTCAGATGCCATCTGAGTGCACCTGCGTGCTGAAATTGTACTGTTCCCCACATTCTCGGGTTCTCCTCCTGTGCTAACAAGAACATGACTGAGCCCGGCCTCACTGATGTAGGATCCCAGAACGGTGGTGATGTTCGTGCTGTCAGCCAGAGCCAATGCTCCACCTCTCAACCTGCAGTTTAACTGAGCATCACTATGTTTACGTTCTTCTTTCACCAGCAGGTAAAACTTCTGCTCCGTCTCTTTAACACCCAGAATCACTGAAAAAGAAAACATTCAGCACAGACGGGCCAATAATCTATATCTGATAGTTATGTTCAAATTCTAACTGTTAGTTAGAAGTTAATTGAAAGTTCATCCTTTAGCACTCAATGAAGAGTTATTATTCACAGAAATGCAAATAAATAAACAAAAGATGCCTGTAAATTTGTACTTTATTATTATTATTAATAAAATACTGTTTGCTTATATTTATTGGAAAAACAAGAATTAGTGTTTTAATGATTTTATTAATATAATGTTGAATATAAAATCATTAATATCAAAAAGCCATTAGATAAACAGTTAAACAATAATAATTAATAATAAATGTGTTTTATTCTTTGACAATGGTTGACTTTTTTCACCAAATAAAATATATCTGGAATAAATATATTATATAAATGTGTACAAAAGGTATAAATGTATTTATGATTATATTAAATAAAAATGTGTCGTATACACATTTTTAGTAATCATACAACTGAAAAATAAAATAGTTAAATAGTAAAAATGTATATTAATGTATATAATTAAAATAGTAAAATGGCTTCATATTATAATGGAGAATAGGTTGTACATGTTTTAACTAATTATACATTTTGATTATTTAAAGAAAACGTTCATACCATTTTTAAGGAACTTGACAGCATTTTTCAGTTTGGTGATGTTGATGTCCATTTGTCCGACCACTTTCCGGTACCTCCCACAGTCACACGTAGACCCTCAGAACAATAAAACAAACAAAATCACTTAAAAAATACTGTTATTAAAAAAATACTGTGTTAAAAATACTATAAAAAAATATAAAAAGCTCCATGCTTAGATTTAATAAATACATTCTATGAACTTTAAAAGATTTAAAACTTAATTTATGAATGTATTCTATTTCTATTCATGTTAATAATTTGAATGTATATTACAGTTCCCACCTTAGAGAAGGCAATCCATATTATGTATTTGATAACATATCCTGTATTATTATTATTATTATTATTATTATTATTATTATTATTATTATTAATAGATTGCTGTAGATAGATAGCTGTAACACAATAGTAACCTTTCCTAGTTGAAAAAAAGGTATTTGCCAGTAGAAATAAAATAAAATAAATATTATTAATTAATAATAGAAAATAAAATAAATAATAAGTTTATGTAATCCTTACCTGCTTTCCCTTTTAACCCTGAGGATCCAACGCTTCCTTGCTCCCCTGTTTCTCCTGTAAATCACATTCTCAGTCATTATTCAGAATATTCACAGAATTTTTATTATTGAAAATTGCTTTTAAGAATGTATTTATTATATGCTTTTACTGATAAATTGGAAAAAGGAAGAACTTTCTAAAGGGAACACACATATGCACTAAACAGTATTATAGTGAAAGAACAGTTAGTTGTCCACCAGGGAGCAGCAGAGAACCGACTACAAGGTCTGAGGCTCAGAGGACAAAATAAAACGTCTGACAGATATTTATAAATATATTTTATACAATTTAATAATAATGGTATTTTATGTCCAACCTTCATGTAAAATGTGAGTGCATGTAGTCTTTTCTAATTTATATCTAACACCACTGAAAGGTCTGGAATTACAAACTATGCATCAGCTTAGCTACACGGCTACTGTCACTAGTCAGTGTTACTTTAACTTCAGTCTTCTTCAAAGAAAAAAAACTGTAACGGAGGCACGGATGAGCAGATTGGGAATGCAGTTCAGAGTCTTTATTAAGCGAGCAAACAAAATCACAGGAAAAGCACAGAAATAAGCACACAGGAGAACAAGGAGTTGACGGGATCGGCGAGAGAAGCAGAGCACTGGAACGGGCGAGACCGGGACCAAACGGAAATGGAAAACTGGAACACAAAGAGAACAGACCGGATAGAGCTACATACAATCACAGATAACGAGATACGGAAAGGTCCATGTCCCTGTAAGTGGTATGGAACGGTGCGCTACGGAGTACGGACCTGGAGTGGTGGGAGAACAGGGTTTATATAGGGAGTGAGAGAGAGGGAGAGTGAAATAGGGTGCAGCTGGAGCTGATTAGGGAGAGAGAGATTGGGAAAGAGGACAGGAAGGAAAGGGGAACCAGAAAGAGCAGTGACAGAACCCCCTCTTCAAGGAGCGGGTGGGAGGGCCAGAAAAACCGGCCGGGTCTGGGAGGCCAGGCGGAGCCAGCTTCCTTGGGAACCAGGGCGTAGCAGGCGGGACTGGGTTGGAATGGACAGAGCGGATGGGAACGGGGACCAGGGCGGAGCAGGCGGCACCATGGCACACGGGACAGGGGCGGACGGGAACGGACCAGGGCAGACTCCTGGCCTTGAGTCGGCTCGGAGCCCCCCTCGGACGTCTCTCCGGGCTCGACGGCCCCCACGGACGCCTCTCTGGACTCAGCGGTCCCCACAGACGCCTCTCCGGGCTCGGAGGCCCTCACGGACGCCTCTCCGGGCTTGGCGGCCCCCACAGACTCCTCTGCGTGGGGTCGGTGACCATCTCTAACGGGTTCACTGGCTCGGCCATCTTGGATGAGGTTCACTGGCTCGGGCTCGGGGACTGAATTGGCTGCCATCTTGAAGGAGGGTTGCGGAGTAGCCGCCAACCTGGAAAAAGACGGGTCGCCCCCTCCCCCCAAAAAATGCTTTGGAGTGTCCCCGTCGAACACCTCCTTGATCAGGTCCATAAAACTTGAGACCGACTGAGCGGGAGGTCCAGCCTGGTACCAGATCACGGGTGCCCAATGAAGAGGACATGTCAATAGGGAGATTACATACACGACTTTAGACCTTTCAGTAGGAAACAGAAGGAATGTCTTTGAAAAATTAGGGAGCATTGAGACAGGAAGGTCCTGCATTCCTCCGCCGAAAAACCTTGCCACTGAGAAATCAGCAACTTCCGGATCCAGCTCTTACTGTCCAGTCTGTGTGCCCTGTAAGGTCAGTTCTTCTGTAACGGAGGCACGGGCGAGCAAACTGGGGATGCAGTGCAGAGTCTTTATTAAGTGAGCAAACAAAAGCACAGAAAAAACACAGAAATTATCACACAGAACAGGCAGCGGATGGGATCGGCAAAGGGAAGGAGAGCACTGGAGCGGGCGAGACCAGGGCCAGACGGAAATGGAAAACTGGAACACAAAGAGAACAGATAGATTACAGCAAAACTACATACAATCACAGGTAACGAGATACGGAAAGGTCCATGTCCCTGTAAGTGGTACGGAACGGTACGCTACGGAGAACAGACCTGGAGAGGTGGGAGAACGGCGTTTATATAGTGAGAGAGAGAGCGAGAGAGAGAGGGAGAGAGTGAAATAGGGTGCACCTGGAGCTGATTAGGGAGAGAGAGATTGGGAAACAGGGCAGGAAGGAAAGGGGAACCAGAAAGAGCAGTGACACCTGCATTAACAGTGAAAAAGAAACATTCATTTAAATACGCTACAAGTCTAAGCACATTTATGAACATGTTTACACTTTACTTCTTACATGCTAGTATGTCTAACGTGCTAGGGGCCTAAAGAAAAGTTTTTGCTGCAGTCTGGCTTAAAAGTTATTATAATAAACATATTATTATATTATTTCTGTTATTATTTCTGATACCCAAAAGTTTTCTACACTCTGCAATGAACTGTAACAACTAATCTGTATCTCGTGTCATGAATCTACACATGCTGTAATACTTGTTTAATTTTGCAAAAAAAAAAAAGGAAAATCTCTGATTGGATAAATATTCACTGTTGACAAACAAAGAAGAGAATTCTCGTGCTCGGAAATGACATGCATGGTTTTGGTAGCATGGTATGAATAATTTTCTTTAACATTAACCTCCAGCATTTCACATGTACAAAAAAAATCAATTAGTAGCATGAGCATCATGCGGCTATGCTTATATTAAGTTGACGTCTGATCGTAGCCAGACAGGAAGTGATTGAATTTGGATCGGAAGTTAGGTTTCTTGAAACACTGAATAGGAAAAATAATGTTATTAACTATTTAAGAAAACTACCAGAAAAGAAATTCAGCATCAAGCCGTCATTTAGAATATTAGTAATTGCAAACACTTATAATTGAAAATCACAAAACTCACTGTACATTTCTTTACTCACTAATTTCACATTAGTGACATGGCTCTAGTTTCTCACCTCGCTCTCCCGCAGGACCCGATTTCCCAGTTTTCCCAGCGTCTCCCTTCTCTCCGCTCTCCCCTAGGATGCCTGAGGAAAATGGTTGGAAAAATGAGTGTGATTAAAGCGCTGAGCACCTTAAAGCCTGGTTTCTTCATCAGTTTGCATCAGATGAAGTGTGGAGAGCACGAAGCTGAAATATCAAAGCATTTCACGTTGCTTTGAAGGTCTCTGTGTGGTAAGGATCAGGATTTAAAATTAGGGATTACATTTTTTTTTAGATTTTACTGATGTTCCTTCAAAGGTTATATGAACAGTTATGGGTTTTGCACCCCTTGAGAGAACCCATGGAATTATCTCAGAGAAGGAAACCCTTAGTTCTAGGGTCCTATTGAGAACATTTAGGTCTTCAGGGTGACATGTGCTCCTTGATTTTGAATATGTACGAGGACCTGATGAAAGAAACTTTGTCCTAAATATTTTTCAGACAGTTTTAGGTCCATGGCTTATTTAAATGTTCAACTTTATTCTTTTTATTAATCAAATAAATAGCAGAACTGTATTTTATTCAAATGTGTTCATCCGGGTTCATTGAATATTCAGTGATCCAGACCCCCTCTGCACTCTGTTCCTGTCCGAACCTCATGGTGACCCGCCCCCGGTTGATGATGCCTCAAACAAATTCATGAATACAATAAACATCCTCAACCACACACAACACTAACAATCCAAATGAGGATGGGTTCTCTGTTGAGTCTGGTTCCTCTCAAGGTTTCTTCCTGTTCCCAGGGAGTTTTTCCTTGCCACAGTCGCTTCGGCTCAACAAGAAACAATTAGGGCCAAACTGATTTTCACTTTTCACACATTAGTATTATGTAAAGCTGCTTTGAGACGATGACAAATTGTAAAAAGCGCTTTATAAATAAAATTTAATTGAATTGAATAGACAACTGTTTGGACATTCCTAAAATGTGTCTGATATCGGTCAGGATGATGTCATGAACTACGTTTCCCATCAGCCACTGCGCATCATGAACAGGTCACATGTCTGTGCACCTAAATCATGCTGCCTGTAACGTTTGTATATAGACTTGCCATTTGCACCACTTATATGCACTTGTATGCATGCATGTTCATCTTTTCATGGTTTATGTGTATTTTGCATTAAGCTAAATTGTATTTTTTTTATCTTTTGTACTTGCTTACTATTTAATATGGATTAAACATTCAAACAGCGTTCTCTGTTTTTTCACGTTACTTCCCCCCTCAGTAAGAACCAAAGAATCCTTAATGATTGTAGATTTAGTATTTGCCCCTGTGTTATCCTACTTGACAGCAGTGCTAGAACACTCCGGTGAAAGGACATCCAGCGAGTTCATACAAACATCATACCACCTCCTTAAAGCACTTCATCAAACTTTTGTTCAGTTGTGAACTCTTTATTGATGAGAGAAACTGGTGTTTAATCAGAGATAAAACATTTCCTTGGGAGATAGATTAATGTGGACTTGCACATTCTGGGACTGTCTGACCCTGACTGGCCCTTCGTGCAGCACACTGGCTCTATCATGCTTTTTTGTGATGAATTGCGCAGAGCTGAACCCATTGCTCAGTTTGTTAATCAAGTTGGTGTCACGTGTTTAGGTGCAAAAATTAAAAATAAACCAAACTCGGCTTTAGTTCCATTGTGGCTCTGAGTGAAGAAGCAGAACAGTGTTCCTCTTTCATCTTCAGTCCTTTCCCGGCATCTCACTCTCACTTTCTGTGAGTATGTGTGTGAATGTGTGTGTGTGTGTGCAATTAACACGTCTGAGGTGACGTCCCTTAGGAGGAGACGTGGTTTGGCAGAACCTGAGTTCTATATATTTTGCGCCCATGCCCAAAGACACATCAAACACACACACACATTTTCTTTTTGGAGACCTATCAGAGAGTGTACACATTAGAACTTTTGAAACATTTGGCGTGTCACCATTTGTTTCTTACAGTACAATGTTTTCATTACAGTTTGTAATTTTAATTCTATAAAACCCTGCATAACCCTTTAAACAGGTTTGCTTATGTTTGTAAGGAAATTATTCTGCACAGCTTCAAGAAAAGGTTTTACTTTTAACTCTCACAGTGAAAGGTATTCTATTTGGCATTCTTCATGATTACCCCAGATCAAATGAAGAAGCATTAATTATTGTTACACATTTGGTGTACCTAATGCCTAAGATAACTTTGAAGACCCATATTGTTGACATGTTCTAGGTATCAAGAAGAAAATAATGATTAAGAATCTGGAGTTATTTCTCTGTTAATGCACAGAGCCAGACTCTCTTTGGACAGTTTAATAATTTCACATAAATTTATATAATGCTCCCAGAAAGGGTTCTCCCTAAAACTCACCATGACTGGGTAAACCTTTTTCCATGTTTCATGATGATGGATTACATCTGGGCTTGTTTTATAATAATGAATACACCATTTAATTATGTTTAAAAGGAAAACCTTTTAGATAATGATTTGAAAAATTCCACCCAGTAGGAATTACTAGTTGAAAAACAAGTCCCTCAGTAACTGCATTTCCATTTGTGTTTATTGGATCTGATGATCTCATACAGATCTCACCTGTGTGTCCTGGCGCTCCGGTTTTCCCGAATCGTCCCTCCTCTCCTGCATCTCCCACCTCACCGAGATCGCCTGGGTTAAACAGCGGAAAAACGTTTTACATTTGAACACAAACACACACTCAGAGTCTGTAGTTCATTAACACTGTTTATTTAAGCTACATTATATACACATTTTTGTCTTGTTCTTTTTACCCAATATTTCCAGAAAAGCTATACACTGCAGAGTGAAATGTCCATGAACACTTTCGTCCTGTTGAAATGGAACAAAAACGTTCACACGGTTGCTTTCGGTGAGAGAAAAGTTGTAAATGATGTAATGGCGCTGGAACTCGGGTTCCCTCAGCAGGGTTCCGCTTATACGAGCTTCAGTAGCCGTGGAGCAAAAGAACATGTTTTTGAGCCTTTTAAATCGAGCATTGAGCTGTTTTATAAGGAAAAACTTAGGAGGGTTTTTTTTTTTACAAGCTCAAATCTACAGTAGCACTAAATCGACTAGTCTTTTTCCATTCACCCGGGAACTTTATGAGTTCTCCTATGGTTTCTAATGTTGAAATGATGAGGCCAATTATATGAACATTTGGGAAATTTTAACCCCATTTCAGTTTCATTTATTCATCAATGTAGATGTTTCAGGTAACTGTACATAAAATAAATGTTTGTATTAGATGAATATAAGTTAGCTGTGCAGATTTTTCTGAAGTTGATTAAAGAGATTCATAGCATAAGAAAACATAGCATAGAACAACAACAAAATCAAATTAGATAAATATTTACCTAGCTAACAGATGGCACTTCCATATTGTCCTTTTTCAACTATTTATGAAATTATTATTTGTATCATATCAGATTTACATTTGTCTCATATTTGTAAAATATATGAGTGTTATTACATCTGGGCTATCTAGCACTTTGTTTCACAGTTTCTGAGATTTTTTTGTAAAAGTCGCAGAGAATTTAAAAAGCAATGGGTAGAAATTGTCTACACATGTACTACAAAATTGTAATTACCTTTAGATCCAGGTAAAATGGTATTGGAACAAATATCCATGGAGAACCCGGACGAAATTGTATAAAGGACAAGTACTAAAAACAGCATCGCAGTTTTCCTGAGGCACTCCATGTCTCCACGTACAGCACTGCAATCAACTGGACGGAACTTCAGCTCTGCTTGTGTTTATCAAAACCTTATCACATCACCCTCTATCTGTCAAACAACACTGTCCAGAGCCCTCATGTTCTCCCTTGAGTCTTTGAGAACAGAAGCTGTTGATACAACACATCTGTGACTCCCGTAACAAATACAATTAAATCTATTTTGTAGAACATTCAAAGTGGGTTCCCTCCCACTGAGTTCTACACTGTTGAAACATTTGGAACTTGTTTGGAGTCATATGAATGGTTGGGTGCCTTTATGATGGTTTGACAATCATAATGCATTCTACCAGAAAAGAAGAAACATTGAGAACTACAAACTTGCAGTAGAAACAAATGGCTTTGTGTGCAAAAAGGACTAAAATGATAGGATAACTTTTATACCTGAACCCTGACGTTATACAAGATCTCAAAATGGAAGGAGGAACAAGAACTCAATCTCCTCCTCCTCCTTTCCTGCACAGGTTAACAACACTTGTTATGTAATTATTCAACGAACCTAAATAAAGAACCCTTTAGCAGCTACTCTTAGACAGGTTCAGGTTTCAATAATGCAGTTGGGACCTGTTCAGAAGTTCTAAACAAAGGTCAGATGAACAACTAAAGGAAGTTTTACTTCTAATAAAGAATCAAACAGAAAGAATATCTTCATGTTGAAGTTCAGGAACTCAGGAAAATACTGCACATTTTCATGATTTTAGAACATTTTGGAGAACTTTGGTCTCAACTTTTTCAACTTGGGTTGTAAATGTTATGTGTGATGGCTCAATATGTTTCTCAGGTGGTTCTAGCCAAGATTCCTCATTCCTGTTTTTGCTCTGCAGTTCATTGATGATAAGTGCTTCCTTGAAGGCGGGGTACGGAACACACACAGTGTATAAATGGTCTATAAATGTTGTCAGTGCTGAGACGAGTCTTGCTCATCTCGCCGAGGTTCAGGATTTTTAAAAATGGAACCCTCTTGAGCTTGTGGTTGTCTCCGCATGCACTGTGACTC
Organism: Kryptopterus vitreolus; assembly: GCA_030449085.1. Taxonomy (NCBI): domain Eukaryota; kingdom Metazoa; phylum Chordata; class Actinopteri; order Siluriformes; family Siluridae; genus Kryptopterus; species Kryptopterus vitreolus. Next base: position 22,267,268 of record JACRUU010000002.1, read on the forward strand.
TGACTCTATTATAGCGAGAGCTAATTGTTTACATGTGGTTTAATGGCCGTCTTTTCATTTGGCCGGCACGCTCGGGAATGATTCACACTGCAGCGGCGAGGACATTTATAGGACTGGAAGTAATGTCATGCCGCAAAATTGCTTGCAGAACATTGAGCGGCTTTTTACGAGAGAGCTGCAAAAGGCGTGAGTTCAATAGGAGAATGCAACGGCCGTGCCGGGCAAGAGGCTTAAATCGGAGATGTTTTATGATTTCACCATCTGTGAAATGTTCTCATGTTGCCCTGTGACTGCTTGTTTATTGTGACTTACAGAAACAAGACAGTTCAGCTGTTATTGCGGGAAAGTACAAGGCATGATAGAAGGATTTTTGTCTTTGTGTTGTTCTGTTCTGCAAAATAAAAACTTCTGGTGTCACATTCACAAAGCCCCTTGTCCTTCAGAACAAATTGAATCAGTCTGCTCTTCATTAATCACATTGTCGTCTCCGCCCGTTTTACTCAGCACCTCATTATCGTTTATTTCTCTCCTCCAGTTCACTTTTTGACCTCTTGACCTTTCCACTCCTATTTTTTGGTTCCTTTTTTGCCTTGGAAGATATGTTCTTTACATATGAAAATGAACTTTGATAACACAAATACCCAAACACTGTTTTCAGTTTACACAATCTGTTTTAGTGCTTCAAGGTTTGGGTTTTTTATGTGCCTTTTGACCCAATTGAAAATTTCCCTCGTTTTATATTTCCTGCTTTAACTCTGACTACAATTTACAACTTTTGGCCCTTCTCTGCTGGACCATGATGGATTAGTGATAAACATGATCATTTGTTTCTCTGTTTGATCATGTGCTATGAGAGAACCGAGGGAGAAATCAGGGTGGAGACACTCTCTGTGCAGAGACACCATGTGGGTTCTAGATTTTTGAACATGCTGTACATGTTTACAGCACTCTTCTTACATAAACCCTATTTCCTGATTTCATTGAATGATGATGCTTTATAATGCTCTCTGTAGTGCTGATGATATTGTATGATTCCCCTGTTTTTATGAAATCATTTGATAGCTTTTCATGAAAATATGATCAATAACACAACAATTTGACTGACAATTTGTCACAATTTAAAAGATAAAAATAAAGACACTTTATTGTCTGTATAGTGATATAACAGTATTTGTTCGATAGCTCTCAGGGCTCAATAAAAATGACATAATTCAAAAAATACACAAAGGAATAGATGCAAAAACAATATATTTGCACCAAGCTATAAAATCTAAGAATATATACAGCAGAATAATATGATGAATATGACATCACAGAATTCCAAACCCAACCATTCAGGAATAAAAAAATATCCGGTTTCACAATGTTTCACAAATGTGCAATGCTTTCCTTTTAACTTTTTTGGTTGAAACCGCATCTTGACTGAATCTTTTTAATAAAAGACAAAAAAACAACATTGCTATGAAAGTAAATCAGGCAAACACTTACGAATAATATACAGATTAAAGGATGAAATAAAGGATATTGTGACAGACTAAAGAATGAGCATGACGTGAAATGTAATAAAGTTTTTAGGCCAGGATTTGAATATGGTTGTGTGTATGTGTTAATTAATATGACAACACAAATTTCTTTCTGTAATGAAACCGTCTTGAACTTCATGGCAGTTTGTCATCGGCTGCTCAAGATGCTGTTTCATTATCTCGGTTAGTTTAAGCAGTCTCAACAGGTTATTGGTTGGGAAATATAGAATAATTATGCTTAAGATTTCACCACTCATGCAATCACAAAAGACATAATAATGTCTCCTAAGAAGCCTTTAATCCGAACAGGTTGATATAAATTTTATACAGTGAGTCATGTTTCACACACTTTAGAGATCAGACACACACAAGGTCCTCGAGAGGCATTTAATCAGATTTAGGCCTCGGGATAAACGGCAATTACGAAGGATTATCCGTTACTGTAGTAACACTAGATTTTCAGGCATGAGAGATGAGATTCATACAATTGAATTGTATGTTAGAGATGAGTAAATTTGAGTCGAGTCACTCAATCGATATCAATCAAATGAAATTCCCTAAATTCCAAGAGATGTACAGTCCTGAATTTTGAAAATACTTCTGAGAACAATGATCTGCAGATCAAGAAATCCAGAGTGAATGTGAATTCTGAGCTCTGAGAAGTCAAATTGTGCGTAATAATAAAAAAAACATCATCAATTAGAGATGACATAATTAAGTCACTGGAATCGCCTTGTCACGACTCTATTGTCATGGAAAGTAGTGAAAGTGGTCTGTCGGGAATCTGTTGTCAGAGAAAGTTCAGAAAGATCAGTCATTGTGGCCAAATGAATTAAAAAACGAAAAATTCCCCGCCCACTGTAGAGAATTGTGAAACTCTTCTTTCCCGCTTGTTCCGTGTCTTAGACAGAACAGGACATTTTTTTATGGCCCGTGAATCGGCTTTACTGCATTCCAGTCCTACATGGCAGCTCATCAATGTGTGGAGTTCGGCACATGGCACAGGAACTATAAATACCACGACAAATAAGCTACAATTTTTAAATCCTGTGAGCATTTCACAAGGAAAATATTAGCACAATGATTTGCTCCTGGATTTTACTTGACGTTGACTTGCTACTCCCTCAGATTTATGGCTCATATTATAATCTTATAACTACACACATAATTTGGTATTGTTTTGACATCCTATGTGTAGGTATTCTTCTCTCACTTTCACTTGTCCTGGAAATATGAGGCCTCAGGCAACTGGCGTACTTTATACATTCTCTTGATGAAATAAATCATGGGCAATACTCCGATTGTGGAATTTGATTTATGAGTGAAGCGACACCACTTGGATCTGTTTCCACCAGACTTGGAGCGAGCCTTGTTTCTTTAGGCAGGCTGAGCCTAGAGAAGTGAGGAGCAAACTGTGTGAAACCATACCTTACGTGTGGTTACAGGGGTTATGTGAGTTATGAGATGGTCCGGTGACACAGACAGGCTCGGAAATGACCCGGGGTCCCGTTTCTTTACCTCCAAAGATTTCAGAGCATGCGGTTTTCCTCAGGCAACTGGCTCAGGAACTTTACATAATGAAATAAGCCCATTATAATCTGACCACATGGATACAAACACAGAGAGAAAAGTATGCAGTTTAATATACGGCTGTTTCACAGTAACAAATCACATTTGTGCGTTCTAGCTTTTAATATAAATATCAGCTCTGTTTTTGTAAAAAAAAAAATGTAAATATCATTTTTATTCTTATGATCTGTGTTATAGTCTCTCAACCATGAAATATAACAGGCAGGAGAATAAAATTAAATAAACTGTACATTAAACAGATCGCTGTGTATAAGTATTCAACCCATCCTGCCTACCCCTTAATCTTTTCCTATTTCTTTATGTTATAATTTGGAACTGATCTAAGCTACCCATGTCACGTCTGAGTCATGGACAAGTCAGGATCGAGTCCAAAAAAAGCAATACCACCAGTTGTGCAACTAAACATAAATGTACAAACTCCAACTAGAACAAAAATCCATATGTAAAAAAAATAAAACAAGCAAATCATTATCACTTATAAATAAGTCATTATCACTTATCGATAGTTTAAATATTCACCGCCATAAATTTGTCATTGTGAAATTAGCTTCTATCTGAAGACGCTTTAAAAAAGTGTCAGCGTAAATTCACCTGCTCAGAGAACACAAATAAACATCATCATTAAGAACACATTCTGAAAAATGGGCATAACCATCTTATAAAATGACCATTTAATCCAGTGTTTTAACTCTGCATTTAAATTCAGAGGAAGATTGTCCACCAGAAGTCCCTGATTGAATGTACAGCGGATAAAAAATATACCCACTATACTGTTTTATTTCGCAAACAATATAAATATTCAAATCACACTCCAATATGATGCTACAATCAATATTAAGTACATTACACATCCATTTCAAATGTTCTCTATGATCTGTATGATGGTTTTAATATATTTTAAACAAGTCTTCCTTCATCTCTCTTTAGATTTGCAATTGCTTTTGGGATTGCTGTGCTGTACACATATTACTAATCACTGAGACAATCCTTAAATCTATAAGATGTAACAAAGAAAGGAAAGAAGTTTTATAACAACTGCATTCAATTAGCAACACAAACCAGAGAAAACAGTCCATAATCATTATCTTTAAAAAAGTGTCCAACATTTGGTGTTATTTATATGGAATGTAATTTAGAGGATGAAGGATACTATAAATCTGTAAATAAAACCATAGTGGGTCTTGAATAAACAGAATTTAGTTGAGGCTTAATAGTCTCATTTACTACAAATTTTTCTCTTCTCATTTTATTCAATTCTTGTATCAACAAACAGATTAGCAAGAGCAATGATTCATGATGTCACCGCCGTGACTATGCCAGATGGCCATGTTTTCTTAATTTGCTTTTCATTCTGCTATACAACTTCGTTATTCATTGTTAGCTGGTGTAGTTTGAGGTTCAGGTCCTAAAAGCACCGAGTTATGGAAGGCTCAGGCTTGGAATTCATGTATACGCCCCCAGACCTGAAACCAGACCAAGGTCTGAAATTATCAACCATGGCTTAATAAGTAAAGAGACAAATAAACAGGGACATGTTTCCCGTCTCTCGGTCGAGTAATGAAAAGAACAGATGAGGTTGTGGCACTGCATTCTGCTACCTCTGTCGGGAAACGATGGCTGCCATGTGCCGTGTCGTTGTACATGTTGAGCGTTTTCCTGCGTCCATACCAGGAAAAGCCCTCCCTATTCCACTGAAGCGTGTCACACTTCCAAATGCCCCCGGTTTTAAATTCGTCCTTCTGATGTAGGGTAACAAAAGGTCATGTGGTGTTTATGAAAATTACAACATTCTGCATGAAGTCTTTGACATTTCCACATTTCCATGCTATGTTTGTCATATTAGTTCTGAGATTATGATCATGACCTTTGTTTCTTCTTTTTTTCTGAAAGGGGTTTGTTTTTGTTGACTCACCATTGTGGTGAGATGAAGTATAGTACAAAAATGTCCCTATCAGGAAGGAAAATATACTAAAAAGAAAAGAGTAAATCAAGGGGAGAGGGGAGCCAAGGAAAGGAGAGCCATTTGTCCAGGAGAACGTTTGTGTCCAGGTTTGGTCGCTGATACATATCACTGTGAACGTCAGCATTTCTATCTATTTACACAGCACATGTTAATCCCCACTGCACATAATGACTGCACACTTATCTCAGACATTTATGCACATGATAACATCAGAGCATGAAGATTTTGCATCGTAGAGATAAAAGCAACAGGGTTAACGTTAATGCAGACGTTACAGTCGCAATGTGTACAAAGAAGCTATTCATGCAGAGGTGTGGAAACTCCCAGGTCATTGCCAGCTTTTCTGCTTGGCCTCTGGTGGCAAAACACTCTTCAAACTTTTACGACTCTCTCTTACACTTGAGATTTGGCCAGAAAAATTTGTCATAGTTTTTTATTTATTTGCTTATTTGTAACTTACCAGCTCTTTTTAATGTTCTATAGTCACATCTAGGTCACAGTGTCACATTGTTTCTCCGTTTGTAAATGAAGTATCTAGGGTCAGTGCTCATTTTGTAATTTTTAGGGGCTGTAGCTTTTCCATCTTTAGAATAGCTGAATTTGTGCTTCACTTGCTTTCTCTGTTAGATTCTGGAGTTTTAAAGCTGCAAAAATGTACAGTGCTTTCAGAAAGTGTTCAGACCCTCTTCACTTTTGGTATTTTCCCTTCTGATACTACAAATCTTTTTGAAGATTTGTAGTATCTACTCTCAGTACCCCATAATGACAATTCTGTCTTGTTTATTGATTAGACAAGATTTAAAAAGGACAAGTCTCTCTATAGTCCTCAATGCTGACGATGCATATCATAGCAAAAACCAATACATGAGTCAAAAAAATGGTTGCATAGCTCAAAAGATTTCCTAGAGCACAGTGATTTCGATAATATTTAAATGGATGAAATGTGGTACAAGTGTTGGGCTCTGGACCGGAAGATCACGGGTTCAAACCCCACCACCACCAAGCTGCCTTTAGTGGGTCCTTGAGCAAGGCCCTCAACCCTCAGTTGCTCAGTTGTAAGTCGCTCTGGATAAGGGCATCTGCCAAATGCTGTAAATGTAAATGTCACTAGAACTAAAGATTCTATCTGGAGATGGGACAAAGTTCCAAAAGGACAACCATCAATGCAGTCCTCCACTGATTTGTTTTTATGGCAGAGTGAACTCTCCTCGGGGAAAAACATCTGTTGAAAGTCTGATGAAACCAAGATGGGACTGTTTGGCCTAAATTCAATACTTTATGCTTTAAAGAAAAGTCTCCATGTTACTTATATTACCGACACTGTGTCAGTAACACTTTGGATATGCTTCAGCATGATATGCCCTAAACACATGTGAAATCTACAGCCGTAGCATCATAAATATTCCAGAGGACATTTAGATGAGGGCCCTAGAGGCCTCTACACTCCGGATTGAGGGTGCTCTGTCCCCAAAATGTGCAGTGAGAACAGAGGACCTGATTGGAACAAGCATCCGTGATGCATCTACTAAGCTTGTTCGGAAGTGCTGGTCCAAATCCTGGTAGGCTTTAAGGAGGAGGATAGGGCACCTGTATCTTAAGGGCATAGGGGATATAGGGTGGCATGTCACAAATGAAGTTGTTAAGACTGGCCTTCTGCTAAGTCGCTAAGACTGTCAGATGCTACAGTGTTAATGTTTACATGCTCATTTTGCACATTCCACTACTACTACTGCTGCTCAGCTTGCTTCTTTTGCATATCACTGTCACTACAGTTTAGCTCGGTTAACATTGGATTCGGTCATAGTCGTTTTCTAAGGAACTAATTAACGGCATACACCAAGGTATCACTGTATACAGTAGGTCGCACACAATGCACTTTATGTGGCTAGGACAACTTAGTCTAATCCTCAACTCTGTGTTTTGTAGCTCTCTGTTGTGTGTTGTGTGTTGTGAACATGTTGTCTTATGTAGCACAAATGTTCTGGAGAAACATTGTCTAATTTCACTGTGTACTGTCAGCTATATATAGTTGAAATAACAATAATAACTTCTTGACTTGACTTGAGCCTCCATGGCTCTGCTTTTTAGAGGATAGAGTCTCCATACGCTGCGGATCAGGCGCTACAGGTCTGGAAATGTTTCCAGGTCTGGAAATGTTGGCCAGTGTCTACAGGCCATTGATGTGCCATGAGAGATTAGCCAAGACCTTGGGCAGTGTGTCTGTCATTAGCATACATGACACAGGAGCTGCTTTATGGGTTCCTGAGACAGGATTGCAGGGTTCTTCCATATATATAAGACCTGTAAGACTCAATGTGTGCCTAAATTATGCGGAGAAGTTTCCCCTGGGGAAGAACCCTTGGTCTTGAACCACCACTGTATGGATCTCATATTTTGTAAGACAAATATTACCATGTTCGATGCCACTGCCCTCATACCAAACAGTTTAGTGACTGTCCTTTCTTTGCTCTCTGGACCGCTGCAAGGACCGAGTTGAGGCACATTTGTCTAGGGCTGGAATTCCACCCCATGCCTATATTCATTCATTCATTCCTCTTCTACCGCATTATCCGATCTTCCCTCGGGTCACGGGGAGCCTGTGCCTATCTCAGGCGTCTATGGGCATTAAGGCAGGATACACACTGGATGGAATGCCAACCCATCGCAGGGCACACACACACGCATTCACAATAACACACACATTCATACACTAGGGACAATTTTCCAAGGGGCCAATCAACCTACCATGCATGTTTTTGGAACGGGGAGGAAACCGGAGAACCCGGAGAAAAACCCCCAGAGGCACGGGGAGAACATGCAAACTCCACACACACACATGGCCGAGACGGGAATCTGAGGCGAACGTGAGGCGAACGTGCTAACCACTAAGCCACCGTCCATGCCTATATATGGTTCTCTAAACTGGAGAAACATAGTCAACTGGGCATTGGTTCCTAACCCCAACTCCCTCATATAGGCAATAATGACATCTTGATGCCAAAAACTTAGTGCTCTAATTGAGCTGACATAAACCAATCATTGATATATCTCAGCATGTGAATGTCCAGGAGTCGCAGTAGAGCCAAATTAACATACACATACTTGTTCAACTCAGGAACCTCCTAAGTGAAGGACAGTGTATGGACTCTGTTAGCGGATGGACCACCTCAATGGCCTTCATCCTATAGAGTGGACTCCTTTTTCCCTAAGCAGAGTCTGGTGGTCCCACCGGAGTGGAAGATGTCCACCTCTAGTGCATAGGAACCATTGTGACATAACAGGCGTTTTTCACATGCCAGATAGTCTCTTATTGAATCAGCCTCTCAAAAACAACCACTGGTGCAGCAGTGGTGCATCCCTCCACAAGTGTGCAACATCTCCAGGTAGAATGGTGGGAAGGAATTGCTAGTGCCATTAGCTGGCTCTCACAAGGATCAGCCTGTGCCCAGGGGCTGGTGCATCCTTCACAAGAAAGGGGTTGCATAAGAAATAATTAGCAGTGAGAACACTTCCTTCAAAAAATGCTCTATGGTAGTAGAACTATGGTAGTAGGCACATTTGGTCTGGCCCTTTGAACAGTTCCAGAGACAATTTTTTTTTTATTTAATATATGTGTAAAGGATTCAGTAGGCCAAGCTGGATGGAATAGATGCAAACACCAGATCACCAAGCAGAGCCATCTTTATTTCTTTTGATATGTGCCCAGCACTTTCTTTCCCTTGTAATCATGTCAGGACACGCCCACAGTCTCGCGGTTCAGGGTTCTTCACGCCTGCAGATCGGCAAGCTTCTCTCGCGTCTGCTCGAGTTTCTTACGGGCCGGCACATTGTTTTCTCTGTATCTGTCCAAGTGCTCTCAAGTACACCACTCTCTGCTCAGTGACTCTTTGTTTTCCTCGTTGGACCGGAACCAAATGCGCTGATTACTCACAGATACAGGTGTAACTTAGCGCTCAGTCTGTCCGGCTCCGCCCTCCACTCCCGACGTGCTTTCCACACCTTTTGGCAGCACATACATGTTTGAGCAAACCTTTTCATGCATGAAACTGATGAAACAAGCCCACGGTTCTACTACTAATTAATATGCAAGTAAATATTTTGATTTTGAATAGTACTGAATATAAAAAAGTCATATATTGCTTGAAAATAAATGTTGAATAATAAATAATAATTTGTCTGTGTGATTCATAACAAAAAAAATTAACTATTCGTGCATTATGCAAGGTGTAATACATCCAGTTAAAATCATAATACTACTAGTAGTCACTCCGGCCCACATAATTGTTTTTTATAAACTTATCTGACTCCCAGTGTGTTAAAGAAAGGAAAAATAATGTGGTCCTCTCAGAAAAAAAAGTTTGGGGACAACAAAAAAGAGACAACTGAATGCTCCATATTGGCCCAGGCAGATATCTGACCTGAAGCCTATTGAACATCTCTGGAGAGACTGAAAGTGGCTGCCACTGACAGTCCCTGTCCAACCTGATGGAATTTGACAGGATGTTCCAAGGAAAATATCATACAAATCTTGTATAAAACCTTTTTAGAATTATGTTCTCATTTTTTCATTATCATGTCCTAAGTGTAGATGAAAAATATTTAGATGAAAAAATCATATGGAATGATTGTCCCTTTACAATTCACCCTAAAATGTTTTAAAAAATGAATGCACTATCAGTAAGAAAAAGAACTAACATGTCTTGTGGATTTCTTAATGTTTTTGCAAATATAATAAAAAAATATAATATAACTCCATCTTCATCTCAACTTGCCAATTATTATGTATGAGCTTGCTTTGAGGTAACATTTGTACATTTATTTGTTTATATTCATTCATTGTTAGTTAATTCTTCTGATCTTTACTTTTTAGCACACACGACTACACAAAACCTTGTGAACATTTCCTAAACACTAAACTAACATTCTGGACAATGTAAACCGGTGGAACCTTAAGAGCAGCAAAGAATCGTAATGATCTGAAAGGTAAATGTTTTGCAAAGGAAAGAGCCAGATAGTTTTCCCACCATCCAGTCTTCACCACACTTACAAGTGTTAAGATAAAGTGTCTGCCTACTTTTCTGTTTGCATGCTATATCTTTATAACTCTCTGTGATTGGAAAAGTACAAGATGAATGCTTTAGATATTTATCCTGCAGGCACAAAGCAGGCCAATTTCAGCAAGGTGATTTTAATATGTACAAACGTTTGCCTAGTTGGAAATAGAAGGACCAAGCTTGCTGATGTTTTAGTGACAACGAAGTTCAACTACTCAATTATTATGTATGAACTTGCTTTAACGTAACATTGTAGATGTGGAATTTTACAATTAACTCTGGTATTTGTCATGTTGAATTGTCTTTCAACCTTTGTGCCAGATGGATATTTCAGTTCCAGTTGAACTGGAAGACATCCATGGTATATCTCAATAGGAACTCTGGATTGTGTTCAGTTTTTAAGGTTGATTACAGTCCACTCTATCCATTAATAATTCCTCATAGAGAAGTTTGTTATGGATAACCAGCTTTAGCAGGGTCACTGGTTTCCACACCTTTACCTTACTATTCATCTTCACTGTTTGGAATTACCTTGCATTCGAAGTCTTGCCTCTGAGTATTTGCCCATTACACACCAGTAGTATGATTTTAAACACACTTCAGACGTTTCATTTGGCGGCGTGCTTTGCGAAACTGCAGAGGAAAAAAAAGAAATTGAAACAATGTGTAGCCGCAGAGTGACCGCGACTTCAGTCGACTTCAGGCATCTCTTTCACAACATCTGCAAGACTTCAGGATAAGGTGTTGGTGTTTTTCTTTGTTTTGAAAAAAGCCTGAGCTTTGGTTAGACACAGCCCAGTGGTTTTCTGACAAGAAGGCCACAAGGACAGAGACCTGATTCAGCTCTTCATTGGCACTACACTAACCATAAGGTTTGCACAGATAAGACCCTGACATTTGAGAAATGGCCATCGAGAGTAAAAAGATCTGAAATATTCCAAGTATTTTGTGATTCAGGCCTTCATTTCATAGATATATTATAGATTATAAAAGAAATAAGAATTAGATGTGCAACACGAGCCCAGTCAGGATGATAGTGAGGCTGAAATACAGAAAGGGTTTTGTTTTTGTTTTTTTAGTTGTAAAAAGAATTGCTCATGAAGGATCAGTGTCTTGATAAACTCATATATCTTTTGCTCAAGGTTCAATAAGATCTAACGAACTTAAATGAAAGCTTAAGAGGTCGTGATTGTCAACTTGTTCCAGCTTGGTTTCATATAAAGTTTTTGTCGCTCAGGTTCTTTATGTGATCGGCTGAACAGATTACAACCTGTGTAAACTCATCACAATGAGGACCTGTAATTAAGAAAGCTGGCACAGCTGGGCTTTCTTTGCCCACAATTTTCAGTTGATGGGAAATGACCAGGGCTCAGGAAAATTCGCCCAACCCCAGAGCACTTTTGAAATGAAATGGATTCAGAAACCGTTTGGAGTTTCATTTATGCCCTGGTTAGCCACAACTAACCACATATTGTGCTCTGAAGTTGCCATCAAGGCCCAGATGCTGATTGCCCTTTTTTTGAAGTATATCAGGATCTAGTGGCTTGAGGAAACGTAATAACCAAACAATGCATCTGATGTATGATCTGGAAAACATGGATTCTGGCCGCTTGGTCCAGCTTCGATAAGGCATGAAAGACCATGATTGCAAATTTCTCTTTTGTGGCTTGTGGCATTTAGAGACATTTTTGTGGAATTGTGTTTACGGGTATTGCTTATTGCTAATGACCTGCCTGCTAGATCCAAGTGGAGTTCCTCAGAAAGGTTAGTGAGATAATATTGGTGCAGTGACTTGGTTGTTACCTGTTCTCAGTGCTATGACTCGTGGATGGATGTGACTCAAATGGCCACAGGATTACTCCTACATCTCCAGCACCAGATGTGAGAATTTCAGACCTGCAGTGGTTTTGGGGCTTAAAGCCAGCTCCACTTTAATACCCCCACAGTCCTGCTGGTGTCCTTTACCAGGCCTAGCTATAATTAACACCAGCCCTGTGAAAGACCCAGACCTCCCATCACTTAGTTTCCCACAGAAGGTTAAAGTGTGCTGAGCTGACCAGCATTCCACTGACCGGCGTCTAACAAGTGTGTGCTTTCCGTCAGGAAAAAAAAAACCTTTGCAGTTGGATATCAAACAAGGAATTTCTGATGCTCTTGAGCAGAAGGCTAGATTGTGTGTAGAGAACTCAATGAGGTGTTTGTTTAACATTTAAATAAATGTTATATTTACACAGTAATTTCAACTCGGGTTCCTCAAAGGTTCCTGTGGTGATTCCTTGGACAGTTAACAATTACAGCTTTAGAAATGTTTGCTGAAAAGGGAAACCTTTCCCCACATGGAGGAATTGAAGAACCATTTTGAGAGCTGCACAATATTAACACACTCAGATTTATGATATCATTAAGATTCCAAAATGGTAAGTTATCTTTCATTTATGATGATTCTGTAGAAATGTGCAAACAACACAGAGACCACCTCACCTTATTAAAATTTTTCTTATGTCATTAATGACCATCCAATGACTTTCTCTCTGTTCAATTGTGGGGTTTTTTTTTTACATATGAAGCCCAGGTTAATTGTGTCATGTTATGTAACAAATGAGAAAGAGGAAAGGATGAAGGACCTCCTCCAGATGTTGTCACCCAATTTTTTTACATGGCATTAATGGTCCTTTTTGAAGCTTTTCATGATTTCCAATAGAAATAATCTAGTTTGAAATGTGGCCACAGAGTGAAAGCAAATGAACCGCTCATCAGGAGGTGTCAGTTACAGACGCCCACATGGATTTGAAGAACATTTCACAACCACTTAGATTAAATATGGTTCAGAGCATCCTGATTGATATTTATTTTTTCTCCACTTTCACAACTGGATGTCTTTTTTTTGAAGGAGAAACCCCTATTTCCATTCTACACCTATCAATTTAAACCAAAGCATTAAAGTGGTTCCTCTGTTGTCCTTCCAGACATGAAACCTCAGCAGACAAATATAGAGTTCTGCTTCCCTTTTACTGGCAGTGAATTGATTTTATTTAGTTCTCCGTGTTTGGCACTTTAGCTTGGTCTCAGCAGCTGTCTGTCTAACTGGAAGTAGAGCTCAATGTACACCATAGCACATAACTGTAAACTTAGCCTCAGCAAATAAAATGGACAATCAAGAGAACGATGACAAGGATGAAGATAAGGGGGTGGCAGTGAACATGTCTGAATGTCTGCGAAAGGAAATCTGAAACCCAGGGTGTTTTTCCAAACACAGGCCTAACATTAAAAATTTAATTTCAATCTTGGAAATACATTTTATGAGCTCAAGTCTGATCCCAAGATCAAATGCTTTTCTTTTTCATAAAAGATGTTTTCAACCATTTTTCATTTCCTGAGTTCAATGAGGTCTAATTCACCATCTTTTACAAAGCATTAGGTTTACAATATCAGATCTGTAGCTATGAGGTCCCATTAAAATGTATCAAAATCAACTTTGGCATTTTATTTGAATTTTCAGCATTGATTATTTTACTATAATATCACCATCTTCAATATTTGAGCTCCTCATAACATATACATTTAAATATATTATTTATTTTAAAAAATTATAATAATACTGGTGGGAGGGCATAGCGCAGTGGTTCAGATGGGCTACTGATAATTTGTGAATGTCCAAAAAGCAATGTACTCTTAGTGAACCAGGTCACCTTATAAAGTGTGAAACTTTTGTAATGATTTCTTGTATGATCAGTTTCTTTTTACAGATTTGCATGGTTCATAAGCAACAAGTGTAAGCAATGAATGAATTTTCCTTTTGTTAGCATGTTTGAGCCGACCTCTGAGAATGAAATTTGGTTCCTAAGACACAGAATAATCCCTGGAATAATAAAAGCCAAAGTCTGGTTAAGACACAGGCTTGGCATGTACTGTACGTATCTCAGGAAAGAATCTCTCAGTACATTTAGGTTTCGAACAACAATTGTTTGTCATCCTTTTCCCCCAAAGTAACGAGAGCTGCTGGAGGTTTACTGTATGGAAAATGCTTACAAGGATAGTGTTGGAAATGAAAACAAAAGAGGGGGAAAAAGTCAGTGCAGGCCATGTGGAAAGTTCATTAGGCTGCTTCTTTTCCTTGAATTCCCACAAAATTGGAATGTGGTGCAGATATAAGGTTTAGTTTCAGGTTTGGGAATACCTGCGATTGTTTAATAGCTCATCAGTATTTCCTCTTGAGAGGTTAGAATGCTATTAGAGACCTCTCAGTATGTGTGTGAACATGCCAGGAACCACATATACACCCACACACACACACACACAAACACAGACACACACACACACACATCATGAAGCTGATATCAACGTAACAACACATACAGGGAAAGGCATGATGATTGAGAGAGAAAGTGAGAGAGAGAGAGAGAGAGAGAGAGAGAGACACAGAGGGACACAGCCACATGCTCATTTTCGATTGAAAATACTCTGCACAAAACACACATTCACCATTCACTGAGCTGCCCATGAAAAGAATAAAACAAACATGAAACAAGCGGTTAGCCTGCGCATGTTTACTTTCCTCAGCCGTGAGTTTCCCTCCTGGAGACGAAGCTCTAAACACATAGAATTGAAGTTGTGATGTGACTCTGAGGAGAAACTTTAGCACATTCCCGGCAGAATCACTCCTAAGGCCTTAAAAAAAAAAGAAAAAAAGAAGTCTAGACACTGTAAATGTAAATGGAAGTCTCTCCTGTTTCCCAACATTCAAATTATACCCATTGTTCCAGGACACTTGGAAATCAGTGGTCACGTTTGTTTGGGGCTTTCTTAATTTCTTTTTACAGGTAGAATTTTAAAAATACACACACACAACACTTAACTTAAGCTCCTACTGAAAATTACAAATTTTACCGAACAATTTTTACAATTTTGATACAATTCACTACAAATCAATAACACATGAAGTTCTCCCAAATCCTATTACAGCACATCATCTTACCAATAGTTATCTTTTAATAAAGAGCTACAAATCACTAATTCTAATATCTGATACTTAGTAACATATTGTCACTTACATTATTGTTTGTTCTCACTCGACATAGGAGAAGATAAAAACACAACATGCAACTCTCCTGTCCTGTCTGAATACTTTACAGAAGTTACCTCTGATGCTGGAGATTTGGTCAAGAACTAAAGACACTTTCCTGAGGTGTAACTATAGAAATGATATATGAACCATACAATGATGTATCTACCACAGACATGCAGTAGAGTCATGCACTCAGCTGTCAGAAAATTCCCTCTGGCCAATTAGAATACAGAGTTCAGTGGACCCTGATGTGAAGACGGACCATTAAAGGCTGTTTTATGTTTTTGATTATATTTGTTGAGCTGTTGTCCAGTTGATTTACGTTCTTAGGGATCAGATAATGAAAGAGAGCCAGAAGACTCGGCATGCTCAGAAGACTGGAGGAAGACCGCATGTCTCCTGGACAGAACTTCAGAAGTTTGCTGACCTTATTGTGGATCTGTTTTATGATTAAAGCAGAGAACACTGAGTCCATCATAGAGAATCCTAGTCTATCACATAAAACCATGAATACATAACAGAACCCTCAGCCTATCATACAGACCCTTAACTTGGCCACTCAGATTCCGGAGACCATCACACAGGACAATCACAGAGAACCCAGAATACTTATCACAGCTTGCCACTTATTATCCCACTAATTCCAAACTCTTTTACCAGCATTCACCAGTGTTATCACACAACATTTAAAATTCATCCATCACATTAGTTGTGATACTTTGAACGGAACTAGGACTGTATATTACTAAGTTACATCTGTTTCTATAACAGCATATAGAATGTAACTACCTTTAATATCCTTTCCATCATTCAGACTGATGATAGTATCTAAAAGTAAAAAAGTATATTGTATAATGTTTAATAATATTGAATAATTATATGTAATGAACCCTTTGGGTGAGAATTTGATAAGGAATGGTTGTTTGGATAAATCACTCATCCATGAAAGAGCACTACAGGAGGTGGATTAATGTTATTATCCTTACAGTTGGGAATTGATCCCAGGAATGTTTTGCCTGCCAGCTTTCAGGTTGAGTTCCTGTTCTTTTCATGTTGCGAGGTCTGTTATGGAAATCAGTTGTTTTTTCTGCCTGATGACCCTGTCAGTTATCAGCATTTTCAGTTAAGGGCATGGGGCAGAGTCTTATGCAAATCACAGCTTTTTGGGCTTACAACTGTTCTTTTGAAAGATCTGTGAACAACACAAAAAACATCAATCCCACAATGAATGCTTTGAGCTGATGTGAATTGAAATATTTTTAATAAGCGTTTTTACGAACATTACGAACATTAATAAATGTTTGTGTATAATAAAACTTGCCTCTGTTGGCAGTGAAAATAATTTGGGTAAAAGAATGTGATCTATTTATTTCTTTTGAAACAATGGATATTAATTATAATGACTTAGGGAAAAAATAAACTCCAACTATAGTTCTGATGGTAAAGTACACAAACACAATAAAATATACAAAAACAAATTAAACAATAAAATATTTGCAGACAGTAAACAAAGTAAATTAAAATATATAAACAGACAGACAGACAGACAGACAGACAGAAAAATATAAACAAACAAGAAAACAACACACTAAATAATAAATGAATAAATAAATGAATAGAAAATGTCTGGAATCAGGAGAACAAACAAACAGTGAATGTATGGATGGAGGAAGATTTGTGGAGATGAAGATGTACTATATGAACTATTTGTATATGGAGCAGAAGTGTGGATAGAGGCACATGCGTGAGTGAAGTAGGACATATATCCCCTGTGTGTGTGTGTGTGTGTGTGTGTGCCCGTGTACAGTACGCAACCAGCCCCATTTATTTGGGGATGGGACTGGCACTAAGAATACACTGGTTTGTGAAACCCTAATGGCTGGGGTTAAGGACCGTGGCAAGTTATCTTGGTACTGTTGGTATTTGAACTTGTGATCTTTCAGTCCAGAGTCCAATGCTACTGAGCTACCGCCTCCCTTAATACATAACTGGATAAATATATTTAAAAAAGAAATTAAATTGCTTAATAAATATAAAATGGATTAAATATCTTTGCACTTGCATAAATCCGTCCAAACATTAAGTGATTTCAATGTACTTTAATGTATATTTGACAAACAAAGGCTATCCTTCTTCTTCTTCTTTATAGCATTTCAGAGAACAGCCTGGAAACTTTGTTAAGAACCCCAACCGTTAAGTCATTTCATTTCTCTGGTTGTATTCAGCCTGTGATGTTACACTTAAACTTTATAAAATTCAAAATAAACCATGGTAACTCAGGGGCATAACCATAACCTTTGTCTCTAAAGAGCAAGTGATGCTTCATGCTCCTCCACAGATGATGTGTGGTTGGTTAAAAGAGGATGTGTAGATAATGAACATCTAGACATAAAGTATAGATAATGACAAATGAATGAAACAACAGAAAATGTGTGGATTATGTGGAGAACTTGTGAAAGTTGTGAAGGAAATATGGATGGAATAGGATGTTTGGATGGTGAAGGACACATAGATGAAAGAGAAGATGGTATGGAGGCATGTGTGGGATTGGTATAGGACATGTGAATGGTGAATGATTTAAGGTTGAAAGAGAATGTTTGAATGGAGGAGCATCTGTGAATGGTGTAGGACATGTGGCTGGTGGATGATGTGAAGATGGAGCATGTGAGGGTAAAAGAGGACATGAATATTGTTTATGGAAGAAACCTCATGAAAAGAAAAGATGTGTGCATGGAGCCAAATGTAAGGACAGAGGTGGTGTGGATGGAGGAGATATTATGGATGTCCTGCAGCAGCTGTACAGTGGTGTTGTGTTGGTGATGGATGTGTGGTTGTAGATCTTTGAGTTGGTCAGCACAGTAGCCACAAAGCAATGACTCTGGTTGACCTCTTAACACCCACACTGTACAGAATGTGAGCGTATATATATATGTGTGTGTGTGTGTGTGTGTGTGTGTGTGTGTGTGTGTGTGTGTGTGTGTGTGTGTGTGTGTTCATAGAATAGTAAAAAGCATGTTACATCTTTACGACAAAACTTCATTTTGAAGAACACCTTTTCATTATAGCACTAGTTTGGCAGGATTCTTTAAGGGTAGATGTGGCCTTTTATTTTGTATTCATTAGGAACATTGATAAGGCACCAATTGTTATTAGAGAAACAAGTTCTGCCTTTGTGCACAGACCCAGGTGCACAGGTCCTAGTTCTACTGAATGGAATATTTAATGCTACTGCATCTGAAGACATCCTATAGAATTGTACATTTTAAACTGTGGTAACAGTTTGCAGAAGAGCCACCTATGGGTGATATGTCAGGTGTCCTAATACTTTTTGTCCATTGTACATTACAGAAATTACATATTAAATAACTTTGTTTTACATGTAATTTATAAAGAAAGTATTTGTTCCTTTACTTTTATCTGAAGACTAAATTAACTTTGCATAGGTTAGGTTTTATGCAAAATAGGAGCTTAGGTATGAGTACAATTAAATACAAATTCCTTGTGTTTTGGAACATTTGTGTATCATTATTCTGCTGTGCATTTCATTTGCCTGCACTT
>JACRUU010000002.1:22291020-22313520 GCA_030449085.1 Kryptopterus vitreolus
ACTTGATAGCAACTTCTTCATACAGGCCTTCCTACTGGTGGATGTGTGTGAGAGAGTGAGTGAGAGAGAGAATGTGTGCATGGACAGATTCTGAGTGTGTGTGTGTGTGTGTGTGTGTGTGTGTGTGTGTGTGTGTGTGTAACGTGCAGGGATTGTTATCAGGTCGTTATCAGTAGCAGGTGGAAATGAATGAACTTCCCTAAACCTTCTCTGTCCTCTGTTTTGTCTTTTTTTCTCTTTCTGTTCTGTTTCTCTCCTCAGTGTTAGTAAAGAAAGTAAACGCTTTAAATCAACTCATTGCCCTTAAAACAAGATACATGCTTTGAAAAAAAAGAACAAATACACCTGAAAGGAAGTACAGAGCAACGACTTCCTCTTTTGTTGAGGACTTAGACAGCGAGCGCTCGTTGTCTCGGATGATAAACAGCCGCTTTGAAATGATTCATGCAAAATGGTTGAAAGTCTATAAAGGCTGTGGGTTAAAGATAAGAGCAACAATAAAAACTGCTGTGCGGTATTAATCCAAGAAAACAGGAGCTAACGCATTTAAAACAGGGGAGATGCAGAGAAGTTTAAAATGAATCACACTTTCCCTTCTGTGAGTCATAAAACAGCAGCAATGTTGCTGTTCCTACCCAGACACATCCCCACACGTTCAATCCTCTTTACACCATAAACACACAACACTGCTGTAATACTAGAGACTAGAAACTAGAGACTCCTATTCATTTACATTAAATGCAACACTTTTAGATAATGTACATTGTCCTCAATGTACAATGTACAGTGTGTACTTTGGAGGGGCACAGTGATAAAAATCAATCCACTTGTAAACTTTCATCTGTTCCCCCTCGCACATTCCATGTTTTAGCATGCCAAAAAATATAAATAACCTCTAAAACCCAAAATGCAAACATGGGTTTCAGGGTTTGCTGTTTGCCCTTAAGCTGTTATGTCACTTGGAAAGCTGGTTCATATAAAGTACAATATTTTGTTTGTTTGTTTGTCTTTTATAAAGGTTTTCAACCCAAAAGCATTAGTCTTTAGAAACCCTTTAAGAAAGATCTTTATATTCTTTATATACACAGAGCTTCAGATATGAGTCCAAAGATGTTGCAGCTTTCTGTTCCTTGCTAGCTAAGCTATCAAACAACCAAGCATTGCAATAATCCATTAGCAAATGGGTAAAACGAAATAATTTTTGTCATTTTGCTGATTTACTTCCGCTTGTAAGTTTTCAATAGCCTATATGCACAAAAGATTTGAAACCAGTCACAGTGAATGCTACATACCTTGAAATCGGGGTGAAGCTGACTGCGGGGCATCCGAGGCAATCGTTATAAGTTTCTTTCAAATCTCTAGAACGATGTAATTACAGCAGTCAGAATCTCTGACCTAGCATGTAATTATGGTTTTTACGTCGACAAATAAGAGTCTGGATCAGGGGCTAAAAGTTCATTGTTTTTCCACTATTCAATTAACTTATGTGTGACATTCCCCAGTGCTAATGATCTGGATTTACACCACCTGCTGCACAAAACACAATGTTTGGTCTGGAGAATAAGCATAGCTGAGAATTGTGGGTAATGTGTATCCTGTGGGTCTTGCTCATTCAGCAGAGACCCAAATTGCACAAACTGAGTAGCAAAGTGGTTTTGTGAAACTCTTCTGTTATGACTTTGCTCAGACAATTACTGGGCAAATATCATCATTGTATACACACACACACACACACACACACACACACACACACACACACACACACACACACACACACATACATATATATACATATATATTATGATAAGTAACCCTAAGTAATCCCTGGATCTCAGCAGAGCAGAGCACTAGAAGCTTTGGATTAATATTTTTTGGTTACTGTACTCTACTGACTCTAAAACCTTATTTCCACCCGTTTTTAACACCCGTTATATTCTCTCTCTCTCTCTCTATCTCTCTCATTTGTCTTCTGTCCTATCCTTCTCTTACCATAGTTCTTCGTTGTGTCCTTTGCCTGGGCTTACCATGAATCCCCAAGGTACCAGCACCATGACCCTGTGACATCAGAGCTACTGCTGTGTGATCAGTGTCCTCCAGGCACAGCAGTGGAACGTCACTGCACCTCAAACTCGGCCACTGTGTGCCATCCTTGTCCAGAGCGTTGCTTTGCAGAACAGTGGCACTGGGGTGAGAGCTGCCAACACTGTACACCAGTTTGTAAGGAGAGACAGATCGTCAAGAGGGAGTGTAATGCCACACACAACCGTCTTTGTGAGTGTGTACCTGGATACCACCTCTCTGTGGAGTTTTGTGTACCGCACAGCACCTGCCCGCCAGGATTGGGGGTCTCCATACCTGGTAATTATCTTCACAAATGTTATTGACATTCCAAAAGAGTCTGAAATGAATTGAGTAATAAAATATAATAGGTATCTCTTTGGATGAACATTTTAGTTGAGCAACGTCTTCAAGTATTCGGGTTTTCCTAGCCATTGGATTTAAAAAAATCTGTTTCTTCCAATGCAACACACTCAAAGCACCGCTAAACTTTTAAAACCCGCAGGCCTGACAGTTCTCTGGCAACTCCCAATATTCCGATCGCTAGTTCTCAGAACGCTAACCGCTGAGCCACCGCTGCACCAGACATCTGTCAGAAGTGGAGAACCCACGTGGCCATGTGGAGAGGAGAACCACCACATCAATGTTAAAGGAAAGGTCACAGAGTTATTCTCTCCCCATTCTCTTAACACAGTGCATAGTGGCATTGATCTGGTGCTGGGAGTCGAAGGAGAAGAATAGATTAACCAAAGTTTCAAAATGTTTGAGGTCGTGACCCCAAATAAAGAAATGACACGGTCAATGAGGGCGTGACGGGTTGTTTTTCTATCAAGTAGCACGCATCAGTGATGTTTGCTAATGTAACTGTGTTATTTTCGATGACTCTTCTACTGACTACTATACATTTGTAAACGGGGCAGGGCTACAAGTGAGTTCAGTTTAAAAATAGAGTAAAAATTGGAGGGCAGTGTAAGATCCTTTAGGTTTGTGCTAAGCAGTGTTATCTAGCCAAGCAAGCTAAAGTAAAACTGAAACAAAGTGGTGGTTTCTCAATTACATATTCATGAGTATTCAAAAGATTCTATATTTTGAATGTAAATAGTAGAGATGTTTTATATTGGAGATAATGCTTGTCGTAGCTGATTATAAAGGTGAACCTGATTTTGTACTGTAGGTCAGCACTCTTGGAATATTGGAAAATTCTTTACTTTAAATACATCTTTCTTAAGTGAAAGAGCAAGATGTGTCTGTCATCAGACATGTTTGTCATATCTTTCAAGTACTTCAACAACAACATTATTTTTCAGACTCTTTCTTTAGGTTCCTTATAAGTACCAGGTTTCTTACTATGTTTCTTAATAAACACACCACCTCTTTGGTTGAGAAATTTCCATGGAAGGTCCATTAATAGTTATAGGATGAATCTTCCTTCTAAATGGCAGGTTGCTCTCTATATAACTGAAATTTTCTGAAAGTTCTGAATTGTGATTGGTCTGAATGGTGTGGTATTTTCTCTAAATTAAATTTAATTGAGGCAATATTAACTCTGCTTTATCACACCACTGTGTCATTACTTTTAGTTTATAAGAACAGTACAACACATGCAGGGTTATTAACAAACAAACATATCATGAGGCGTTTAGCTTTCAGGTTTCCCCGTCACCATACCTTAACAACCTCTATCACCATTCTCACAATCATCATCAGTACCAACACCAATAACACCTTAACCATCACCATCAGTATTTATTCACCATTATCACCATAGCAATCTTAACTAGCATAACTTTCACCACCACAACCTCCAACTTTCTCAACATCACCACCAAAACCCTTCAACATCAGAGCCTTTCCTGTCACTACAGTCAAGGAAGGTTACCTCACCTATCATCACAACATCACTACCACCAAAGATCTTCAGCACCACCTACAGCCTACAGCATCACTAGGAGAAGAAGGACTAATTACAGTGTTCCAAACTGACTAGAGAGATTTGTAGTGTTTGAATACTTTGATGGGTTCAGGACTTCTCCAGCCCTTCTCCAACTTGTCCTCTTAGTCACTGCTCCTCATCAACATCTTCTTGAGTCTTAAATTCTGCAAAGATATTCAGATGTGCAACATTTTAATTCGCTTCAAATGTGTTGCACAGATAATTTAATATTGTAATCTCCTTTCTGCAAGATGCCCCACCATGATTCACTCCATCAGATGGCAACAAAGAACTCAAAAAATAATAAACACACAAGTCAGAAAGAAAGATTTTATAAACGGGATTAGGTTTTAAGTACTTATAAAGTATTTCATATTAAGTGCTTATATTAGTAGGAGCCTTTTATTTGTTTTTCATATTTTAGAACTTGCATGAGCAAACTTCAGATGATGTCCTTCTGTTGTTCCACCTTTTTTGTTTGTTTTATTTCATTAGGTCTTTTTTTTCTTCAGTCTGAGCTCAGGTGTTTTTCTCCTGACCATGTTTTAGGTGTGCAGGTGTTAATGATTTTTTTGGTGTGAGGATTTATCTGACCGCACAAAGCCTGTTAGATTTGATTTGGTGGAAAAGAGGAAGTGGCGTTCCCAATCCACCTGCTGCTGCTGAACCGTTTAGATAACTGGCTCGAGATTATTTGCATTTTAGACCAAACACAGTTAATAACACACTCAGAAACTCCACACCTGAAACTCCAGCACATGGTAATGATTATAGTTATAAAACTTAAACTGTTAAGAGTGGCAGTGGATGCAGATGTGGTTTCAGTGAATTCATGTGTGTATGTACGTATGTATGTATGTATGTGTATTACAGGTACACCTGACAGTGACACAGCGTGTGAGAAATGTCCACAGGGTTTTTTCTCAAGTGTGGCATCAGCCACTGAACCCTGTGTTCCTCATCGAAACTGCTCACAGCTGGGCATGAAGACACGAAACGCTGGTACTGCCACCCAGGACACCGTTTGTGACAGAGAACTCACCATAGACTGCACTCGCAAACACACTGTCTGTCATGCAGGTGAGCATATACACACGCTCACATATACGCACACACACACACACAAACACATTGGTGTTTTAAGTGGGAGCAAGTGGAGGACGGCAGATTATTTACAAAGAGCTAACCTCAAATGTAGTGAATTGTAGCAATTGTTGCAAAAGACATACACTATATTTTACAGTCAAGGAAATACACACAAATATACTGTAGACAGACAATGAATCAAAGAAAGAAAGAGAAACATACAAACAAATATAAACAGATACGGCCCTGCAGACAATCGGACAAGATGACAGACAGACGTGGTGACAAACAGACAGGCGCAGACATGCAAGAAGACAAAGGCAAAACAAATCTATACATGCAGGCAGGCACATAGAGGTAGCCAGACTGAGACATCGAGACAGGCAGACAAGTAGGCAGTGGTACACTCTTTATATTTGCTGTTTTCCATGAGGATAAATGCAAATGATCAAAATGTCACTGCACCATTATTCATTAACACACATTTTATATAACATTTGAATTTGAATAGACTTTTTATTTAAATTCAAATAAAAGAGTGCTGTGTATAAGTATTCAACCTCAACCGATCTAAGTATACTCGAACACTTGCATAGCACTGTAGTAGACAGTCAGACTAAAATAATGCCAGCTAATGACACAGAAAACCCCATTGAACCTCAGTGACTCTGACTATGCAATATTTATTTATCCATTGGAGGATTTGTTCTTTCTTGCTTTAGTTATTTGTTTAAGATGACTTTTCGATCTAGCAGCAGCAACAGTTTCACATTTATTCAATGTGAGTCCTGCTGGCGCCGGGATGAACTGTTTATATCCTCGACAGTTTGAAGAGGAAGCTGAGTCAGAGTGCAGAATCGTTCCGAGGTTATTGTTCACATTAAAAGGGATGTCAGAGTGACACTTTCTCTTTTTTACTGCTCTTGTTATGCGCTAGTCATACTAGCACATGTTGACTCATGCAGGGCACTAAAGCTATTGCAGAGAGAGAGAGAGAGACTGTTCACTAGGACTCCGTGCTGCAGGAAATCATTGTGATTGGCAGTGAAGCTATTTCCCACTCACACTGATTCATTCTAGCATTCATCAAAATTACAAACCTTGAATGATTCTTCTGTCAGTAACTGAGCTGTCCATCAGGGGTTCAGTTTTGGACCCTACAGACCCTACGATTAAACTTTAACAAAGCCTTTAAGAATACAATATAAATATATGTCCCGAATGTTTTTCAGTTATCATGCTCAGGGAATCTTTCAGAAACCAATAATCCTTCAATGATTATTCAATAACCCCTTACAGCACACCTAAAGGGACTTCATGTCTTCTGTTAGGGTCCTTAAACAATCACTGAGTTTTAGCTTAGAAAAACAAAACAAATCATTTTATTTGGAACCATTTTGAAAAGAGAAAGATTTTGATATAATGTTCTATACAGGATACACCAAAAGGGACAGCTACTTGAGCTGTGTCAGATAATGGTATAGACACTACAGTTTATTTACAGAACTCCATCAAATATGCACTCTTAAAAACTCTTACAGGATCCCCTTTTAAAAGAGCAGAGGAGCTCTTAAAAGGTCTTTTTTTTCCAGTTTTGTGGAATCCATTTAGCCTAGAATTGTAGAACCCTTTCTCGAAACCAAAAACCTTTAATTATCCAAATTACCTTTTAATAACACCATGTACTTTAAAGCTTCAGGAATTTACAGGTGCTCTTCAAATATCACTCTAATGTAACTTATCAGCAGAAAGGGTTCCACTGAGAAATATTGTTTGAAGCCAAGTACCCTTCCGTATTTAAAGAATCTCTGACAGAACTTTTTCTTTGCACATGACTGCACAGAATATAACGTTCTTAGTGCAAATAAGACAGTTATAGAAAAACAAAAGCTTCTTTTAAGGCTCTTTAAGTGTTCATTAGAAAAAAATTATTCTAGTCTCCTATAGAGGTTCCCATGTACTGTACATTTGGCATCAGGACAACCATAGAGTTCTTGTCCCTTACAAAAGAAAACCAAACAACACTCAAACACTTCTACTGAACATGTTTTGTTATTGTGCTGCAATAATGGAACAGTCCTTAAGAATTACTACACTCTTACACAACAGGGTTCTCTAGTGTCCATTTAATAATCTGGCATTCTTACCTTGCCTAATGAAATACCCTATAACACACTTGCGATCCAATCCCTGGAGCTAGGTTCCTTATGTCATTAATGATTTCCTACACAATAATTGTTTATTTTCTGGATGACATTTCTCTGGTCCAATGGAGTGTCTGGAGTAAAATCCAGGCTAAGCATCAGGATATGCATTTTTAATTTATCTTAAAAGCCAAAATCTGATTAAAAAATCTGAGTAACAGGGGGAATTTTCTAAGACAAAATTCTGAATTTCTGAAACCTCAGTGCAAGCTTTAAAACTTCCATCAGAAGAGAAACAGTTCCACCAAAGACAGAAATCGTGGAGTGACCTGGCATTAAAATCCCTCAGCAACCAGCTGCAAGGTCGCTTCACATACTGGAATGATTACACGCACCAAAGCATTAATTGAAATAAGATGCTTTAAACAGCTGTTATTTGGAGCATCCATGCGGTTCTGTGCTGTTTGCTGTGTCTGTCGCAGAACTTTGTGTCCTTCTTCTGGCAAAGCAGCTTAGTTTTGGCGATTGAAAACCAGTGACTCAGTAGTTACAGCCAGACCCCTGGGAAATGGTGGGTTCTGGTTTCCATTGCTCATCAGGATGCTGCTGATTGATCCAGCTAAAGAGGGTGTGTGTGTTTGTGTGTGTGCGTGTGTGTGTGTACGTTTATGTGTGTGTGTGTTTATGGGGCACGGTGAATTAGTGGTTAGCACATTCGCCTCACACCGGGTTTGGGTTCGATTCCCGTCTCTCCATGTGTGTGTGGAGTTTGCATGTTCTCCCTGTGCCTCAGGGGGTTTTTCTCCAGGTTCTCCGGTTTCCCCCTGGTCCAAAAACGGTAGGTTGATTGGCACCTTGGAAAAAATTGTAGTGTGTGAACGTGTGTGTGAATGTGAGTGTGTGTGTGTGTTTGTGTGTCCTGCGATGGGTTGGCATTCCATCCAGGGTGTATCCCACTTTAATGCCCATAGACGCCTGAAATAGGCACAGACTCCCCGCGACCCGAGGGAAGATCAGATATAGCGGTAGAAGATGAATGAATGTTTAATGTTTATTGTTCAGTTCTAACATCTCAAAAGTTCTTTTGACAAGCTCTATTTATTTGTTTGTTTGTTAGCTTCAAATTGCATTCAAATTGCAAGTGTAAGTGAAAAAAGATCAAATGAACAGAATGTTGAAGAAATGCTGTGATGGGTCAGGAATCGAAAAACTTTATATGATAGTTAGAAATTTACAAAATATACCAAAATAGCTGCTTAAATGTTGCTGCTGGATTTGGGACATCACATTCACATTCTGATCATTAAAAAAAGAAAGGTCTGAGTAGCTTATAAGCAAAAACAGTAACAGAACAAATTACACACAATATAAACCATTTTATTGGCGGCAATAAAATCCTATTTAGCAAAAAAAAAAAAAATCAAGATTTAAGTCAACTTAAGTCAACTTAAACGTGATGATGCTGATGAAGTGTTTATAGGCGTCCTCAATAAATGTCTTGTTTTCTATGTGAAATGGAGTGTGTTAAAGCACAGCTGGGTTTCATTGTGAACATGTCAGAAGGAGTTGGGAATTCTGCTGGTAAAGACATGTTTTAATAATCACACTTGCTTTTATACTCTAAATCACTTTTTTTCTTCTAAGGAAGAAATATTTTGGAATATTAATAAAAATGGTTAAAGAAAAGTTGTGCATTGACGTTCATGATTTTCTCTCTCTCTCTCTTACTCTCTCGCTCTCTCTCTATCGATCTATCTTTAGACATCACTTTGTGTGAAGAGGCCATGTTCCAGTTTCTGTTGTCTCCACCACTTGCCTCAGTGGATCTCCTATTGGAGAGTCTTCCTGGCCGCAAAATAGATAAGAAGATTGTAGAGCCTCTGAAGAAGAAGTGCAGCCCAGAGCAACAGGCTCTGTATCTACTCCGGCTATGGATAGAACAAAACAAAGATCAGGGAAAGCTCTACAGCATCATACAAGGTTACCTTTCTTTTCTCTTTTTACCTAAGCCATTTTGAAATTATTGTCTGGAAGACAAATACTGTTTGCTTGTGCAGAGAATTAAGTGTACATGGGCTGTTGCAGCTTGATTTAACCTTTCTGGAGGGAAGTTACTCCCAAGTAACCTTCATGTTTATGCACGTCAAATTGTTTCTGGGAAGGTGATCAACCAAAGAAGAATTTTTCCATGAAATGATGAATGAAATGTTCTGAAAGGGTAAGCAGTGTGTGCAAAAGAGAATCAGTTATCAGTGAGCAATATCTCCTTAACCACACGAAGACACATATTTGGAAAGAGACATACCTGTGTGAGAATTATTGCGACCTGAGTCAAAACCATATTTTGTAAGATGTCCACGGTGTCTCAATGATAGACTCAGAATACGCTTTAACCCCGTAGAGTAGAGTATGCCTTAGCGTAAAGAGTAGAGTATGCTTTAACCCCATCTTACCTCAGAATGCACACTGACTAAAATAGATTGAGAAAGTCAGGCATTATGATATCTTCTTTTAAAGAACTGAGAAAAATTCCTGATTCACATGGGTGGAGCGCACGTTCATTATGAAATCGGTTCTTTTCAAACCGGACCTGAAACCTGACTTTAGGAAGGATATGGTAATTACCAGAGAAAAATTCCCAAGAACTGAAAATTTCAATTCAAAATGTTAGGGGGGAAAATTAGGGATTTAACTCTTCAGAAATATGAATCATTTTTTGAAAGGAGAGAAAGTTTGTGGTTTTCTGGATTTATTTTTAAGGATTATTTTTCTCAAGGCTGGAATGAAAATGATTTTTTAACCATAAACGCCATCGCTTCGTTTCACAACAATGCAGCCAAAAATTTGTGGAGGATAAATAGCCATTTTCTTTTTGATGAAGGGGATTGTAATCAGGTTGAGCTTGAGCCCCAGATACATCTACAGTAAAACATAGTGTAGCCTCATTTAAGGTCATTTAAGGTCACTCCCAAATACAAAATCCAAACATTTTAAAACCCACAAAGCCTGAAAACGAGTAGCAGCTGACTAGCAAGGACGCTAATAAAAACAGCATAGATATAGGTTCTGGTTAGTTTATTAACTGATTCATATTGTTGAGTTTCTTGTGTCAGAGTATAACTATTCTTTAAAAAAACTTTTTGTCATTAAATAAAGAGAGCAAAGATTAGCTATTAAGGGCACACCTCTTTATAACTAAAAGGTATAATTGTGGCATTCTTAAAAGTAAAAGTAAAAGGTGAATAAAAATAAAAAGAATAAATATAAATAAAAAGAAATAAAAATAATTGGTGTTCATTTGTTACAGGTTTGAACCACTGTGAGAGGAAGGTGTCTCGGTGTGCAGGTCTAAAGAATGTGACCCTGGGGGACCTGCTGGTGCTGATGGACAGTCTGCCCGGTGAGAAGGTGAGTGAGGAGGCAGTACGGGCACTGGCGCACTCGTGTCCAACGCACCGCCACGTGGCACAGCTACTTCACCTGTGGAAGAGCCAGAATGCCAGCCGAGACCTGGCCAAAGCTCTGAATCACAGTGTGCAGGAGCTACGCTCTCGCAACGCCCCAAAAACACTGCTGCGTGCAATCAAGCGCATCAGCCGCGTCATTAACGGCTCTGCACATCGACCGTATGAAAAGATCCTCATCGGTGCACTCCGAGACGCCTCGTGCTTCAAACCCAAACCTTATAATGACTGAAACCCTACAGGTGGAACCACGGCCAGGCCTTAAAGTCACATGAAGGACATGACGAAGCCACAGACATATTTAATTGAGTTGTACATAATTCATCTTTCTTTGGGCGGAATGTGCGATAAGAGACAAGAGAAGAAAATATTTTTGTGGTCTGTTTGTTTTCAAACAGTTATTTACAGGACTGCTATTACTGAAGCTGTAAAATAATAAATAAGGAATGTCAGTTATGAATGTACAGTAAAAAAATTGAGTGCAATTACATTTTATTTAATTGTAATCTTGTGTGTTAAAGTTTTGTGTGTTTATCCAAATTTGCTTCAAATGTTTCTATTTATCAATATTTTTGTCAGAAAAACTGGACTGTTGAAGCTACAATGATGTATTTACAATGTCTTTTTTAAATTCTTGTTTTTTTTTATATTTGTGCCTTTTGTTTTGACATTTGGAATAGATTTAAAAGTGTGGTTGTTTTAATTTAAACTATCATATCTGAGTGCCACTATTCTTACAGCCTGACTTAAATATAGTGTTGTGTTTTTCCAAAGCCGTGTCCTGTGTTCATGCTGGAAAATATATTGAATATTTATGGGCTCCCGTTGCGGAACCAGAAATCATCTTATTTTCATCTTATCATCTTATTGTTAAAACTGGGAAACTCCTTCGTATTCACGTCACCATTGCTGTCTTTCCCATATAAGTCAAATGGAAACCTGGGCCTGTATGTGTATAACATTGAAGGCTTTTTGTTAATGTTGTTCCTCATAGTTTTCTGAGACGTCTGAACAACGGTGAATTAAAGAAAATGTATTCTTGAATTGAAGAAAAAGGAAAAATAATGAATTAATGGAAAAAGAAGAATTTGTCAGATGCTTGTAAATTTGACCTGCTGAGCTGAAACTTCTTTCGATTATGTTTTTGATTCTGAAAGAGGAAGCTGGGATGGAATATGGGATACATATGGGATACAGACAAAAGCATTACTTCCACTGCTCAGAATTAGCAAGCAAAGACTCAGTATGACTCAGAATAAGCCTTTCTGTTTATGTGATGAGCAGAACCTACAACCTACAAAATCTTTATTATTTCAGTATTTCCCGCTCATCATTAGCCATACAAATCTTTGTTGTTTTCTGTTGAGCATAATCCAAACAACTCAAATCTTAGGAAAATCTTTTCACACTTAAAATTGTACAGCAAGCTGGTGCATGCTATCTATGTGCTTCTTGTCATGTTTCCTAGTGCCAGGGTTTACTAGATGTCTCCCTAAGTGTCCTGTATCATTTAAGAACTATGGTGTTCCCCATGAAAAGTCCAATGATGAGACAAACATTGGATAATCACAGGTCTAAGCTAACGTGTATATCCTCATGATAACATGCTCAGGTAAATACTGTATCTCCCTGACTCTGTCCACATGCTGCCCTGGGATGCATTTGTGCTTGAATCGGGACTGGACAAAATAAAGAACTTCTCCAAACAAACACAGGCCTCTGAAAAAGGTGGAACCCATTCTATACAATCATCCACCTTGTAATTACATTGAAGACTTGGTTTTAGGGGTCAGGACCTTGCAAAAGAGAAGACAGTTCTTTGTAATTTCTCACTGTGTACACTTGGTTCAGATTTTGCACTCTCTGCCTGCTGACTCATTTAATCCCAGCATCCATTTTTGTTTCACTGTGCTCATACACTGAATTTACACTTATTCATCATAGAGTGGTTTCCGGATGCTGTATTGCTTGTAAAGAGTGTCAGGGATTAAATTGTCCTCTCCAAACAGTCCAATTGTTCATAGATTCACTTTTATACTGCTTTGTTAGGAAGCTTTGTTCTGTTTTAGGTAACGGCTGTCTGACTGACTCTCAGATCACGAAAAGAGAACTTCAGCTTCTACATCTAGTGACTGAAACTAACAGATGTCACTGCTTTCTCTGTCATGCCACAATGTCTGCTCTTAAAAACAGAAAATAAGAAAAAAGAAAAAAGGTGACCTTTATTCCATTTCCTGTAAACTGTGGTGTGATGGATTGTCTCTAAGGAAGTTTATCTCCTTTTAAAAATGTCTTTGTTCCACGTTTAGGACTGGGAAGTAAAGATGACCTTTGCGTGCATGTTATCACTCAGGGCATGTGACTATATTGGTTTTTATGCATTTGTTTTTGCGTATGGGTAGGAGAATGCACACGCCGGAGTATCTCATATCAGCTACTTTGTGGAAAACCTTCTGTGGTGAAAATGTGACGTATAAGTGTAAGGCTAAAAATGGACTGGGAGAAGGAAGCTGTCTGTGGTGTAACCACAGCCATTTGCTTCACAAATCGCACTGACATCATAATTCAACTTTGAAAAAAAATGTATTTGGTATTGAAGTACTGAAATGGTGATTATGGCGGATGGATAGTGATAGAGAAATGTGAGGTTGTAAAAGAATATAAATCAGTTATTTGCAATATTCAAACACAAATGTTTCCTCACACATGATGTAAATAGTTGAGGAAGCATACACATTCAAATTATGTGTACCTCTGGAGATCATACAGCATACATATGTGCTTATTCTGAAAAACAGTTACCACAATTTTGAAAGGCCAAATACTGGATGTACAAAGTATATCTGAAACTAAGAGAACCATACCTCAAACTGGAGCCTCTTTCCCAATATCTCAATAATGACCTTGTAGCTGAATAAACACAAACCCTGACACCAAAATTTAGTGGAACACTTTCTTAGAAGATTACAGCTTATTAAAAAGTGCCAATAAATATAAAATAAGATCTACAAGCACATATGGAAGTTATAGATAGGGCAAAATTACTGCCCTTTTGGCCAAATTATGTAGCTCAAAATACTGTTACTTATGTATTACACTCATATGCTTGTTCTGTTATTTTTATAGGTTAGCTTCAAACTGTCAAATAAACATTTGCTTCATTACTTACAGTTTCTCATGATGTTTCAGATCAGCAAACTTATAAAAAAAACTTGAGGAAACAACCAAATCTAAAATCATTCCCAGAACATTTCAATCCCCACACATACTGTAAGCACATAGGGTTTATAAATGTCATAAATCTTTTCCTGTTTCAAAATAGATTATTTATTTAACAATTAACACCACCAAAAAAATAAAAGACCTACAAACAGCAGGACGCAATATTTTATGTGTAATTAATGTAGTTTATCGAGTTGTCTGTGTGTAGTGTGATTGCAGTGTGAAGGGTGTGTGAGTACAATGAAAAACAATCCATGTGAGTCCAGGTCAGGTAGAGAATGTATGTTAGTATTGTATGAGAATAGTGTAGAAATTGTGTTGGTATAGAGTACAGGCTGTGTGAAAATAGTGTGAATATTGTATGAAACTTCTCTGAGTGTGTGTATAATGTGAAGGTTATGTGAGTACTTACTGAAGGATGTGTTAGCATAATGTGGAGGTTGTGTCTATATAATGTGATGATTATTTGAGTATAGACTGAATGAAACATGAGTTTAGTGAGAAGGTTCTATTGTAATAGAATGCTATTACAGTGTAAACGTGATTTGCACCACTCCTCTACACACTGAGTAATATGAGGGCTAAATGATCTATTTTAGTATCTGACAGTGAACAAATGTTCAAATATACTGATCAATTATTAGTTCCTTGTGGGTGTGATCTCAGTGAAGCCGTCCCATCACTTCCTCCACGCCGAGGTGACATTTGAAAGTGTTGGATTTTGTGCAGTTACTTCCCTCTTGTTCTGCTCAGCGGAAACATGGTGAGTTTCTTTAAACTTAATTTGCATTATGTTCACTTCTGTACATAACACTGCGTTCAGTCTCTTCCTTGAGTTGTCTTGTATCCCTGTTTATCAGACCATAAACATGTATTCTTATTCTTATTAAAAGGCACTTGCCAAAATAATGGATCATTTATGAGATTTTCTTTTAGCAAATTATTTTGTTGCATTAACAGATAATCTAGAAATAAGCATATATAAAATATTAGTAGAACAAATTACTTTAAAATAAAATACAAATAGAAAAGTTAAAAATATTAAATATGTTAATATAAAATATTTTCACATTCCTGTTTAAATCGCAAGTGAGTTGAAAAAATTTCATTTAAAGTGTGAAATGTAAAAAATAAAGTGGAATAAAATGATCTGAAATTGTTTTAGGGGAAAAAAATAAACCTAAAGTACATAATTGCAGAGGTCCACACAACCTTTAACAAGCACTTTGTTGAAGTACCTTTTGATTTTACTTCATTACTTGGGTAAAAATCTATGAATATAGATATATTTTAACTTGGTGTTTATAACCCTCTTCTCCTACAAAAACAAATAGGAAAAGGAAAGTAAAGTCAGGAAAGGTCTCCTTGTAAATCTCCTGTACACACTTTTCTTCTGGTCACCACAGAATATTATATTTATATATATATATATATATATATATATATATATATATATATATATATATATATATATATATATATATCATATATAATATACAAACTTTCATTTACAATAAATAAAGATCTTTCATGTACAGTAAATCTTTACTTTGTTGATTTAGATGTATGCATTGGGAAATAGCCACCATAATAGAACACACACACACACACACACATATATATATGTCACATATACATTATGTCACAGAGGTTTAAGTGCCTTGCTCAAGGTCCCAAGTGTGGCAGATGGGTGATACTGGGGCTTGTTCCTCTAACCTTCTGTAACCTTTTGTTAAGTTCTGTAATTGTCATCTGCATTAAGTGTGTGGAAGATTCTGTTCATGAGAATTTCATGAGAAACATTGCTGAAGTCCAAACATAGAGGGTGTAAAATTGGTGTAACCAAGCAATGGACAAATATTTTGTTACTTGAGCAAGGGAATCGGATGATACCCAATTGGTAAAATCAAATGCTGAATAAATGCAAGCCATATCTAACCAATTAATCAGTTCTTTAGTTTGCGGCACTGGGGACAGGGACTTGGGTTCATTCGACCCCATTCCGATTCCAGTTCCACCTTCTCTGGAACGATTGTTGTCAGAGCCACATGAAATATATCCCTCCACGGTATCTGAAATGCATCGCCTTTATCCATTCATCACCTGAGTTCAAAAGTCAACTTCCCTGTCTAGCCGTGTGACTTCAAAAAAACCCTTAGTACATTGTAAGTTTAAAAAAAAAGACATTTTTGCAAATTTCTGTAGCAGAATACCACTCTAGATGCTACAGTCAGGATTGTTCTTAAGCTTAATGCAAATTCTCCTGGGTTATGTGCCTAGAACATACCAAAAAATCTTTTTCCCATTAAAAGGCCAAGTTTTCTTCTGACATTTAAGATGCCATGCGGGCTACAATTGTACAATAATACAGGCTTGCGGGTCGTTACAGTGCTCCATGGTACATCTAATGAATGGAAATTCTTTTAAATAGCTCTCCTGACTGTCTAAGATACACACTTTGTACAGTAATCTAATTTTTCCCATAAATCGACTTTGAGAATGGAAAAAGCACAGAGTTTAAAATCTTTAAAGCCAGTAAAAAATGTTATGATGTGAGGGAATGAAGAGCAGTGCACAAGGATTAAATTGCTGCCAGTTTATACATTGTGTAAAATGTGCTTGTGGGTGCCAATATTATTTAGCAGTGATTCAGACTGCTCTGTTGATGTTCAGAAAACAACAAAATTTATCAACTGTTCAGTAAAAAAAATGCCAAAATGTAATGTTTTCTTGAACTGTTAAGCCTGTGGTGATAAAGATGAAATCAGCGGCACACAGATTTCAGTAAAAGAAGACTATGTGGTGATTAAATGGCATTGCATGTGCTAAATATTCCGGCAGTACAACTGCAGCTTATCTATCAGTTTCACACAAATTCCTATTACTTCTTTTAGAAGGTACCATTACTTTTGTCAAAAATGTATGGCTATTCTTTTTATTTATTTATTTATTTAATTTTTTTAACCATGTTCTTTCCCACAGTGCTTAAATTATGTAACTGGATTAAATTTGACGGTATAGAGTAGAATGTAAGCATGTTTCCTTTTTTTGTGTTTTTTGTGCAGTTGCCCCCAGTGGCCGTATTTCTGCTCTTGGTGTCCACCGATGCCTCCATGAATAACAGTACCATTTTTGAGTACGATGACCCTGACACGGGCGACACACTGCTCTGTGCACTTTGTCCCCCGGGCACATATGTGTTCTCACCGTGTACTCACACTCAAAACACTGCCTGTCTGCCTTGTCCCAAGGAACACTTCACACAGTTCTGGAACTTTATGCCCAACTGTCTGTACTGCTCCACCATCTGCGAGGCAAATCGTAAGGTTAAGCATCAATGCTCGGCCACCCACAACCGAGTATGTGAGTGTAAAGAAGGACACTACTGGAAGGATGACTTCTGCATCCCACATACAGAGTGTCCTCCTGGACAAGGTGCCACAGTAATCGGTAATCAGAAAATATGACAACACAAAATGATGTGTCATTGTCATTTTTATGAATATATGTTTATAAATAAAAGCATTAAATTATGTATAGATGCACTTCTAACTATTTAACTACACACAGGGGGTGAAGTCTGTCACACTTGTGTGACCCAAAATGAGTTACAATTAATTCCAATTATTATGTGTAATCAGCTTTTGGATGCGTGAAAAGCATCAACAGAAGCTTCTAAATGGTTTAGATAAGTAGACTTTGTGAATGGTTTGTGCATTTTACAGCAGTTACAGGGGGTAACTCATTTTCACACACAAGCTCATAGCTGATATTATCTCATTTAGAACACCCTATCAGATGTACTCAATTTAAAAATTATTCTCATTAAAAATTATAACTAAAATTATAACTAAAACTGAAGTGTTAAGGCAATAGAAAATATGAAAGAATACATGACCATACAGCCACATGGTTTGTTCTCCTCAGGTAACATTCAGAGGAACACACAATGCATGAAGTGTCCCAGGGGCACGTTTTCAGCAGTGACATCCTCCAGTGCTCAGTGTATAAAACACACAGATTGCGGGAATTTTCATGTTCTTCTTCCAGGCAGGAGGTGGCATGACAGCATCTGTTCCTCGTGTGCTAATCTTACAGACCAAGGTAGGGTACTTTGATTTTAGCTGGAGTAATAAATAAATTAACAACAAAACTGAAGAAATCATGTGTGTGTATATGTGTGTGTGTGTGTGTTTCCTCTCATTCAGACACAGGTGGATTAAAAATACTCAAGGACTTCTTGCCCAGACTTTTCCATCACCAAAATGTCAAAACGAGGAAACTAAGGAGATTTGTCCAATTACTCAAGGAAAAGGAAAACAGACGTCTATTACGATCCCTCAAAACAAAAAGACTGCTTCTTCGCTACATCACTCAGTGGACTGAAAATGCTCACACATACCAACTGAAGACTTTACCAAATGTGCTTCTTAAATCAGGTCTTAGGGGAATTGCTGAAAAGTTCCAAGATATGGTGAAGACTATAGAGGAGAGGATTTCTGCGTGTCAAAATATATAGGACTTTTACAAAAGATTTAAGGGATAAATGTTATATTAGGTTATATTCAGTCTGAGCTGTGCACCAATTTGCTTTATTAATCTTTCCTTAAAATTCTTCCACAAAATACACATCTTCTACTGGTTCTTTTGAAACAGCTTCTACGGTGTAATTAATTACACCGAAACACTCTTTTTGTTCCATCCTGTGTAATCAGTTCTCTTTGACTTGAAATGATTTTGGCACAAGAAGAAGAAAAGGAATGTTCTAGAGAAAAATGAATTAATTCCCCCCCCTCCTCTCTGTTTCTGAAATGAACACTGGCCAAAACACACTGTGTAGTAATAAAAGATAACAATTACTCTCCTGTGTAATTAATTGCATAGTTAAGTAAGTTGAACTACGGAGTAAACTCTCACTGAACAAAGTTTTTTCACACACAAACCTCATCTGGTGTTTCTCCAGTCTTTAGTTTTGTTGTGCCATGTAGTCTCATGCTAATGTTCTCAGGCTGGCACATTAGTAACATGATCTGGCCTGCTTTTGTACTTCATTTAAAACAAGATTTGACATATTGGAATGCTTTTGTGCTTAAAACACATAAATATTTGCTGTAGATTTCCTTGGTTGGAATCTTGGAAAATTGTCCCTAGTGTGTGAATGTGAGTGTGTGTGTGTGCCATGCGATGGGTTGGCAGGACCACATGGGTTGTGTTCCTGCCTTGATACAATAAGACTCCTGCTATAGGCACAGGCACCCGGCGACCCGAGAGAGAATTCAGATAAAGGGGTAGAAGATAAATGAATGAATATGAATATTCTGTTTTATTAATGAATGAGAGAACATCAGGACTAATCAGAACAGGACTACTCGGGCAGGAACAGTGGTCAGGAATAAGGGGATAAAAGTAGGTACAGGAATACTGAGAAATGCACTAGGAACAGGAATAAGGGACAAAGTAAGGTTTCAAAATTATGGGACCAGAATAAAAGACAGGAATTGAAAAAAGGGATATCTCTATGTGGCTGCAGGGAACAAGAAATGGGCGGGTGGACAGTAATAGGAATTAGGGTGCACCCAGTTTTGGTTCATCACTGTACCTTTGTTTAAACAGAATGTAAAGCTTACAAAAAGATGTGGTTATTTAAACAGGACATCATATTCATAGTTACAGGGAATTACATAGCTATTATTTTATTTTTAAGCCTCCTTTGTCTCTTTCATTTCGCTATTCAGCTCCTCAGCTCATCCTCCCGAAAGCCACAAACACCAGTCTGTTAGTTAGTTCACAGGAGGGGGAACTCCACCGAACGTCTCGACCAAACCCTTTTATTGCTCTTTGGGATAGAGAGTGTTTCCAGCCCGGCCCAAGGCCACATTCAAAAAAATAAAAAAATGGAGGGACAAGTGAAAGTCGTTATTTTTTTCGTGGGAGGAATTTCCCCAGGAAGCTGGCAAGCAGGACCAAAGCCAAAAGACCTTGCCAAGAAGCCGAGTCGCAGCAGACGGACGAGACGAGACACTTCTGCACTGTCAGAGAGTGTGATTCACCTCGCTGCCCTGTGCTACAAGGACACTTATTTATTTATTTTTCTTCATTCACAATGCCTGGAAAGTTCCAGACATTTCAGACCCATGGCCTGGACAAACACTGACACATGTTTTTTCACTATGTGAGTTTTCTTTTCACTATCTGTCCCAAAAAGACATCTTTCTGAACAGTAGAACAGAAGCTTCAGTGTCCTCAGAGTCCTTAGACAAATGATGATTTAAATGATTTAAATCTAAATTTAATTTAAATTTAGACATTTTCTCTGAATCTGGATACTTTCTTATTTCTCCGATAAATCAAGAGTCATTTATCGGAGAAATAAGAAAGTATCCAGATTCAGAGAAAATGTCTAAATTTAAATTAAATGTGATTATCTTCCTATAACATCAGCTCTTCCAGTTGTGCAGATTTAGATTGTTGAGAACAGTTATAATGTATCTGTTTCCATGGTAACACGACTTGGTGGGAACATGGTGGGATGCATCAACACTGTGCAAAAGAGGTATGATAGCTCTTTAACATTTTTTTACCTCATCAGGAGAGAGAAATCAACTATAAAAAATCAACTATAGGAGCATCATGGAAAAAGAATCCACAGTCATTGATAAACAAGGTGAAAAACCAGGAGGTGATTTTGATGTGCCATCTTTAATGTTGCAAATTCCAGCTTCTAAACTTTTTTACACATTAATAATATTTGGTATTATAATTTAATAATTGTCATTAAAGTCATGTAGCAGATAAAAATGATGATTTTATTTAATCCTTTCCCTGAATTTTTCCTGGATCTCCTGCCATGTGGACGATAAACAGGACACTGATGTTTTCTTCTCTAATCTCTTAGAAAGAACATTGGCCTGCTGTGAACATTAATTATGAGTTTTAGTGTTTTTGTCTCATTCTAATTGCATTCTTCTGCTCCAACTGCCAAGCAGTCATACGGGAAATGTGTTTTGAAGTTAAAAAGCAGGCATGACCTTGAGACCTTGCTATATATAGCTATATATATATATATATATATATATATATATATATATATATATATATATATATATATATATATATATATATATCTATATATATATATATATATATATGATATATATATCTATATATATATGATCTCCATCATGTCTTCCATCCAGAAGATTCATTAAGGATGAAAGGCAGTAAAGTTAAACATTCCAACTGGCCACACATACTGGCATCAGTCCTACCAATACACCTCTTTGACACACACAAATTCACTAGAGGAAATGACATCAGTGAGGACAAACATACGTGATTTTGGCATTTGGGACTGTGAGCTACTCCATCACACTAATTTGAATGGTTTGCTTTGTGATGGCTTCACAGCTCTTACACAGTGTATGGAATATGAAATGAGATCAGATGGTTGTTAACCTGCTCAAGCTTGGGTCAAATAACTTCCCTAAAGCTGTGTTTTGCTGTCTATTCTTTTTTTATCATTAAGGGTTTATATATAATGTTTTGGCTATATGAGAACCATCACAGACTCAACAGAAAGTTTACATCTTACTGCAGTTCATTCCAGACCATCTAATTCAAATCCAGTCCTGTCCAATTTAGTTTATTCCAATCCAGTCAAGTTCAGTCTAGCCCAATTCTGTCCAGTACAGTCAAGACCAATCTGGTTCAGTTCAACACAGTAGTCCAGTACAATCCAATTCAGAGTTGTTATAACCCTAACCCATATTTGTTTAAAAAATGTATCTGAAAGTTTTGTCATGTTACCTCTGTTGCAATGATGCTCCTTCCCTGATTTATCCAAGTGCATTACAAGGTGCATTACACCCAGTTCACAGACAGAAGCAGAACTCAGGAACAGAAGAAGCTTCATTAGAGTTTTTATTGGAAAGAAAATCTTTTGGCTTCCAAATGATTAACATAACCAACTATATCAACAAATAACCATCTAATCACTGGTCGTTCAATGAAACCACATAAACAAATGTAACAATTTAATGAAATTTAATTAAACAGCAGGGTTTCTTAAGAGTTCACCAAATTGGTGTGGTTTCTCGGCTACAGCAATGTCTAAACTGTGAAAGGAATTAGAAGAATGTGAGATAAACTCTCCTGTTTCCTTTATCAAATCCTGATAAAAACCAACAGACCACAGAACAAACTTGATAATCACTGACATCTGTCTTATCTAAACTGTACACAGTTCAAACCACTTTTTTATTTGAAATTGAATTTTAAAATCATTTAAAAAGTTTTACACTTTTTTCCCCCACCTGAAAAACGTTGTTGTTCCGTGACCTGTTAAATGTTATTGCGTGCTTCCCTCTAGTGGTCACTTGATTCGTTTGTTTGTTTGTTTAATTGCTGTTTGTTTTCCTGAATAGTTGAGTTTTAATCTCAATTTAGTATTTAATTAATTCAGTATTAAAGTAAGTATTGCGTGTATGTAATGTGTTATTTAAGTATTCCATATACTTCATTTGCAAACTTCATGTCGGTGTCCTATTAGAATGTACTGTACTGTACTGTAATGTGCCATATTCTACTGTATTAT
>JACRUU010000002.1:22316020-22333520 GCA_030449085.1 Kryptopterus vitreolus
CAATTTCTAATGAATCATAATTAATTTCTGAACCTTCTACCCTATGTAGACTTATCTATACTCTCTTAATAGAAGTCCCTTTGCATCATAATTGCCTTAATCCTCTTTTCCTTCATTTTTATACCCATTCTCTTTTCCCACTTAAATATTCCTCCTATGTTTATGCTGTTTCTTTATTCCATTGCCATTTTCCTCCCCATTTTATTTTCCTTCCTCTCATCTTGATTCTCATGTTTCAGATGTTCTGTAAGGTTATGGTTGTAAACATGATGATGAGGAAATGGGAGATGTTCATAGAAGTTAGCAAGGCTATATGATGAAATGGTGAATATGGTGACCTTCACATTAAACCGATAGCGAACTTGATGATCAAGAAAACGCACACACGCCAAATCGTTTTGCGTGTAAATTAGATCATTCTTAAATTGTTCTTAAATTACATTACTCAAAATTATTTTCTGGTCATGTTGCAGAGAGTGTTCGGGATGCAGTGGGGAGGAAAATCAAGCTGGTTCTTAAAAAGAAAGTCAAACTGGAGGTCAAAGGGGAAAAATTGGAGAACAGGGTTCTGGTGAGTAGATGCTCCAAGACACACATGCACGCTGATCTTGTTTCTGAACACATTCTCAGGATTGATTTTTGCTTTATACATTTGTTTCTTTACACATTCTTCCTATCATCTTCTATGAAGTCGAGTCAGACCTTCAGCATAGAGTGATGAGTATGTTCAAGCTAAATGTCTTCACGCTAACTCGTTTAACACATCTCTGAGGAGAAATCTGGAGGCAGGTCACCTGATCCAAAGCATCTATCCTGTAGACAATGTATCTACAAAAAAAGTATAGCCAAGCTTAGCTTGGAGAGGGCATAAAGAGTTGTGGC
This sequence comes from Kryptopterus vitreolus, assembly GCA_030449085.1. NCBI lineage: Eukaryota > Metazoa > Chordata > Actinopteri > Siluriformes > Siluridae > Kryptopterus > Kryptopterus vitreolus. The sequence goes on from JACRUU010000002.1 coordinate 22,316,903, forward strand.
CACAAACTCTTTTTCTCAATTTGCTGCTGGTTGCGTGGTTGAAATTTGTCTTCTGCCAGGTGTTACTTAAAACTAACCTCCTACTTGATAGATTGTGTGACATCAAATGCGCCGTCAAAATGCTTATTATTGCTCTGTGTTCTTGCTGTTTAAGCACGGGGTTCACTGTCCTGTCACAGAGATAACTTATTGAATAGTGCTGTTAATCTGTGGTGTTACAGAGAGAAGAAGAACCTCGAGGCTCTTGAATGCTATTTATAGAGTTGGAGCTCAAACAAGTCCACACTGTGGTGTAAATTCACTTAGAGTAGCATTCCTCCAACCATAGCTCCACACTCCCAATCCCAGTCCACACAGGTTTTTTTGGGGTTGGGTGCATGTTTTTATGAGGTGAACCAATATATTAAAGTAGAAGGTTAGAATTTTGAGATGATCAAATAAAAAACATATCAAGACTAAGACTGTGTTCAGACTGTTCAGGCTGGAACACAGAATATTGGTTGAGTAACAGTTTCTGTAACAAAAACTGTAACGATTCTTCAAAAATTCATCAATGTTAATTTTTAAAAATGGAAAAAAAATGGAGGAACAGAGAAATAACAGCAAAAAAAAGAGGCGAGGAAAGAAACAGCAGAAAATTTCTTTTCCGATTCATTGTTTCCAAAAATATTTCTTTTCCGATTCATTGTTAGAATACTTGATTACCAAAGTAATCGAAAGCAGGAGCCGTAGTTTGAAGTTTGCTATAAAATTTAATATTTTAATAATATTGTAATAATATTGAATTTTGTAATAATCATTCAGAACTTTGAGATAGAAAGAATGTGATTGGTAAACATTAATTCAGCATTAGCATAAGTCTGGATTATAATAAATCAAAATCCCATTTAGTAATCATTATGTCAGGAACAAATTAAAATTGAGATGGTAATTGCATTTATTAGTCATCATAAAAGAGTAGTTCATACATATACCCCTGAGATTGTTTACTCTAGGCTCTTAATACACGTCAATTCTTACACATGTGCATCTGGGGCATGTCTTTCTTTCATGTTTCTATCTTCTGAATCACAATCGCAGCTGTATTCATGACATACACTCACTTTTATATTCATTGGCATATTCAGTGAGAGAGGGAAAAACAATGCTGGAATGTCCCTCGAGTTTTCCCAGAATTTCATGATGCCTCTTGAGCTATGAAAATAAAATGCTGACACGGGCATTTCCCTCTTCATGTTACTGAGCTAACAAATGGGTAAGCTCAGGGTGTAGAGTTTTGACACAAACATGACCAGGAAAACTGTACTTTCACCTTCATGATTCAGCCTGGGGAAAGTTCAGGATGTTGGAGTTCTTTCAAAAAATGTGCAATGGAAATCTGAATTCTAGTTGAGGCGAATTAAATTGAGGTGTTGTTTTGGTAAAATGTGATTTATTTTATTGTATGAAAATGCTCTTGTTAATGCATTATTATTATTAATAATAATAATAATAATAATAATAATAATAGCAAGAACAGAAAAAATATGTTCCTCCATTTAAAGGTATATCATAATGCATTATCCCAAGCATCAGAGGAAGAAGACACAGAATGCAGCTTTTAGATACATAGTGTAACTTTAAAAAGGATGAAACTGGGGTTTTTTTATTGCTCATATTTGTTTGTTTATAATATTATTCAGTGTTTTTATCTAGAGTTCTGGATTTCATTCATCTTACCAGCAGTCTCCCGAGATTCAAATAATTATTAATATGTACACCTATTTATTTGTTTGTTTATTTGATTTGATTTGTAATTGAAGGAAGGTTTATAGGACTGTGGTGAGAGCTGCGATGTTGTACAGTTTAGAGACAATGACGTTGTCTAAAAGACAGGAGGCGGAGCTGGAGGTGGCAGGGTTGATGTTGAGATTTTCTTTGGGAATGAAGAGGATGGACAGGATTAGAAATGAGTTTATTAGTGGGACAGCGCATGAGAGATGCTTTGGAGACAAGGTGAGGAAGGCTACACTGTAACATTGTAAAATTGCTGTAAGAAAATGACCAAATTCCAACGGTAATTTATTCTTTTCCCCATAAAACGATACTAAACTATAGAAAAGCACTATGGGAAATATTCACGTACAGCTTGTTGGCCCCCATAAAATTGTAAATTGCAGTGTATTCTGGGAGTGATGTTTAGACCAAGGTTCTATCCCGGTCCCGCTTCCGTTCATGCTTAAATATGTTATTTTCTCTGGCAGGCAAAATTTAAGTCGCTCACGACCTTGTATATAATTTATTTTCATTTTAGTTGACGTTCTTGCTTTTTTGCAGTAGATTCATAAGTTTATTTGTTTTTAGTATTTAGTACTTATTTAGTATTTATTTTATCAACCATCAAATCTTGTCCCATGCCACACTCATTTGCATTGGATCCCATGGGACTGCAGGTCTCTAGAGCAGGGGTGGGAACTAGTAGGAGGCTAAGAGCCACTTTTTTCTGTCTTACTGCAAAGAGCCACATCTTACACATGGGTACAAATGAATATCATCCCATTCCCATTGACGCATGCTATGTGAAAGCTCCTAAAGAGCCGCATGAAACTAGTTAAAGAGCCGCATGCGGCTCGGAAGCCACGGTTTGGCCAGGCCAGCTCTAGAGTGATTTTTGAATCAACAGCAAAAAGCCTGTGTAAGTACAAGATGCATCATTGAAAAAGCACCTTAATTTATATTCCTGTAGGATTACATTACACATCGCCTTATTTCACAAGCAGTGCACCTTAGAAAAAAAATATGTGAAAATTTTAATTAATTGTATCGTGTGTTTTAATTAAAGTATTTTAAATGTAATTTGTTTAAAATATTCTATTATAAAATATTACGTAATGTAATATAGTATACTGAATAGTATTTAATTTGTAGTGTTGGCATAATCAGAAATATAAGATACATGGTGATATAGATCATTTGTCTTCAGTAAGAGTGCTATCATGGTGGTGGTGAATCCGGACAGGTTACCCCGGGGATACTGTTTTATAAACTGAGGCCAAAAATGTCTCTGGATGCACATCGTTGTAGTTTTGTGTGAATTTGGACTTTGTGCATGCATGTGTGTTCTGCCTCTCAAGACTGGCAAGGCTGATATTAGAGCTTTGAAAGGATGTAAAAATTGATAAGCCAATTAAATTTTAAAATGTAAATGATAAGCTTTTGGCTTGGCAACTAAAGTTTCTCGTAGTTTATAAATAAGAAGTGGTTACTTCCTCCAGAATAGACTTCCTGTGGAAGTATTAAGGTTTGTGAGATTTGGAAGTCAGGATTATTTAATCTGTCTATAGAATGTAGGATGAAATTTCAGTGTGTAAAGGGAAATTGGACTGCATTGTGTGTGTGCGTGTGTGTGTGTGTTTACAATGAAGTCCTCTTCTGATTAAAGAGGACTATTTGTAGTCCTCTTTAAGGCTATTTATATTGATAATTCCTGAGGTAAACATTTAGTTGAGCATTCCTTGAAGATCCTGAAAGAGGAAATATTTGCTAAAACAGTGGGATTGTTAGACCTGCAAGAAATATATGTGTAATGGTTCATGCAGTGTGTGTCTTCCTCTATATTCCACATGAACGTTTATGAGCGGACCTCCTGGCTTGATTTTAAAGGACTAGGATATTTAGGCAAGGATATATTTAGGATCCTAATCCTCAGCCAAGACATTTTTTATTAGTTTTGAATAAATTATCCGGTCCTGCAATAGTTAGTGTGTGTGCAATCTAGGGTGTGTCGTGGCGAAGGAACGTGTCTTTGTGCGGTGTGTGTGTGAGGGAGGGAGAGAGAGATTAGCTTTAAACATGGACATGTGTACATGATTACTGTCAGGCAAAGTGAATGTCAAAAGCATAATTAAATTGTCAGCATTTTCACTGTTATCACATATACACTGTTAACACATATGCGCACGCGCCCACGTGCACTTGTGTAAGCATTTGATGCGCACTCTCGTTGCCATTCACCTGTAACAAGTCCTTTGGGGAATTAAACACCATTGTAATCCCCTGTTCAAATGAATGATAAACTGCTAATCCCTTCTGTATGCATTTGTATACACAGGTAGTCTGCAGTCAGGTTGAATCGATTTCCTGCTACAGTTGATTTGATTCACTTTCTTTCCAGATTTTATTTGAGTCGCCTTTTCCCTATGATTCAGCCAAATCTTTTTACTCTTTATTTACTGTTTAACTGATTTTACAGGGTTCCTGGGGTCATGGAATTTCTGTATTTTAAAAGTTTTATTCCTAATCTTGAAAGTCAGGGGTTTTTGTTTGTCATTTAAAATTTAGTTTCCATTTATCACAATTAAATTTTTTGACCATTTGGTAATCACGTTGCTTCATACGTTTTGCCATTTGTTATGGTACAGTTATTCAGCATCATTTTCCCATCCTGCTTGTCACCTGGCAATCACTTATGTCGAATGGTTATACCGGTCATCAAAACAAAACAGTATGAAGCTATACTGTTCGCTAGCTAGTATAATTAAAAATTATTTAAAAAATGTCTCCTATGTTAGTTAACATAAGTGGTCACTGACGGAAATGAAAATGTAGCAAATTGGGTTGTGCATTAATTACTGGTAACTCGTGACAAATTCTTAGTTATAGTTAATATAACTTGGTTCTATTAATTTTATAGGCTAATTGAAAAGATTGCCATGGCCCTTTCAAATGAATGGATTTAAAATACTGTCTTATTATAGCCTTCAGCTTTAATATAAATTCAACTTTTTTAGTTATGGAAAATCAGGATATTTGACATTAAGCTTAGCGTGAGAAACCTGTATAAATTCATCTTTGATTTTGAGTTGAATTTTGAATTTGAGATGTCATATTCTATTTGAATTCTTATTTTAAAGGTCATTATTCTGAGTCAGTTGGAATTTTGAGGCTATGACTTGGAATATTTTTTTATAAAAAGTCTGAATTTTGTAGTAATAGTTGAGGATTTTGAGAGATTCATTCAGAAATTTGAAATAATTTAGGCTTTTGTAGGATGGGTCATTTTTTTGAGATAATGTGTTAGGATTTTGCAATTGTAAGTAAGGAATGTAGAAGGTGAAAATTAACTTATATGAGCCATGCCATAAATCACTGATAGTAAGAATTAGGTCACAATCATGACAGCAGTTACAGTACAATACTTTAAAATCAAGTGATTTAAATTTCTTTTCTCATGAGAATATGCACGGAAGATTAAGGATACCTTGCTGAGAGAGACCCTGATTTGGACTGTTGTGTTCTAGTAGAGAACACCCCAGAATAAAATTACCACTTATCCATATTTCTAAAGCTCCTTTGTATCTAAAAGCTCATAAACTGAGACCCACTTTTCCACAGTGGGGAATTCCACATCGATCTAATCTTTTCCTGGGGAAGTGTTTAGAAGGTGTATGATATCTGTGATAGAACTGTGTTATCTGGGCGTCCCTTGCTCTAAGGGGGTTTCTATACAGTAAATCTGTTGATGTAATTCAGCAGAGAGTGGAAAAGTGACATTTCAGTGAGCAGAACCATGTAAATCTCTGGGTAAACATTATGATAAAGACCCACAACTCCATAATTTAGGACTCAGGCATTTTGCTGCTGTAACAGTTACATTCCTGAAGATACGATCTCCCCATTGTGAATTGGTGGAAATTCTCAAATATTTCTGTAATGCATCAATGTTCAAGATTTAATAATATTTTAAATAAATCCTCTTCTCTGCATAGCTATGGGATTTAATAGCACTTCTTATCATTTTTAAGTAATCTCTTGACCGAAGTTTACACAACACATCTCGTCCAGTTGCATCAGCTTCTAGAGCAGAAACCCAGCAGTGACTCTCATACACACAATGTGTATATACACATTATTAACATGACCTTTAAGATACAGTACTATTTCCATCAGGGTGTTACTGAGAGGAGCTCTAGGTGTAGTGAATCACCCATGCCCCCTATACAAAGTTCCGTTTTGTTTTTCATCAGTCCTGTTGCTGGGTTCTGGATTATATGTTGTAGGTTATATGGAGCAAAAATATAGGGACACCTGAATGTTTCTCTCGGATATGATTCTTTTTCCAAAGGGAGTTGGAGGAACCTATTTATATGAGATTTCTTTGGATATGGTAGGTATTATTTTTACAACTTGAACTTGGAGACCCAAACCTGTTCCAGTGTAACAATGTCCCTACGCACAAAGAAAGCTCCATGAAGACATGTTTAAGATGGGTTAAAGTGAAAGCTCTTGAGTGGCTTGCTATACACAGTGTAACACGTTTACCCAGATAACTCATTAAATCAACTGAAAAATGTGATTTGGTGTCTCACACATTTAATGGCTAGTACACAATCACTCCTCTCAAACATGAAAGATTAACTCTTCCATGGCCATTACAAGCTCAATCTTATTGAACACTTCTGGGATGAATTGGAATGCCGACTGTACTATAGACCTCTTCACCATACACATTAGTAGTACTTGGCTTTACTAAAAGCCTCGTGGCTGAATGAGCACAAATCTCTAAAAGCACATTCTAAGATCTAGTGGAACACCCTCCCAGATGAGCAGAAGTTATTATAACTGTTACAGATTAAATATTTAGCGGGGTATTATTAAGCACGTCTGAATTCTATGGCCAATTGTCCAGAAATCCATTGTATTGAAGCTTATGTGTCTGAGGGAAAACTGGTTGAGCAGCTCTTCTTCCCTACAGGGAGACACCTGCCCCATGCTCTAGTGGCAGGAAAGTCTGGCCAGAGGTGTAGCAAAATGAAAAAAAACAACATCTACATCAACAGCAAGATTTTATTTACTTTGTGTGTCAATCGTTGAATTATTGTCACAATCTATGGGAGAGTAGATTATATATACCTCATGAACCTTAACACCACTGAGTAAAAATAAAGACACTGCAGATCAGTTAATTTGTATCAGTTAGTGGAACAGGGACTTCATGAGCCAGGTCCTCTTAATGACCGAGTTGGCTGATTGCTGCTGGCTTTACACATTTCCATTGGTGGACGTGATCCCCATGCCATAAGGAACATTTGGCAGAAGATTTAGTGTTTCACAAAGCCAGGGGATGTCTTGGATGTCAAGCCTTGGTTTTTTTTTGTTTTGTTTTGTTTTTCGTGTGAAACCCTTAGAATGTCAACTAGAATCTGATGCTTTTTGCACTTTAGAATTGAAAATGGATTCTGTGGTAGTGTAAAGTGTAAAAGTAAAGACATTAAACATCCTATGGGATCTGTGAGATTTGTGACTAAACTGTTGAGATTGGAAAGGAGTTGCTCTTTCAACTCTATTGATCTAATATCTCTGAATCACTTCCTCAAGTAATAGACATGTGACCATCAGACCTTGAGAAAAACGCATCATTTCTGCTAAATCACATTAGTTAGATTTGCTCTCCTGTTGCCTCAGAAGTGTAATAGATGTTTGCTTTGATTTCGTCCTGCTGTGAATGACTTGGGGTATTCTTGGCTTTATCTTGTCTTAGACTTGTCAAATAACCGGTGTTCGTCTAGACCAGGGGTGGGCAAACTACGGCCCGGGGGCCACATCCGGCCCCTTGGTCCTTTTAATCCGGCCCGCTGAACTGCTTCGGCTTCTTTGCCGCACATGAAGAATGTATAACCACACAGCAACGCTGACGTTGTTGGAGTATGCTCAGTGTTAAAAATGAAGGAAAAATACAGAAGGAAAAATACAGCCATTTTTTGTTGTTGTTTCTTTTCCTTAAATAGAATATCCTTATTCTTAAGGATAGTGGGTAGCCTAATGAACATGATGATATTTAACACTCTTTACAAGCGGAAAAAATTCATATTGAACATAAGTTACTGTCAACTGATCACCACCTGGTGGTGAGTTGGATTCGATGGCGGGGAAGGAAGCTGGACAGACTCGGCAGACCCAAACGCATTGTGAGGGTGTGCTGGGAACGCCTAGCAGAACCCCCTGTCAGAGACATCTTTAACTCCCACCTCCGGCAGAGCTTCAACCAGATCCCGAGGGAGGTTGGAGACATTGAGTCTGAGTGGACCATGTTCTCCACCTCCATTGTTGATGCAGCCATTCTGAAGCTGCGGCCGCAAGGTCTCAGGTGCCTGCCGGCTGTGTCCTGCGCGGCGGTAATCCCAGAACCCGGTGGTGGTCTCCGGAAGTAAGGGATGCCGTCAAGCTGAAGAAGGAGTAGTCCTTCCGAGCCTGGTTGGCTCTCGGGACCCCTGAGGCAGCTGATGGGTACCGTCAGGCCAAGCGGGCTGGCCCTGGGTTGAGGCCCGGGTGGTGTTGAGGCAAAATCTCGGGTATGGGAGGAGTTCGGAGAGGCCATGGAGAGGGACTATCGGTCGGCCTCAAAGAAGTTCCATGGCAGAGGGACCGTATCGGTCGGCCTCAAAGAAGTTCAGGCAAACCGTGAAGCAGTGCATATCCGAAGGTGCCATGCCAAAAACTGCCCTCTACAACTGTCTACAGTGGAGGTGGGGATCTGTTGACTTCAACTGGGGACATCATCGGACGTGGTGGAAGGAATACTTTGAGGATCACCTCCTCAACCCCGGAGTCATGCCTTCCGATGAGGAAGCAGAGGCCATGGGCTCAGAGGTGGCGTCATCTATCACCCAAGCTGAGGTCACCGAGGTAGTTGAGAAGCTTCTCGGTGGCAGAGCAGCGGGGGTGGATGAGATCCGCCCTGAGTACCTGAAGTCTCTGGATGTTGTGGGGCTGTCTTGGCTGACACGCCTCTGCAGCATCGCGTGGCAGCTGGGGGACGTGCCTCTGGATTGGCAGACCGGGGGGTGGTGGTTCCTCTTTTTAAGGTTCCTCTTTTTAAGAGGGGACCGGAGGGTGTGCTCCAACTATAGGGGGATCACACTCCTCAGCCTTCCTGGGAAAGTCTATGCCAGGGTACTGGAGAGGAGAATTCGGCCTTTAGTCGAACCCCGGATTCAGGAGGAACAATGCGGTTTTCGACCTGGCCGTGGAACACTGGACCATCTCTATACCCTCTACAGGGTGAGGAACAATGGAGGGATCATGGGATTGTGCCCAACCGGTCCCACATGGACATGTCTTTGTGGATTGCTGGACAGGATCTGGGAGTTTGCCCAACCGGTCCACATGTGCTTTGTGGAGGAGAAGGCATTCGACCGTGTCCTTTGCTGCACTCTGTGGGTGGTGCTCCGGGAGTATGGGGTCCGAGGCCCTCTGTTGAGGGCCGTGTATGCCGGAGCAGGAGTTGGGGGGGTTCGCATTGCCGGCAGTAAGTCAGAGGCCCTGCTTGTTCAGGCACTCGGTTTTCCGGTGCATGTATGGCACCGGCAGCAGGCTGCGCCTAGTTTGTGGTTCATTATTTTTTACAGAATTTCTAGGAGCAGCCAGGGGCTGGAGGGAGTCTGGTTTGGGGACCACAGGATCTCGTCTCTGCTTTTTGCCGACCGATGTCTGTTCCATGTATTTTTATTGGCTCATTTCAGGAATCCATCAGGCCAAGGACCTTCAGCATGCACTGGGAATCTCGTCTCTGGCTTTTTGCAGCCGAGTGTGAAGGTTTGCAGCCGAGTGGGATGAAGATCAGCACCCTCCAGCAGTCCGAGGCCATGGTCCTTAGCCTTAGCCGCAAAAAGGTGGTTAGCCCACTTCAGGTTGGTGGAGAGCTCCTCCCCCAAGTGGAGGAGTTCAAGTATCTTGTCTTGGGTCTCGTTCACGAGTGAGGGGAGGATGGAACGGGAGATCGACAGGCGGATCGGTGCAGCCCTCTGCAGTAATGCGGTCCTCTGATGTACCGGTCCGTTGTCCGTCATAGTGAAGAGGGAGCTGAGCCAAAAGGCAAAGCTCTCAATTTACTGGTCGATCTACGTTCCTACTCTCACCTATGGCCATGAGCTGTGGGTCATGACCGAAAGGACAAGATCCCGGATACAGGCGGCCGAAATGAGCTTCCTTCGCAGGGTGGCTGGGCGCTCCCTTAGAGATAGGGTGAGAAGTTCAGTCACTCGGGAGGAGCTCGGAGTAGATCCGCTGCTCCTCCACATCGAGAGGGGCCAGCTGGCGTGGCTCGGGCATCTATTTCGGATGCCTCCTGGGCCAGCTGTTTCGGAGGCCTTCCAGGAGGTGTTTCGGGGCATGTCCCTCCGGGAAAAGGCCTCGGGGAAGGCCTCCCAGAACACGTTGGAGGGACTATGTTCTCTCGACTGTCCTGGGAACGCCTCGGGACTGTCCCCCCGGGGGAGCTAGAGGAAGTAAAGGAAGTGGCTGGAGAGAGGGAAGTCTGGGCATCTCTGCTTAGACTGCTGCCCCCGCGACCCGGTCCCGGATAAGCGGAGGAAGATGGATGGATGGATGGCATAAGTTACGTTCAACGTTATTGTTGGTTCGGCCCACGAACACACCTCAGGTTTCTCATGTGGCCCTTTGGAAAATAATTGCCCACCCCTGGTCTATTGCCCCACCCCTGGTCTACAATGTATCTCCCAATCTCCCAGATGGCTCACACACACATCTAGATATCCAGAGATGGAAAGTAACAAATTACATTTAGTCTTGTTACTATAATTGGGTAGTTTTTTGTATACTTCTACTTGTTAAAGTAGTTTTTAAAATAGGTAATTTTACTTTTACTTTATGTTTTTTTTAATTATTATTATTGTACTTCTCTACATTTTAAATCATATTCGTGACTGTGTAAAAATAAATAAAATCCGCACCCTGGAGAGCAAACACTTTAAACTTACAGGAACAATGGAGGCTGACAAAATAGATGCAGTGATTCAGATCCAGTTAAAAGTGAATTGCCTGCACATTCTTACGAAGCAAACCCCCGGCTATATTTAAGCGACCACTTTGATTTCAAGTGCAAGAAAGCTATTTAAGAAATTAGCGGGGACAACGCACTATTGAGTTAGCTCTGTTTCCAATGTCATGATTTAAGAGTGATTTTGAAATCTATGAAAATATTATATTTTAGAGTATCATACAGGTTTATCATACAGATGGTTCTTTGTTAAAGAGCCGTATTGTGTATGAAGAAAGAAATTGAGGCAAGGCAGGTATCTTTTCTCACAATGGAATAGCAAGGAAAAGAACCTGGACTCTTTTGAATATGAAACAATAATGTCTTTCAGGACTTGCAATCTGAGGACGACGAAAAGTCACCTGAAGCAGCACCTGGCATGTCAAGTTGCACAGTGAAGATTCCCACACTAACTAAACTCTTTCTGCACCTTAACCTTCAACAATATGTCCTCTAAATAGAAACTTTTTAAATGTCTGAATCATTGTTCAGATTCCCTAAAACTGCAAGTTTGATCTACAGGCTTAAATGATTTATACATACAAAAGATTACAGAGAGGAGCATGCTAACAGCCTGTGTATGCTTTACCTCCTCATGCTCTCTGTAAATTAACTTCCTAAATTAACTAAATTGTTTTCCAGCAAGCGGCTATAAATCAGCTCCACTCATGGCAGATTTTGTGGTTTTCCATTGTAGTGAAGAGCCACAGAACAGAACCGCACTTCGGGATTACATACAGCTGCAGATTTGTTTGTCCATGTGTATGTATGTATATATGTGTGTGTCTGTGTGTGTGTGTATGTATATCATACTATATATATATATATATATATAATATATAATATATATAACTATATATATATATATATATAAAATCTCAAGTTCTGATACTCTAAACAACATAAGCATGGACAAATATTGATGCAAATACATGATGCTTTATGCAAATGTATGTCTTGTATTAGTAAAGTCAACTAAACATACAGCATGAAGACAAAATATTCTTGCAACTGTTTTAAAGTAATTATGATATTTTAAATTTCTTAAATCACCAAGTTACCAAGACGAAATATTTCTATGTTTCCACATGGACAGTTGTAATTGCCAGATAGGGGCATGGTGGCGTGCATTTGCTGCTTGATTTAAGACTTGGTTCATACAGCAAGTAAAACAAATGTTTACTGATTAAAAAAAAAAAAAGTTTGTATAAATGTAAAATTAATTAATTAATTAAATATGAGGTTTTTGTCAAGTCAGCTTCCTAGCTAAAACAGAGGTGGAGAAATAAAAGATTTGCTTAACAATTTAAGCTAGCATTTATATATATATAATAATTATATATATATATATATATATATATATATATATATATATATATATATTTTTTTTTTTTTTTTTTTTTATTATTATTTATTTTTTTTTTTTTTGGGTTTTTTTTTTGGGGGGGGGGGCATGTCTGATATTGTGTCTGATAAACATCCATAAAGTCCATAAATGTCACAGATGTTTGTTTTACATAAGATTTTGAGAAGTCTAAACACAAGACACTGATTAAAAGTGAAGTAATAAAAAATAGCTTTTATTTTAGGTTTATTTGCAACTTATGTTCAGACAATCAGCGTATACTGGAAGGTCTCCAGAAACACATGATATGAAGCTGTTTATCAGACAGGAAACCAGCCTGCAAAATGAATTCATGCTTTTTTCCCCCAGTCATATCTGAAGTGCGATGAACACAGCCTAGAGTACGCTTTACGGTACATTACATCATGTAAGAGACTTCATGAGAGTTCTTGGGGATAAGAAATGTGCACCATATGCTTTATAGCGTTGCTTTGATGATGAAGAGGAATTAATGTTAGAGAGAGTGACTGGGAGAATGAGCGCTCCTCCCTGTGCTGGGAAAAAAATGTCTTATAAAAGAAACGTTCTGGTTTTAAGTAAAATATCCGTTCCATCACATTTAAACCTAAATCTGAAAAAATTTAACTATGAAGTAAGTGAAAACTGCAGATTTTAATTAGACATGAGCTGCAGTGCCATTTGTCACAGTAATGTTTATTGCCTCATTCATTCCGCAACTCTAACATTCAGCAACGTTGTGCGTCAGTTTAAACATCTTAATAAAACAAATATTCCTGGATAAAAACACAAGGAAGTAAGCTTTGGAAATTGCAAACAGTAACATAAATGACATTGAACTAATGACAACAAGGCAAAGATTAACAAAAATTGACTCGGGTCAGATTTTACTTGAGCGAATGGAACTTTGTGTGTTTTATGCTCTCGTGATGAAAGAGTGAAGAGTGAGATTAAGTAATGGCTCCGCGGTGAAGTGATTATGATGTTGGTTTAAAGGCACTTCGTCTGACAGAAATAATGCAGGTTTAGTTTTCCTACTGAGGTTCTTCATGTGTGAAATTATTCATTCCGTGAATCTGCATCCCTCTCTGTTGTGATTTTAGTGATTTTAATGAAAGCAGGTTAATGTTTAGACCGCTGAGACATTGAGACGTCGCAAACCATTGCCATGTCTGATCCAAGATGACGTTCTAGAGATCATGTTGGTGGGATTGTGGATCATGTGCACGCCTGTTTGTCAGCTTTCGGATATTGTTGAAAACTAAGGGTACAGTGCTAGAGAGAGCTGGATATATCACAGTCAGTGTCAGATTTTGCCAAAATGGCCAGACTGAACAGCATGATTTGAGCCATGCTTCAGTGACTTGACTCTTGCTGTGTTCATTCAGCCATGTGTCCTGGACTAAATAATCTGCTGTTGCTTGTTACATATAAGGAATGAGGAGAAGTGACACACAAGTGTTCAGGATAGACATGTTTAAGTACTTGAATAGATGCTGATTCATTCATTTACTTACTAGCTCAACATTTATACAGATTTACCTCTGTGAATCAGTACAGCACGGGTTTGTGTCGATTATAGGGCTGTGAGGATTTTGGGGTGAAGCCAAAACCTTGCAATCGCCAAGAGCTAAAGTACCATATCCATGTGAGGATGTAACCATGGTAACGCTGGTTTAGTAGGGGTTCAGATGGGGGTTTGACAGTGAGGTGGGAAAACAAATACAAACACACACACACACACACACACACACACACACAGGAAGGGCAGATTCTAAAAGCATAGTTAATATGTGTTTTTTTTTGCCCAATCTTTACATGATTGGATGAAAGCAGTGGGCTGGAGCGTGAAGACACGCCTCTAGCCATAACGCAAACACTTATGGGCAAATGAAAAGCACCACATGCACACATAGACCTTTCTACTGTTTATCTCTCTCCTCTCAAACACTTCCCTCTTCCATCACCCAGCCCTGTTTTTATTGGTAATGAATTTATCACTTCCTTTTTAGGAAATGACTAAGTATGCTGAGTTCATGTTGAGTTAATGCTGCATGTGTGCAGGCGTGTTTGTAACTGTAAAAGAGAGATAGACAGTCAGAAATATATTACTGTATCTGTGCTGAGTTCTTAAAAATTTTCCCTTCCTATCTTTTGCCACATCAAAAGAATCTCTTCATCATTTATTTATCCATCTGTCTTGCTCCCTGTCTTTTTATTCTCTACATCATGATGTCATTTGGACTGTCTCTTTCTATCTGCCTCTTTTCTGACTCGCTTAATGCATATATCTCTCTAAGAGACTGATTACACACACACACACACACACACACACTCATTCTCCCTCGGGTCTTTCAGGCTAAATTTGGAATGTTCTGTCTCAGCTGGATGTCCTTGTTTCAGCAGGGTGCTTAATAAAACTATTTCTGGGTGAAATAAAAACATGCGCAATAAAAAAGCACAGTAAGACAGTTGTGAAATGTATCTATTAATATATGAATGTAAATAAATACATGAAAATAGCATATTATTATTATTGTTTGAATGTGTATACATGTGTGGGATTAATATGTGCACTAATGTGGGTTCTCCCACCCCTGCATCACAGGCTCTGGCATCATATCGTGGATATCTTCTCACTGCTCGCATTCCTGCCAAGGTAAAACGCATACATGCACACACACAAGCACTCACTTTTTTAATACTTAGACACTGTGAGGCCTCTCCTGCACCTCTGACTGTCACACATGAACACCTTCATTATCACTCTGAGTCAGATTTAGGAAAAGATCACAAGGTCACTTCACAATGTGTCTGAGGTATGTTGGTGTTTGTATAGGTGTACACAAAACTCTTCAAATATTGATTTCAAATATTCTCTTTTTCTTTCGCGCTCTGTGTGTCTGTTAGTCATCGACTGTTTATTCAGAGTCTACTCCAAGCATGTGTGTGCGCGCGCGTGCGTGCGTGTGTGAGTGTGCATGTGCGCGTGTGTGTATTTGTGTCAGAACGTGTTCTCATAGTGTGCTCAATTCAGTTCTCCCAGTGAATCATTTACTGCTAATTTCCTTCCTTTTGTTTCTTTTTAGGCAGCTGCATATGCACGCGCACACACACACACACACACACACACACACACACACACACACACACACACACACACACACACACACACACACACGCGCGCGCGCAAGTGTATTTCTTTTTATGTACTCAGAAAAACAGTACATTTTACTTTACACCATACAATAATTATTTATTATAATTTATTTGTTCATATTGTATTCATTGTATTTATTTAACATTGTTAGATATATTAGAAATTTCTTATATTGCATGTTGGTATTTATTTGTTATTTATGAGTGTATGTGTGTTTCAGGTAGAACAGACGTTTAGTTATTTGGAGATTCAGGGCATCACATGTACCAAATCCACACAGGTAATATCTTAAAATACATACATTTCAAGATATTTCACCTTGAACTCCAAATTCAAGGTCATCACTCTTCCCAATATCAGTTTATTAGCATCATGTATAAAGATGTGTTGAACTGTGTGTGTGCCTCAGTGTGTGCTGGAGTATGAGAAAGGTCAGATCTCTCTCAGACTGGTGTCTGTGGATGAGGTGAATGAGGTGGTGCGTCAGATCGGCTTATGTATGCAGAGGATCTGCCCTGCTATGTCTCCTGTGTAAGTCTCTCTCTCACACTCTATCTCTCTCACACACACACACACAAACATGCACAAATACAAATTCGAATTTCAAATGTTTAGGACTCTCTAGTATTTGTTGTGTGTGTTTGTTTGCGTCAGTAAGGTGATGAAGAAATTGTCCATGGAGCCTCCAGAGAGAGTCACGGCTTTACAGAGCATCTGGGAGACTCAGAGTTCAGGAGATCCTGGACCCTGTGGTAAACACACACTCCCACACATTATTA
Source organism: Kryptopterus vitreolus (assembly GCA_030449085.1). Lineage (NCBI taxonomy): Eukaryota > Metazoa > Chordata > Actinopteri > Siluriformes > Siluridae > Kryptopterus > Kryptopterus vitreolus. The sequence goes on from JACRUU010000002.1 coordinate 22,333,021, forward strand.
GACTTGAAACATAAAATTTCCAGCTCTATGTCTTAATAATTTGCTACTTTTTATGCTGTGGGGTGTACAGAATGTTAAAGATCTTTTCTGTCTTTTGCTGTCTTTAATAAAAACAAATTATATATTCTTTGACGCAGTTCAGATTCGTATTTGTGAGTTACCTAAAATGTATCAACAAATAAATTACTAAGTCTTAAAATGAAGGACCCCATATAACTAGTATTTTTACCTAAAGTGATCATACCAGAAAAAAATGCCCCAATGTTGATATAGGATTAGAAGAACAATAAACAAATGTTTTTATTTACAGGTGGGTTCTCTCAGCAATACAGATGTGTGTGCGACTGGCTTGGCTTACCTTACAGAGAAGAAGTTCAATGGGTCAGTCTACGCACACACGCACATTCACACAGGGCAATGATGAGATCATCCGCGCTTTTAACTCCTTGTTTTGTGTGTTTTGGTCCTAATCAGGACGTGGACACAATTTATCTGGTACA
>JACRUU010000002.1:22338520-22461020 GCA_030449085.1 Kryptopterus vitreolus
TGGACTTGTCGAACTCTGACTGCTTGCTCGACTCAGTGAGTGCAAGGCGCACACACACACACACACACACACACACACCGCAAATGCTGGCAGGACTCAAAAAAGTATTGCATTTGATATGATAATAAATTTCTGATCTTTATATGATAAGCAGCTGCTTGCTGAATTAAGCAATTTATTCTGCACTTTTCTTTATTTCTTGCATGAATGTGTGTGTGTGTGTGTGTGTGTGTGTGTGTGTGTGGTAGCTTTGCTCTGCTCTTCTTAAAGGTACACTTCAGCATCTCTCTGTTCTAAATGTCTCAAAGAGCATCTTTGTTCACAGGTGAGGATCTAAAGAAATTTCTGTTTGTTCTTTCAGATTCATTTACAGATTTATTCGATCATATTGAGTGTGTGTGTTTGTGTGTGTTCAGGAAAGGTAAAGATATTCCTCCTGCATTCAAGCAATTCTTCAGCAGCGTTGTTTCCCTCAACACCATCAACGTCTCTGGGACCAAACTGCCTCCTGAGGCTTTAAAGTAAATCAGTAACTCAATCCACTTTTTTTTCTCCACATCATCATCTTCATCATCATCATCACCGTACTCATAACTGACTTTTCATAACTGACCTTTCATAACTGACTTTACTCTGGAGAAACCCAGAGAGAAAAAAGCGAAATGTGTTTCTTTTCACCTTATTTAATTGTTTGATCGATTTCTTATCCAAACATTTTAAATATTTTTCTATATACCTATTCCTGCGATAAAATTATATTTCTGTTCAAATTTCTGCCACCGCTTATTTTACTTTTCAGTACTAAAAATTCTTCTTATTATAAATCGACTTTTTGTGCATTTTATGTTTGAGCAGTCACCTCCACCACTGTTTATTACTGTACAGCATTACACACATTTTCTCAACTTAATCCATCTTTAGTGGACCAAACCACCCAGTTCTATCCATATTTATAACCAACTTTCATTTTTAAGAATTTATAATCCCAACAGAATTAGCATTATGGATTGAATTAGCAGTCCAGCAATTCTGACAGAAATTGCTCAGTTGTTTTTCCTCAGTTATTTTATTTTTGGATTTACTAGACCACAGACAATTTCATTAGTTTTTTATTTGTTTGCCTGTTTGTTTGTCTTATTTGTGTTTTTTGCTATTTAGGTTACAATTGCAAACTGATTTATACAGAAATTTTTCATAAATGTTCCCATTTTTCATGTTTGTTTGATCTTTATCTGCATTATTCCTTATCAGTATCTGGTCAGAACTTCCCACATGACCATGTCTAACTGTGCATGTATGTGATGCATGAGTAACTAAGGGCTATGTGTTTTTGTAGAGCACTCCTGCTTGGCCTGGCCTGTAACCCCAACCTTAAAGAGGTATCTCTGGACCTCAGCTGCTGTGAGGTGAGAGATACAGATAAGCACACATTACACTTATCCATTCAAACGTAATTTATTTATTTTTTTAACGTCATGTCCAAAAGAGCAGATCGTTTCCCCTCAATAAATGCCTGTAACAGATATTTACAATAATTAGTCCATGCTTTAAAAAGAGACCAAATAAAAGGTAAAAGTCTGTCAGATTTCTCAATATAAATAAATCAGAGGTTGGAAAAAAAAAAACACAAGTGGAAAATTCCCACAATCCCTCCTACACACAAATATGTGACATTCCTAAGGGAATTTCAGCATAATGAGACCCTGTAGAGTGCAGAGCGACTCTTTTGCAATAGTAATAGTGTGTGTGTTCATATACACACATCGATCCGACACATTTACACACATGTTTACACTCTTTTACTGCTGTAAGATGAGCTTTGGATTCTTGTCTAAGAACCACTGATGACATCACTCAGACTGTGCATCATTTCTAAAGCATGATTTACCAGCAGTAGTGCGTGTGTGTATGTTCTGGTGTATCTATTGACACTATTTTTTTGTTGTTGCCTGATTTGTTTATTAATTTTCATTGTTTGTCGCTTTTTGCCTGATGCATGAAACTAGAATTTTATTTTTTGTTTGCTAATTTGCCCCGCCTCCTTTTCCCATGATGCATCCTAAAGCTTGGCCAATGTGTAAGTAAAGTCAGTATTAACTGCATGCTGTACCACATACACACATACACACACACACACACACTTAAAAAGTGTTTCAGATGATGGAAAACATCATCATAGTAAAGATTTTGTCTGTTGTTATGTGTAGAGGACTGTACATACTGTACATATATCTTGTGTGATTGTGTATATTCTGTTAATCGGTTTAGTGTGTAGGCAAATGCAGTTTAGTTTTGTCTGTTTTGTATCAGTTTCTTCTCTCATGAGCTACATTTCCTTCTCATTGCATGATTCTGTAGAAAACATTATCACAGCATCAAAAGTAATAAAAATTACGTTAAAAAAAGTTAAGCTTTGACCAGTTAGTATGTGTGTGAGTTTATTAAAAAATTTGTATGTTTCTGTGTAGAAGCAGTTTGTATTTTATTAGAAGATTGTGTTTATTAGAGAGGATTTTTAGAGAGTATATTAGATTATTTGTGTGTGTGTGTGTGTGTGTGTGTGTGTGTGTGTGTGTGTGTGTGTGTGTGTGTGTGTGTGTGTGTGTGTGTGTGTGTGTGTGTGTGTGTGTGTGTGTGTGTGTGTGTGTGTTTAGTCTCGGTATATGTCCATATGCTTATTATAAGCAGTGTGTTTTGGTATGTGTATTTTTTATAATAGTGTGTTTATTAGGAGTAGTGTGTGTTTGCTAGCAGTAAGTGTGTTTTAGTACCTGTGTTTGTTTATAAGAAGCTGTGTGTTTTAGCAGCAGTGTGTGTCCTAATTAGAAGCTGTGTATATGTTTATTAAAAGTAGTGTGTGTCTATTACTGTCAGTGGGTGTTTATTAGTATCAGTTTGTGTTTTGTCTCACAGCTCCGTTCTGGAGGCTCACAGATCCTGGAAGGCTGTATCGCTGAGATTCCCAACATTTCCAGTTTGGATATTTCTGATAATGGTGAGCTACAAATACCATGATGTTCAAAATTCTTCCTTCTTATGTCATAAAAACTGAATTGTGATCAGTGCATATCATTGTTTAAACCCATTACACAATCCACCCAGGTGCTTATTGTCAGGTTTATCTCTAAGCATCATCCGATCTGTACAATTGATTTGGAATGCAGCTGCATGACTTTCCCAAGTCCTCTTACATCAGCCCTGGCTGCTCTCGCTTCACTGGCTTCCTGTATCTGTTACATGAGATTTAAAACTTACAAAGCCAACAACAAACCAACACCCAAATACCTCAGAGCCTATATTTCATCCTGCACAATACTCAAGACCCTTCACTGTTCTGAAACTGAGGTGGTTAAATGTACATACCATAGATGTCTGAACATCTATGTGTCTAGCACCTTCAACTGATGTCTAAAAGTCAATCCTCTACCTAAAGTACCACTTCTTTGAAAAATGATTTGCCTTTCTAACTATATTCCTTAGTCACGTAAATTTACATCTTTTGTCAGCAACCTAATAAACCAGTATCAAGAAAGGAAGGGAGAATCTAAAGTGTTGAAACCCATATCTGAATCACTTTTTTAATCCCATGATGTCATGAGATGAAGCTCTAACACGTGTGCAAATCACTGTAACCTTTTTTTCTCTTGATTCTTCCAGAGGTTCATTATGAGCTGGTCTAGTTTAGAAGGGATTAATGCAAAATGCTTTAAGCGCTCTTGATAAGCGATCTGCTTCTAATTAAAACCTATAGCCTAAAGGTTCTGTTAAAACTCAAATCCTATAGTCATTGTATTAAATTGTATTAGCGCCTTGGGGCAGGATTATTAACTCGAAATTTATGTCATTAAATATTTAACACAAGAATTAAAAACATTCAAATTATTTGTATGGATCAATTTACTGTATTTTTCAACTTTTGGATCTAGGATAACTATAACACTAACAACAAAATGTCTACATTTGAAGTCTATGATCTAATGATGTCAGTGGTGAAACTGTTCTTATTTCAAACTTCAGACAGTCCTGATGTGTCTGTTGTAATAAATAAATAAATACAATTGCGAACAGAATGCGATTTTTAGCACTGTGCTGACTGTAATACGACTGTTCTAAAGTTTTAGTAATGTATTGCTGTTCTCTGTTTCTCAGGTCTAGACTCAGACATGAGCACACTGCTGGTGTGGCTCGCCAAGAACCGATCCATCAGACACCTCTCTCTCGGCAAGAACTTCAACAACATCAAATCAAAGTGAGAACCATATAAGGAACGATGAGGATGAGTGGGTATGAATGCGTGAGAGAGTGATTGAGAGCATGAGAGGAAGAGTGGTGATTAATCAAAGATGGGATCAAGTGAGTAGATGAGTGTGGATAATGGAGAGGATAAGTAGTGGTGATGGAGAAAATGAGTGGAGATGAACAGAGGATGGGAACTAGTGGAAGAATGTCTGAATGATGGATCATGAAAAAGAGGATGAGTGTAAGAGGATGAGTAGATGTTGTGTATTGAATAGTAGTGTATTCTGTGGTATTAACTGTTTATTGGTTTCTGTAGAAATCTGGCTCCTGTCCTTGATGGTCTTGTCCACATGATCCAGGAGGAAGAATCGGTGAGAAATCTAAACACTCACACCTTAAATGTTGCACATGTTCATTGACCAGGCTTAATTTTGTCATGTTATAATATTATGATCACTGAGGAAATGACACTGGTGATCTCATCATTGTGGCACTAAACAGTGGGTGCAAAGATTTTGTCCTTAAACTTGGAAGTAATCCTCAACAGGATCAAATGCATCCAAGGCTCATTGATACAAGTGGAGAGTGAAGTCTGGTCCATGTGTCCTGATCCAGCAGATGAGCTACTTTAACTCACATAGCTGAAGAAGCTAATGATGTTAATGCTTGAAGGGTCACGACTGCTTTGGAAGCAAAAGGGGGACCGTAACAATATTAGACAGATGGTCATAATGTTTTGTCTTTTCTGTGTCCATAAAGCTATGACTGGTCGCTGTATCGTTTACAGCTTGAAAATATTTATATTTATTATTTTATTTATTTGCAACCTATTTATATGCATCTCGCATACTCTTTATCATTCTCACTCTCCCTCTCTCTTTCAGCCCTTGGCATCTCTGTCTTTGGCTGACTCGAAGTTAAAGGGGGAGTTGAGTATAGTGCTGAATGCTTTAGGCAGTAATAGCTCTCTGACACGAGTGGATATCAGTGGAAATGGGATGGGGGACCTCGGGGCTAAAATGTTGGCTAAAGCCCTGCAGATCAACAGCAAACTCAGGTGAGAGATTTAAACACAGTCATTAGGAATGAACAGGTTCAGGACCAAAGCTTAGTGTTCTGAAATTTTATGGATAATCAGGAAGAGATATTCACATATCCAGAACAGAATAAATGTACTCTTCTTAAATGTGCAGTAATCTGCATATAATCTAAGGAGGATCTAACATCATTTCTTTGTTTAAATCAATTTAGTATTTGTGTTTCTTTAGGACTGTCATCTGGGATAGAAACAATGTCAGCCCACATGGACTTCAGGATGTGGCTGCAGCTCTGGAGAAGTATGTGTGGTTAACATACAGTAGATGTTCTATGTTTGCATGTGGGGAGGGTGTACTGGAACGGACCAGAAAGGATTTGGAAGTATGTGGCTTGTTGTTACAGGATGGCTACAAGTGTAGCAGCCAGGGTTAGGGTAAATTTGGGAAAGGCAGTGTTGAGGTAAGGGGCAAGACGAGTAATTGAGCATTTTTATGCAAGTTTCCTCTCTCTTTTTCCACCAGCTGTACATTTTGTTTGTACAGTCTTTTCCCTATTTAGATGGGACCTGAGTCATAAATGATTCACTGTGAGAGACGGCCCAGAAATATTTTCATATTTAAAGGATTAAAACAGTGTGTGTTTGTGTCTCGTCTCATTCTTTCTGAAATCCAAACCAACTCTGCTCTGTAATTTACAACACTCATGACAGGAGATTAGGTGATAGAGGAATGTGGGATATTAGATCTGAATCTCTCTCATTGCCTCTCTATCATCCTTATTTTAAGTTCATTTGCATAGTGAACACTGGAGTGCTGTGATTAGCCACTGCTGCTTTTATTTAATAAGATGATTAATTATCAGCAAGAGGGAGAGAGGACGCGAGAGAGAGAGCGCGATAGAGAAGTGAATAATTAGTAGGATGGATGAGGAAGAGGGAAAGATGATTTCTTCACTTCTTTGTTTCGTTCTTCACTCCCATTATAGTGTAGTGATAGGAATCTTCAGTCTCTTGTGAGCTTCATGTTAAAATCAATATGAAAGAAAATTGTTGCAGACCTCAACAACCCCCCACGCAACAAGATGCGCGCACACACACACACACACACACACACACACACACACACTGTATGGTTGTATATGTTCATGACTAATGTATCCATGTAATATTACAATATTACATATATATATATATATATATATATATATATATAATATTTCATACACATATGCTTTGTATGGCAACATAAAATAATGAATGTAAATATATGTATGTGTGGTTTGTAATACTTTGTAGAACAGCTGCGGTTCATTTTTTGGAACTTTTATATACATTACATTTTATTCTAATGTATTCTTGGATAAATTTCACCAAACTTTACAGGAATTTTACCATCCGCTTCATGCCCATCCCCATAATCGATGCATCTCAGGCACTGAAAGCCAGTCCAGAGAAAACTGAGGATGCACTCATGAGGGTGAGAACCATCAAGAGTTCCTCTTTAGTTCTTTAATGTTTACTGATTCACATTTAATCACTACAAGACTCTTAGAGATGCTGTTCTTTTAATCCTCTTCAGATGGAGAACTACCTGTTCAGGAATCATGAAACTAGAAAATATGTCCAGGAGCAAGCATATCGTCTTCAGCAGGGCATCGTCACTACCACCACACAGCAGGTGAAAACACCACAACTCTTAACCAACACAGAAAGGGCCGTTAAAAACTGTAATTGTTTCTAAAACAACAAAAAAATCGCACATGAAGTTCGAGGACATGCCCATACTGTGAGAATTTTTTTCTCTTTTTCTGTAGATGATTGAGCGGATTTGTGTGAAGGTTCAGGACCATCTTAACTCGCTGAAAAACTCTGAACAGGACGCCATATTGGAAGACGTCAAAATGGCAGAGAGCCTGATAAAAGATGCGAGGAACTCAAAAACGGTAAAAGTATTAAGTATTCAATGTGGATCTTTCTTCATGTTAAAGAATTTCAATATGGATAGAAGTCCATATACGATTTATTTATGAAATTCACTCAGTTCTATTCTCAAGTACTGTACTGAGACTTCATTTATGGAGGTTGTGAATTTGTCTGCATTGGTCAAAGCTTTACAGCAGGTCGCTCATAACTATAAGATACAATATGACACCATATCTTCTTGGAACTTGCTGTGCACAGGGGTATTGCTATGATGGAACAGGTTTAGATGCTCTAGTTCAAGTGAAGGGAATGTTTTATGCTACTTCATCCAGAGACATACGACTGTACAGTTTGTCTAAGAGTTACAATACTTTAACATATATAGTCTACATGCAGCCAGTGAATGTTTCATTCTACATGGTGAACACAAACATTCTGTAAAAAAAACAAGTGAATTAGCGCCATGTTTTCATTTTTCTTGTGTATTTATAATGCTAAAATATTTTTGTGCACATTAATATCCATCTTGTTCCCCTCCACAGCTTCTCCCTAACCTGTACCACCTAGGCGCCACATCCCGAAAGGAGCTGAATGGTTCCTCAGTTGGTCCCATTCAGGAGAAACTGGACTCCATGGCCGGAGAAGTGGCTCAGGTCATGGATGAGCAGCTCCAGGTAACAATGTGACACCATCATTTAAAGAATTCCTTTAAATGATGTATTAAAGTATTTAGAGAAAAAGCAATAAATAAAAATTAATCATTTGACCTTGAAAAGGTTTATAGAGGTCCAGACTTTTTTTTTTGCCCAGTGTCACACAATATTTATTTATTTTTTAATTCATTTATTTTTTTATGGTGACTAGGTTTTTAATTGATAGTTTACAATTATGCCTTTTCAGAGTTTTTAAGAATAATTAAACAGTCTATATAAAAAATCTAACAGCTACATACTAGATATTACAAAGATTTGGCATTTGCAAATATTGTAAATATTGATGTTCAGCTTATAAAAAAGTATTTTTAAAAAAACACTTTCACCAGTAGGATTTTAAAAAGGGTCAAACTTTCATTTACCGTTCATTTTCAAATAGAGATTACTTTTCACTCTCTTCCATATATTACTCTGTGTGCATACGTGTGTGCATGCGCGTGTGTGTGTGTGTGTGTGTACTCAAGATTTATGATGTTATAATTTGTAGCATATATGTATATTCCCAGTTAAATCATTTCTAATCAAGTTCCATGCGAAATGAAAAGGGAGGGAGTCAGAAATCAGTGTTTGATTGATTTTTGTTTGATTGTTTGTTTTGTTTGCATAGTGTTCTGGGTCACATTTTCATCATATTTATCTACATTCATTTTGTCTGTATGTTGTGGGTTTTGCCTTTTTATTTGCACTGACACCAGTGTCTATTATAGCAACTATTCCCACTTACTGAATGATAGCTGAATACATTATGTAGTTGTTATCTGATGGATAGATGATTTATGCATGGATTTATAGGAATAGATTGACTGAAAGGAATAAATGGATAGACATACATGGCACATGGGCATGCATAGGAAGAAATGGAAGGATTGACATAGGTATGAAAGCTTTAAATAGATGGTTTAATTACATTTTTGGATTTATGTGGAAAATTTGCATTGATTTCTTCAATGAATAAAAGTTCATCTCTGTTTAATAAACTATATTTTTTTTTGTTTAGTTTATTTAGTTTTACTTGTATTTAGTGGCTCTTGTTTGTTGCATGGGAAGCTATCATATTCTCTAGCTAGAATATAAAACTAGTTCATATTCCTCATTACCTTTATTAAATCTTGTAAGCACTATGTTCTCAGTCTTGTTCCTATTTCACAATGTCTTGCTGCTACACCTTTATCTCCAGAGTCTTTTAGAGTCAATGGTGGACACAGCAGAGAGTCTCTGTCCTCATGTAATGCGGAAACCCAATCTACGCCATGAGCTGATCAAAGCAGGGACAGGAAAGATGAGCGTTCCACGAAGCTTTGTCAAGAACACACTTCTTGAGCAGTCTGGCATTGACATCATCAACAAGATCAGGTTAGAATCATGTTTGTTTTTTTTCTATAGCCTATAGCTAGACGAGAAAGATTAAAGAAATATTAGTAAATGCATCCTCCAAAAATTACAAAACACAGTTTCTTAAAGTTGTATTTGAAGTAAAATTTATATTTGTTGATATCATTATGCTTTTTTCTATATTTTTTCTAATGAAACCAAATATACTTTTCTCAGCTCCCAACATTTGTATTGTTCAACCTCTACAAACACATTCTCTAAAGAACCCTAACCTGGGTTCTCCATAAACCTGCTGCTTTTAATATAATTATGGATTTAATACTACATGTAGTAGTTTGAGCTCTGCTCGCTGTGAAAACTGAATCTTAAGTTTGTGATGCATCAAAGCTTTGAAATTATAACTGTCCAACAGTAGCTATAGTTTCCTCTTCAAGGTCTTGCAAAACAAATCATTGATTCTTTCAAACTATGGTGTTTAGGAAATATTTTTTTCTGCCATTATTTAAAGCTATAATTACACTGTAATTCAAGCGCACCAGAAACAAAGGGATTACTATGTAATGCGCACTACACTGATGGCCAATTACATTTTTAAGACTCAGAGACCTGATGATTCAGAGCCATGTTTGTTAGTCCTAGGTTCCACGTCATGCCTAATATTCTGGAAGGTAAAGGAAATGATTTATTGTGGCACTGTAAATAACAGTGGAGCACTGTATCCAGAACTTCCTGTGATCTGGTTTGTATTTTTGATTTACATACACTCAATCACTGACACAGAATTATGGCATATAATCATATAATAATTTGCTTAAGGTTGATGGGGTGCTTTCAGGAAACAGTGCTGCCATGAAAGTCACTGTTCTTAATCACTTCTTCTTTACCTTTTGTGATAATCACTACATAGAAAGGTGGGTGTATGTGAATGTGTGTTTGATAGTGAACCTTTTATGAACAACCACAAGTTTCAATTTTTTCTTGCAGTGAGGTGAAGTTGAGTCTTGCTTCCTTTCTCTCCGACCGAATTGTCGATGAAATTTTGGAAGCGCTCTCTTGTTCTCAGAGTACACTGGTGAGTGGTTTTTGTGGAGATACCGTATGACCACTAAAGATATGTTCATTATTCCTGAATGACCAGGATTGTAAGCCATTCTTCCAGTCTCCCATTCACCCAGTAGTTATGCCATAACCATATTTCCAGTGACTACTTTTTTAATGAATTAATGTATGATGATACCATTTTTATTGATTTGTATTTGCAAGAGATTGTGGCTTGTTGTAGTATGTAAGCAAATTATGTAAAGGTATCACTTTTCTGCTTCAAATGTATGTTGGGTTTTGCTGTTTTTGTGCTGTTTGCACCAGGTTGCCCACGATGCACTTTATGTGGCTAGGACAACTAGATTATGTGGAGACTAGACTATGTGGTGCTATATGTTGTTTGTAGCTCTATGTTGTGTTCTATGTTGTTTTATGGAGCACAAAGGTTCTGTAGAAACGTCTCATTTCACTGTGTACTGTTTCAGCTATGTATAGTTGTAATGACGATAAAAACTTGAGTAAAGAATTTTTCTGTTCTCTGGGCCCATCAGGCAGAACACCTGGTGCGAAAAGGGCGCCCCCTTGTGCAACAGGAGTCCCTGGACATGGATGTCTCCGAAGTCAGAGCTTCCAAACGGAACACCATGGAGCTGATGGAAGCTGAGAGGCTGGATGATCTTGAGACATGTATGGTGAGTGTCGCGTATTCTGATGGTGCTCCTGAAGCTGCTGGTGGTGGTGGTTTTTGATCTCAATCAAAATCTATGTATCTCTCTCTGTCTCTCTCTCTGTATATATATATGTATATATATATATATATATATTCTCATTTCTGTCTTTGGTCACATTATGTTGATTGGCTTCCATACTCTCTGACGGTATCTTCCTACATTATGTTCACTCTATCTATAAAGGATGTCGAGAAAAAACTCAGCTTTAATCCTTGTGGTAGCTCCATGGTTTAGATTCTTTTTCCATGACATAAAGGTTTGAGATCCCATGAGTCATGGATACTGGATAACAGGGTTGATAAAAATTTATTCAGCAAATGAGTTTGAGTAAACTATAGGGTGTCATTGTGCAACTTTCAGATGCTGCTTTCTGTGTGTATATTTGAGTACATCCATACTTTTTGAGAACTTGAACATCCTTTGGAGGAAAAATTCACATAAAGGAATATAGTGCTCATGTGCAAAAGCTCCTTTGTTGTGTTTTTTCATTTTTCCTATTCTTTTCATTCTGCAATTCTTTCATTTCTGGAACAGCTGAGCTTCTTACTTCTCTTTCTGTTCTTTTCTTCTCCTTTCTTTTTTCCCCTCTTTTCTATTTTTACCCTATAATTATTTGCTTCATGGAGACTTTGTGCTGCACCAGTGTAAGTACAAGTTGCTGCCCCCCCAGTATATCCCTCTTTCTTTCTATCACGTTCTTCCTCTCTCTCACTGCAAATGTCTCACTCCTTGGTATATTTACAGGCACAAAGAAGCACACAGAAGCACACAGATTTGTTCAGAGCCTCCTCCCAGTCACATTCACAACATTCTTTCTCTTTCACGACCACTCTTTTTCTCTCTCGCGCGCTCTCTTCCCCCTCTCTGAGGTCATTACCACTTTTCTCCTCTGCAAATAATACAATCAGCTTGAGCCTGAGGCTAAATGATTGTGCCAACTTTTTTTTACTGAAGTTTATATGCAAGAATTCAGCAGTACAAAATATAGAACCCCCCCCCATAATAACAATAACTGCATTAGTTTAAAGATTATCCAAAATGGATAGAAGTTCTAATAGATGAAACACTCCGCATTTGTATTTATTTCTATAATTAGCCAGTGCAGGATGTTTGTAGAGAAGTCATTGTTCTTACCTTACATCTCCTGAATCCGTGTTGAGCACTTTGTTGCTGTTTGTCTGTTTTTTTCTTCTAACTTTTTAGTAATGGTGAAATGAAAACTTTAGTATGCCTTTAAGGCATCCTGGCAGACAGTCCACTGTGTATACCATGCATAGGTGCCCAGCATTCTTGGGATTCTCTCTAGATCCACATTGATTAATGAATTGTGAATATTTGTAATTCAAGTCAAATCTAACAGCCTGTAGCAGAAATCGCAACAACTCCAGTGCACTGAGGAGCTGTACAATTAGGAATTGAGGGGAAAATAGGGTCTTTTTGGGTTTTGAGCACTGTTAACATTTTATGCTTGTGCTTTTCCTAGATGACTCCAAAGTCGAAAAGAAAGAGCATTCACAGCCGGATGCTAAGGCCTGTGTCCAGAGCATTTGGTGAGATTATAATTATGTAAACATGATAAAAGGATTGGTAACAGTTTGTGTCTTTTTTTTTTTTTATATTGATGTAAATGCAAATATTCATGGCTGCGGTTCTTAATTTGTTTTGCTGTATGTCAGAGATGGAATTTGACCTGGACAAGGCTCTTGAGGATGTTCCAATACATGTCGAAGACCCTTTACCTCCTGCCAAGCTGGACAAAAAGCCACCAGCAGCTGCAGGAGAGCTTCCATCCGAGGAAGCCAAGAAACTCCAACATTACACCAAATTACGTCCCAAAAGGAACAAAAAGACCCATTCGAGCAAGGTTCCTGTGAGTGACCTCAAATATTTTGTGAAGTTGAAAGAAATTTTGAAATGTTTGGATGCTTTTGATGAATGAATGAATTTATTTTGTTTAATGAAATCTTTGGTTTGGTCAATTTGTTCCTTAACATGGTTTGAAATGGAGAAAAAAAACCCAGTTCAGACCTTAACTTTTATCCTCTCTGTTTTTTCCTCCAAATATTTCAACTTGTCTGTGTACTTTAGATTTATTTTTATTATTAAATGAAACTTTTTTTTCCATCTGCTCAAGTCATATCAGCATTGCTGGTATGCCATGGTTGAAGGACGTTTCCTTTGCTTTTTGTCTAACAGCAAGTCTGCAGAATGCCCTCTCAGGATGGAGAGCAGAATGGCCTAATGGGAAGGGTGGATGAGGGTGTGGATGAGTTTTTCTCCAAGAAAGTAACCAAGATGGACAAGTCAGTTCTTTTTCTACCACTGGAACATGTTAATAATGGTATTTGATGTCAACAATTTAAAGTCAGGTGGTGGTTTTTATTTGAACTAAAATAGTATTCTTGTTCTCAAAGCTGATTTTTGATTTTGATTTTAAACGGCAAATGAGCAAGAATGAATCATTTACATTGGTTTTTCCTCAATTTTCTCATTGGTTTCTTTTTTTGATGATTTTTTTTTATTCCTTTTCTCTTTCTTTGTATACTTATCTTCTCTCTTCTCTTTGCACGTTTATTTCAGGAAGCTGTCTTTGAAGGCTTCAGACTCTGTGGATGCTGAAAGAAAACGTGATATGCGCAAAGGGGGCTTCCTAAACCTCATCAAATCCCGTTCAGGCAAGGAAAAGGACAAGGAAAAGGACAAGGAAAAGGACAAGGAAAAGGACAAGGACAAGGAAAAGGACAAGGAAAAGTTTTCCACATCATTGCCACCACTATCTCCAGTTCCCCAAGCTACAGAAGAACCCTTGTCTCCTAAAGCCAAGTCTCAGTCATTACGTTCAGAACGTAGCAGCAGTTCAGAGCGCTCTGAGGAACTGAAGACGCCAGACCATGGAGTCCAGGTGATGGGCTCTGGCCTGCTTGCTGAGATGAAGGCCAAGCAGGAGAAGAGAGCCAAGGTGCAATTGAGATCATAAACTGTCCCGATTCTGCAGAATAATTATTGTCTTTATGCTACATTCACCATTTTTGGATACTATTTTATTAGTACTATTTAATCAGTTCAAATACTAGGTCTTCTGTTTTATTTAAAATACTTGCACATAGCGCCATCTGGATGTTACAATCTGAACTGCAGTCTATATTATAATTTACTATGATACATTTTATTAAACATTTGTAAGGTCCTAACACTGTGAGACAAAATAGCTTGATGTTCAATTTAATTAACACATACATACACCTTAGTCATGCAAAAAATGGACGTAATATTTTTAATGCATTTCTTATTACATAAAAATCAATACATGGAACAAGACTGTGGATCGCCAGGCCTGTGTCAGCTAAAAAATTCACTGTGCTCACCTAAAGCTCGTTTCATCCATCTGGCATCATGTCAGGAAGACCCTTTTATAATGAGTCAGAGAGAGTTTATTGGAAATTTCTCCGGATTGATCACCACTCTCTGGGAGCTGAGGTCCTTCAGGAATCTTTATTAAATTAGTTACTGTCTAGTGACTTTCAGCATTTTGTAATGTGATGACAAACAGCTAACTAGCATTTTGCTGTCTACCACTTTGACATTATAAAGATATGGAAAAATATTTGATATTTGTTCTTTTATTATAGTATCAAATCTAATGTTTTTTTTGACAGATCTCTGACTCCTCCTCGAGTCCAGAGAAGCCAGATGGACCATCAGGTGAGGATTCTCTGCCCATCAGTGTTTAGAACATTTTATTAAATATAAATATATTAAAGTGAATTTGTGTTAATAGCGCATTATCTTTGACCACTATCTTTTGAGTTAATGTTCGGATTCTATTGTAAGTGTTAAGCCTCTCTCTCTGTTCTAGCTCAGGGTAAGGTGGATGTCACCAGCACAGTCACTGTCTCTGACAGGAATCCTCGGGTTGGGGGGGATGTTAAACCTGAGCCAGCACATAGGGGCCGAGGGTCAGGCCCGAACCCAACAAGTTCCAAACCTCCAATTCAGAGTGTTAAACCTAGCCTAGGCCCTCGACCGGCCCTTCCACAAAAACCACGCAACAGCAGCACACGCAGCATCGGTACACTGTCATTTACATATATGTGCTGTATAAAGTGCAGTATATACATTAGTATATACATTACTCTCACGTTTTCTTCTCCAGACGAGATCTCAGAGTCTTCTGTGGGAGGCCAGAAAGTTCCACCTGCACTCCGGAAAGTGCCCTGGGACAAGGACGAATCCTCAAATCCTCCACAGATCAACTCAGGCTCTAAGAACTCCACTCAGGAAGGTAGAACACTAAACTCTTAATTACCACACTGTGACTTTGATTCACTGTAGTAGTCAGGTGTTTTTCACATTTGTGTGTTTGTGCTCCCATGTTTTCATCTACGCACTGTTTCCTATCAAGTCACTATGTTAGTTTTATCAGTGTGATTCATCACATCTACCATCTGCCACAGCTCCATCAGCATCTGATCACAGACCACAAAACCCAACATGAGTAGTATCTGATTAAAGAGAATTCTATTCATAATAGTGTGGAGGATTCAACTCTAATACCATAAAAGTGGATTCGGCCTGTAATTAATGTAAACTGTTTGCTACAATTGCCATAAACAGTTTTGCACTCCACTATCCAATGAGTGAATTGTCTGGAACCGATCCTTGGTGTCTAGATGAGAATGCGTTCCCTTTTTAGTCTGATTCCTCTCAAGATTTTCTCCTCATTGGACTGTTGTTTCTGGATTCCTTTTCCATTGTAAATGTACAATAAAGGATCTTATTTATTCATTCAAAAATGTATATTTATTAATTATTTCTGTAAAACTCAGGACAATATACATTGTTATTAGCACTGTACAAATACATTTGAATTGATCAAGAGTGGAAGCAAATCCATTTAAGAGTGAGAAAGTAAGAATAAGGTTAAATAATGAAAGAAAATTTGCTCAATGATGGTAAAGGCTAAACAGAACGCTGATCCTCTCCCCAGTGGATATCAGTGGTGGAGACGCTAGTATATTTAAACCGGAGCCTGAGCTGGAGAAAATATCAGCACGAGACACAGAGAAGGCAGAGGGCGAGCGAGAGCACGAGACGTCCCTTTCCCGACCTGGTTAGACATCTCACCTCTGCACCTTCATCTCTCATTCTTCATCTCAGCTGATTTTAGTTCTCAACATTTATTAGGTCAAAGACAATTCTGATTCACTGTGATCGCACTGCCTTTGCTGAGGAATCAGACTTCTCTTTAGCCTTGTTTCAAATAACACAGACGACCCTTGAGGTTGAGAAACTCTTTAACGGTTCTGGGCGTTGTGTCTCCGTGTCCCAGTCTTAGCTGGTACATTCTTCAATGTCTTTGTCTTTCTTCGTCAAATCTATGTTTTTAGTACGCACCCTGACAAGAATATACTGCTTGATTTCTTGTTTAAAGTAACTCGAAAGTAATGCTTTGAGAGTGATTAGCCGCACTTTAATTAAACTTAAAATGAAAACATATAATTAATATTAGTTTTGCAGTCGATGTTACTCGTGTAAAATGTGTCATTTGTTATTCTTTTATTTTTCCGGCAACAGTAAGAAGAACCTCAAGCTCGAACCAGCAGAGCTCAGATCCGAACAGGACAAAAGTCAAGGACAAATCTGCAGAGAAGGACAAGGACTCGAGCCAGAGCAGCAGATCGGCAGATTCTGGAGAGGAAGCGGATAAAGATTTTATTTTTATATAGCGTCAGAGAGAGAGAGAGAGAGAGAGAGAGAGAGAGACCACATCACTTTGTGTTTTCACCTGTTTCAGGAATCAAGACTGTTAACCGTACTGATGCATTCACTTCTTTGATACACAAGTGTGTGTTTGTGTGTGTTGCTTAACACACTCCTTAAATCTTCCATAATGTCTGATCCGGTGTCTTTCACCCCGGACAAGAAAGACTTATGCCGTATGACGTGTCTTGTGTTAACGTCCTCCTCACTCTTTTGCTAATTAGGGCTGACACACTGTTAAAGCTTTGAACCATCTCTCGTTTCTGCACCGACACTACAGGGCAGTTTTCCTCTGCCCTTGTGCCTTAGCTCGCCACTATACTGTGATCGGACCGAGCAGGACACTGACGGCATTTCCCATACCGTGTGCATGTGTTGATTATCCTTTCAACGAAACAGACATAATAAGTGCAAAAGATTTCTCAGTTTTGTGTGTGTCAGTGTGTCTGTGTGTGTCTATGAGGACTTTTTGTTCTGTGGTTTATGATGAGCAGATCATTTTCCACATACTGTATGAGATCAGATCTGACATTTCTGTGTCCTGATATTTAAAGTCATACTGCATGTTTGTCATGTATCTGCCTGCTGTTTCTCAGATGACGTTTTTATGAGCGACAGGGAAACGGATCTAAGATTGTAGGTCTGATTCTGGATGTGATTTGAGTTGACATATAATCTTGTTAGGATTAGTCTCCTATTTTCTTTGACCCACAATCAGATTTGGGATTGTATCTACAGGATCTCTATATATATCCCTCTAATATGGTGTTTAAAGTTTTGTTTATCACTGGTCGATTGTGTTCTAGCATAAGACTCCTCCACTTGATTTTGTTCCAAGGATATTTATCCTCTGTTTTGCTGATTTACTGTAAGTTCCGACTGGTTTAATGATGAAATCACTGTTTTAATCCATCTAATTATCTAGGATAAAAATGATCATTGATCAGATTGGACCATTTTTTTTATTTAGAATTCTATAGTTTCTGCTTCTGATGGAATGCAATTATGTTTCCTGTATTTAATCCTATGTTAATGAAGTTGTGATATAGAGAGGAGTGATGTCTCTATTAAGTTAAGCTCAATATAGGAATTGATTTAGATCAGACTAAAGAACACTGGGTTATATTGAGGAGGGAACAAACTCAGCTGTTGAGGATCATGTTAGACAAGGATTTCCTGTTTATTCTAAGCGAGGATTGGACTCTTGTCCCAGACCTGCTTTTCTTTTTCTCCTGGATGTCACATTTATCACAGTGATCTGTTCATCAATTCTTTCTCTTCCAAACCATCTCATGTGTGTGTGCGCGTGTGTTTTCACTGTCATGTCAGACTCTACAACTAAGAACAATGCTAATTTTGTCTTGTGTTAATTAAATGAACAAAAGATTTTTTGAGATATGAATGAATGTCTCTCCCTGATGACGAGCTCCAATGTGAGCCGTAAAAAATGCACAAAAAAGTACAAAAGTTGTACCTTTTAATCAAGTTTGATTTAAACAAAAGTGAATTTCAGATACACACCAGGTTTCTTTGTTTCTTATCTTTATGAACATCTAGCAAGAAATCTGAAAATAGAAGAAAATCTTTTTTCCCATAAAAAGAGAAAAGCAGCCTAATGAAGCGCCAACACACCTTCAATCCACTTTGAGAAATAAAATTGTCACTTTTCAAATGAAAGTTATAAACTCTCTGTTTCATGAAGCAACGACTTGTAGCTAACTGACTGCTAATCGATGGTGATGTTTCATCTGCACTTCTGTCTTCATTTCCAGAATTTAAGTGTTAATAATATATTTTTTAAAAGCACCTTTTTAATTTTTTTTTAAACATTTTTTCAGAAAGATTGTGTTTTTGTTTGTTACTGATTTATTTAAAGATTTAATTTAATATACATGAATAAAGGCATTAAAGCATATACAAGCTCTTTAACTCATCAACAACAAAAAACAACATGCATAGGTGGGTGCTTTTCTTTTATATATTTTTACAGCAGACTTTTCTTTGTCCCATAAGATGTACATGCTGTTTAATGTTACTCTATAATGTTTTGACGTTGTTATTTTTTTTCCTGTATGGTTTAAGATTAACTGGGATTGATGTACGTATGCAGATCAGTGTTAATATATAATGCATCATGTGATTGCTTTAAAATCAGCACGTTTTGGGTTTTTTTTTGTAATGGCAGTATTTTGATCTCGTTTGAACTAATCTTTCACTTGTGCTCTCTGTAGTTTGTGGACATTTGTTTTGTTTTGTTTTTTGCGGATCTATCGGATTAAAACTGATTTTTCACGTTTTTGGAGTGTGTTTATTACAGAAGTTTATAGACGTAGCCAACGAATATCAGCTTCCTTTTAAATTTATGATGACCGTCAATTTTTTCTCCATTAGATGGCGCTAAAAGTACAGTTTTAGAGTTATATGGACATAAGTATTGGGATTATGGCTTTTTCCAGCCATATGTGGTTCTGTTATTGATTGTCCACTGCCTACAGAGCTCTAAGCCAAGTATTGGACATATTTGGAATTATTAGAACACTTACTGCACCCCAGGCCTCTTTATTCCAAATCACTTCCTGACTTTTCTATCAATTTTGTAGCTCAAATCTCCACGTTCACCCACCTGAAATATTCTACACCACTACATAAGTACTGCTAGTACATTACAGTAGATTTTTGTCTCTCACATGAAAAGATTTGATCAAATCTTTATGAAATTCATTCAGATATTAAGCCATGGTCCCTAACTGAGCTGTTTATGGTGCAGTAAACTTGCTGTTACCTGAATTAAGAAACTAATGGTGCTGAAAACTAAATAAAATTTATATTTAACATTGCCTTTACTCCAGTAAACAATGAATTTAGTGTTTTAGAATAGAATTCTAGAAAGTGCCAAAATGTTTGGCCATGCAACCTACACAACACACGTTTTCTTTTTTTCTGTTTTTTTTTTTTGCATTAAATTGGACACTAGATGGTACCAAAGTAACACTTAACTGTAACTGTAACAGCGCGTCTCTCTCTCTCTCTCTCTCTCTCTCTCTCTCTCTCTCTTTTTCTCTCACATACTCTCTCGCTCTCTCAATTCACACACAGAGAGAGAGGGGGGGGGTGAAGGTGGAGTTGTACAGTTTATGGTTCACCCTCTCACTTTGCTCAGTCTCTCAGTGGGTGAAACAGCAGTGTGATTCTCTTATTTCCCTTTCTAGAGTTTATTTCCTCTCTGTACAAAGATCATCTCACTTCAGGACATGGACTGTGCTTTAGACCAAATGGATGCTGCAGGATTTCTGCAAATCTGGCAACACTTTGATGCAGATGGTAAGAATATAAAGATTATTGTATTTATTATTGTACATTATTCATAGGAATTTTTAAATGAAGTGATATTTTATTTTTATGTTCCAGATAACGGCTACATTGAGGGGAAGGAGTTAGATGCATTTTTTCGGCACCTCCTGATAAAATTGGGACCTGGGGTACGTCACAAAAATAATAAAATGAATACTTTATTTTCATAATGAAGGTTAGGTTCAAGTTTTACCCATTTAGTTTATATATTATTATACATTATATATTACATCTATTTATCTATCATTTATAAGCAGAGTTTTTTTTTAAAGGTTTTTCTTTACTACACATACTGCCATCTCTTTACTTTATGAACATGCTCTAGAGGTTACACCCCCTCGAATTATATTTATATATAAGTCTAATAATCAAAATTAAAGCTTTAACAGCTTCAACCCTCACAAATTACTAAGTATGAGAAAAACGACTCTTTCACACCCTAAACCTAAAAATTATCTTTTAGAGAAGATGTTGGTTTTGACCAAAAAAACACTGAATAAACAATATGGCAAACATTTGTAGGCGCTTACTGTAAGATTCATATGTGTTTTTTGAGCTTTCCATTCCACATTTAGTCCCCATTTATTCCCCAGAATATTGTGTCTTTTTCATGTCATTGTAGATTATATGAAATGAGGGTGCATGAAAATTTGCACTCAGCTCTATCCAGATAAACAACAGGTTTATTATTTCATCTCTAGTGCTGCATGAACTCCTGCTGATGTTCTGATGATCTGATTTAGTGGAGCTGTGCTGAATTGATTAGATGATATTATGTTGATGTGTAATTGTGATGAGTTCTGCATGAGCTTTTATTTGTATTCTTTAATTTTTATTTTTGTCACTACACTGGTTCTCTACACCAAACAGGACATTTGTTATCAGATAAGCGTTCTACTTGAGAGGAACTGACACGTTTGATCTACAGGAAACAGGAAATATTAAAATTATAAAGACTGCATTTGCTAGACTCTAACTGCTAGCAAACACACACACACACACACACACACACACACACACACACACTTATACTTTTCCAATGATTGGGGGTTTATTATTAAAGGGTTTATTATAATGTATTATTATTTATATTATTCAAACATAAATATGTTTAAAAAAAAACACAATATATTGAAATATTAACATGCCAGTCTCAAACTGTTTGATAATAGTATTATCATTGTTATAGCTTGGCTATAGTTTACAGGTTTCAGAGTCTGATCTTCAACATATACATACCCAAATCCATAGAAGTACTGGCAATGACTTAATAGAGCATTTTAATTTGTTAACATTTTAATCAACTCATAACAAATCTATAAGAACAGATATGTAGATATTCAGATGTCATGTTGTAAATAAACATTGTTGGTGTTTTATATTTTGTGTGTGTGTGTGTGTGTGTGTGTGTGTGTGTGTGTGTGTGTGTGTGTGTGGGCAAACAGGTGACCAGTGGTCATAGAAACCAGCTTGTTTTTCTTTTCTCCAGGATAAGATAACAGAAGAGAAGGTGCAGCAGCTGAAGGCCAGGTTCATGTCTGTGTATGATGTTACAGCTGATGGTCGCCTGCAGATTCAAGAAGTGAGACCCTTATCTACAATTCTTTATATATTTTGAAACTGAAGCTGGATGATTAGCCTATCAAAATGTTCAACGACAGACAGAAAGTTTCTAATGAAACAAGTTTTTGCCCTCTAGCTTTGTAACTGTGGTAAACAAATGTGTCACTGCCGGGCCCCTAACCCTCAACTGCTCATTTGTAATTAGTATGCTGTAAGCCTCTCTGGTTAAAGGCATTAACCACATTCCATAAATATAAATAAAGTTTGAATTATTCCATTTGTAAAATATCTTTAGTTATTGTAGTTGTGTTACTCATAAATAGAGAAATATTTTGTAGTTTTTAGTAGGTCTGCTAAGCATTAAGCTTGCTAGTTTAGAAATGATGATTTTTTAAAATTTCTTAGTTTTCTGAGGTAAGGTGCTAGTTGATGCATTTTCTTATTCCTCTCCCGGCTGCTCCCGGAAAGAGGATCATCTTTCTCCCCACTAACCTGTCCTCTACATCTGCCTCTTTCACCTCCAACTACCTGGCATGTCTTCCCTCACCACATCACATAAACCTCCTCATTGGTCCTTTCCACTTATTCCTCCTGCCTGGCACCTCCATCCTCAGCATTCTTCTCCCTATGTACCCCATGTCCCTTCTATGCACAAGTTGAATGTGTTACTGTAATTTAATTACAAACATGGTGAATGTTCAGCTGCCACAGTGGCAAAAATGTTTTGGGAGTAATTCAATTCAATTCAATTCAATTTTATTTATAAAGCGCTTTAACAATTTGTCATCGTCTCAAAGCAGCTTTACATAATACTTATGTGTGAAAAGTGAAAATCAGTTTTGCCCTAATTGTTTCTGGTTGAGCCGAAGCGACGGTGGCAAGGAAAAACTCCCTGGGAACAGGAAGAAACCTTGAGAGGAACCAGACTCAACAGAGAACCCCATCCTCATTTGGGTTGTTAGTGTTGTGTGTGGTTGAGGATGTTTATTGTGGAGTGTATTCATGAATTTGAAGCATCATCAACCAGGGGCGGAGTCACCAGGAGGTTTGGACAGAAACAGAGTGCAGAGGGGGTCTGGGTCACTGACAGCTCAGCAGTGGGACATGTAACTCAACGGAGAGAGAGAGAGAAGAGAGAGAGAGAGAGAGAGAGAGAGAGAAAGAAGGAGATAAATGAGTGGTTAGTAAAGGTCATGGTTGCAGTATGGGAGTGTGTATATTTAGTGTTGAGTGCAGACGTGGACTCCGGCAGGATTAAATATAACAGCATAACTAAAAGGAGAATCAGAGGGAAACACAGACATGAGAGCTTCCTGATGTGTAAGCAAACAGTCACTCTCACCACCACAAACCTGAGTGATTAATGAGAGTGAGGCAGACAGCAACTAAACACACCAGATCACTATAATACTCAACATCCATGTGTCCCCCAGATCTACTCCTTTATCTAAGGTCAGACTATTCACTAAAAGCTTGGTTAAATAAGAAAGTTTTCACCCTGGAGTAGAAACTAGCTGTGTTTCAAATCAGAAATGCCGCCTTGTCTAACAGAACTAATATTTTAATAACTTGAAAGGTGAAGAAGTAGCTGACTGTAAGCATGCACATGAGTTGGATTTCCATTGGCCACAACATGGATTTAGGATTGGAATTAAACCGATATTTGGAGAAACTCCACATCATGATGTTTGATACTGCAATTCCTCAATAAATGAATACAGACCTGCAGGTTTCCTAATTCCTAGTCATGTTTTAGAAGTTCTTGACAGTTCTTGTTGAAGCATCTCCTATGAAGGCTACCTACCAGAAATGACTAGTTTTGCATTCATGATGTAAAGATGATCAATATCCAAGTGATTTCTGTAATGGAGACAAAGAGACATTTCAGTTATTTTTTGTGGTGCAGTTCATGCCAAAGGCAAACAGAATTATTATTGTCCTTGACTTGAAAGGAGAGATAATCTAATCTGATGTGGAATTTGTTTTCAAGAGGTCAAGATGTGGTTGTTCCTGAAGAATCTTAGTTATCGTTGCCAAGCAATAGAACATTAATTTAAAATGAAAAAAAAATCCACAATTTTCTATTCACTGAAGGAAAGGAGTGAGTCATTGTGTAGGCTGGTGGTATTAAGAAAAAGAAGGAAAAATATTAATCAAAGCAAGTGTTAGTGTACCAAAATAGCAAAGATTATTGAATCTTTAGTGAACAAGGGGCAATAATAATAATTTTGTGACTTTCTACTACTTATTTGATCTGTCCATTATCCTCTATGAAGATCAAGACCATCTATCTTTTAAACATTAAAAGCTTTTTAAATCTAAGTATAAGCCCTGCCCAGAAAACAACAGAGCTACAAAAAGAATCGACATGGCCTTGGGGCAACCTCCTGAACGGATTTCCGAGACATTAACCTCCGTATTATCTTCTCTGTGTGTAATGTTCTGCTTTAGCTCGCCAATATGATCCTACCTGAAGAAGAGAATTTCCTGTTGCTATTTCACCGTGAAGCTCTTCTAGACAACAGCGTGGAGTTTATGAAGGTTCCCCATCATCCTCATTATAGTCATCATGAGGTTTTCACATTTTTGAAAAAATATATCTGGATACATATTTTTCTTTTTCTCTTAATAGATCTGGAGGAAGTATGATGCAGACAGCAGTGGATATATATCTGCAGCCGAACTGAGGGTAGGAAAGGCACAAACCTAATCACAGTAACATTGACCTTTGTAATTTTGATGGGGAATTTTATCTAATGGGACATTCAACTGAGGCAGAATCCAAACCAAGCTTGGATGGTTACCAAATAATGTAGGCTTCACTGGAAGTAAATATATAAAGAGCTTCCTGAAGAGTATTTTAGATTTTTTTTTGTTTTTTGTTTTTGCATATGTTAGACATACTACACTGCAATGATCATGTCATGTCTGAAATACCTTGTCCCAGAACTCTATAGTTTTTTTTTTTTTTTTTTTTTCTTATTTTATTAACTCATGTTAAGTCTTGATCTGTTTAAACATTTGTAATCTAATTGATTATATTGGTAACTGTAAGGTTCAGATTTTCTAAATAGCTAATTATACTTTTTTTTGTAATGGGAAATCTTCTAGAAGGTGACAAATGAAACAGTTTTTTTTAATAAAATGGTGCTGCTGTTCAGATTAATGTTTACTTGCTTTTCAATATGCTGAGCTTTTAATGGATTTTGAATTTTGGATTTTTGCCCACCCACTATCATGCTTCATAGAACATAGACTTATATGGTTTTCCTGACAAGTTCGCAAAATTTCTACTTTTCCTTTTTTTTAAATAATGGAATCAGATAGGGAAAGATCGAATACAGTTTGTATTGTTGATTTGTTTTTGTTGATTACTAAGATTTGTAGAGTTGCTCCATTTTTATTCAAGGTTTCCAAATAGTATAGAGTCATAGTTTGGTAACCTTTCAAGATCTTGCACACCAGCCAAAATTCCATGTCAACCGTGTGCATTGAAATTTTAAATGTGTAATTAATATTATGGCATAAAACACCAGTGAACGACTTTTTAGGTTTAGGATAATTCTGTTTATGAATGGTATCTAACAATAAGAATTATGATGATGATAATAATAATAATAATAATATTAATAATTGCTCTTGCAGAATTTTCTGAAGGATCTCTTTCAGCAACACAAAAAGGAAGTATCTTGTAA
The DNA here is from genome assembly GCA_030449085.1 of Kryptopterus vitreolus. Classification (NCBI taxonomy): domain Eukaryota; kingdom Metazoa; phylum Chordata; class Actinopteri; order Siluriformes; family Siluridae; genus Kryptopterus; species Kryptopterus vitreolus. Next base: position 22,363,905 of record JACRUU010000002.1, read on the forward strand.
CAAGCTGGATGAATACACCGAGGCCATGGTAATTTATTTTTATTTATTTCTTTGTCACCCACGGATCAATAGTCTACAGGACATCAAGCTTTTAAAATTAATTAGTGTTTTTTACACTTAATCACTATTTTTTCCCCACATACTGTATGTAGAGCTTTTGAAAAATTCTCAAAGTGGCCACATGTAGGGCTGGGAACATTCACAGTGTGATGCACTGGTGCTTTGAAAGTGAAACATTCTCTCCCAGAGCCTTTCCTGTTGTTATTGACTGACATTTATTTCAATTGATTTTAAAGCAATTACAATGTGCACTGTTTTTTGTTGTTTAGAAGTGCACATCGATTGCGAACTTTGAAAAGCCTCTAGTTCTACAGATTCACATCCTACAGCTTTTTATAATTCAGTTCAGAAGACAGTGAAGTACCACCCAGTAATTTCCATCATTAATCCATCACCAATGTCTGCTCTCACTCAAAGAGAACCCATAAAAGTGGAGTGACGTGGAATAATGACTGTAAGGGTAAAGAGCAGAATGTCAGCTATAATTTAAGGAGATTCAAACCTACTCTGGAATTCTATTCACAGCCTTTTCATACATTGCTTAGGGTGACTCAGAAACATAGGCTTGATTAAAATAGTCATTATTAGTGCGTCATTGTAAAAAAAGACTTTTTTTTGTCATCATACAATGCTTTGCCAGACCTGTAATGCAACTTTGTTTTAATTCTTGCTTGGTTTCTGAGCTCGCTGTATTTGTGTTTGTTGGTTCAGGTGAGATCATTGAATCTTATGGACCTTAACAGAAATTTTATTGTTCCTCTATATAAGAGGAAGAACCAGTCCATCATATTTATCTCTTTAATTTAAGTGGAAACACTGGATTTTACAAGATGTGGACCTTACACATTGAGCGATTTTCCTTACAGAGCATAAACAATGTCTTATAAAAGATACCTTAGATTGCTTAAGAGTGGGTTACAGTACAGCATTTAGTACAAATTACTAAAGGTACAAGCCATAATAATATCATCACCATGTTTTACACATGATGTTATAAGTTATTTAAAATCACCCTGCTGTTGTGCTCTGTTTGTGTTAATCAGTGGTACATTCATTGTCTAAGTTAATTAGCAATTTAAAATGTTTTTATAAGGCTGATGGTACTGCTTTGGGGAAATATGTTGTGATCTGTCCAGGCAAAAAATGCTATGCTTTCTGTTTGTCTTTTCTGATCAAAATGCATTCATAACAGTATGCTGTGAAACACCCAGTTTACTGACGTTTCTAGCAACAACAAAAATCTGCTTTGTCTGATAAAACAGATCAACTGTTTCTCCAAATACATGAACCAGCCTTTATAAACAGCACTGTTGGCAGCTCTATTATTCGTTGGGAATCCATTTTTAAACAATGGAAATTGACTTGACTTTATTGATTGACATTCGAATACAAATTCAGTGCATATTCAATACCCTTACTACACCTAAGTTCCACTTGTAGGACAAAAGCAGACACTAAATATAAAATCAGCTTTTAAATCGCTTCATGTCAAAGAATAGCGAATCAAGACAGGCAAAGACTGTGGAGGCCAAATTTGAATGTCATAGAGGCAGATTAGTTATTATTTTCTTGGATGCTTATTGATCATTACCAATACAATGAACTCAAGATAAATTATCTGTACGAGTAGAAAGTGAGAAACATGAATCAGTAAGATGACACCGCCTGATCTAACGCCATCTACCGCTGCTTCAATATCCTTGACCCCTGCTTTTCCAGGCTGCAACAGATAACCACCAGAACCATATTTTAATGTCATACCTGATGGATATTTCAAAGATGATGGTGTGTCTGGCTCGAGTTTGTGTTTGTGTATTGTTCAAGACCTTGTTTATTAGTAGTCAATTCAATCTAAGAGAAGATTGGACAGGAGCAGACACCACCTGCTTGGCAGTCTTGTGTTATCCATGTGCTAGGAAGATAGTGGAACATGCAGTGGGGTGAAAAAGGTCACTGTTGTTCCTACTGTAATGTTTTATATCCATTTTAGGCAGGTCATGATATTAGATGCAGAAATTATGTAATATAGTTCAATATTACTGTGTTAGATGTTTATTCTTTATTCTTTTTTCCCCTCTCTCTTTGTCCCTCACTTCTGTTGCTTGGCAGATGAATATATTTGACAAGAACAAAGATGGCCACTTGGATCTGACTGATTTAGCCAGGTAATAAATGTTACCTAATAAATGTGTATTTGTGGACAGAGTAATGAGGTCGATAAATAGTATTTGGAAAACTGTAGAAGGAGTTTCTGCAAAAAAACAGAGGTACCATACATCATACGCTGAAACTTGACAGGCACTTGACAGAGAAGGTCTGATCTCTCTCTGTCACTGTTGGTAAAGGAGATGTGGATTTTGTGTTTATCACTCTCGGTGTGAAAGATGAAGTCCATATCATTCTCGCGAAAGGAGGAATGGTCTCTGTGTCAGACACAGTAAAGTAGTTCATGATTGTGTTTTTGATGTTTTTTTACTTCATTTGCAGAATCCTGGCTCTACCAGAGAACTTCCTTTTGCAGTTTAAGATGGATGTAAGACTTTTTTTAGCCTAGTTTTTTTTTGTCATTATACTGATTCGGATTTTATGAATATACTTATCCTCTCTATTAACTTTTCTTATTTGCAGGCAAACACTCTGGATGAGAGAAAACGAGACTTTGAAAAAATCTTCAATTATTATGATGTTGTAAGTTTCAATAGAACGCTGTGTCTTTTTCGTCTATTTGTGCCATTTAGTGAATAAACTAGACTGTGATGTAGCAGATATACAAATATTTTTTTCACATTGTGCTCATTTATGCCCAGGGTAGTATCGACATGGATTGCTTTTAATGGAATTTACATTGGTTTCCAATTTGTGGTTACAATGTGAACATGATGGAAAACCCATAAAGCAATTTGTAAATGTAAATGGCCCATGGGATAAACATGTAGCTATTAAAGGATATTGTTGAATTTAAAATGATTACAGTTAAAATTATTACAGTATAACTCGAAGTTATACTTTCTTGTTCATACAAGTTATTCTTTATCAAATAATTTTAGAATTGATGTGGTGTAAATTATTTTATTTCTTTAATTAGTTAATAAAATTACTGATTTGTTTTTGCAGAGTAAAACAGGTGCTCTTGAGGGACCAGAGGTGGACGGATTTGTCAAAGACATGATGGAGCTAGTCAGGGTGTGTAGGTTAATCATTACATCCTGTGTGTGTGTGTGTGTGTGTGTGTGTGTGTGTGTGTGTGAGAGAGAGAGAGAGAGAGAGAGAGAGAGAGAGAGAGAGAGAGAGAGAGAGAGAGAGAGAGAGAGAGAGAGAGAGAGAGAGAGAGAGGACCAGAGAGACAGAGAGAGAGAGAGAGATAGAGAGACAGAGAGAGAGAGAGAGAGAATACTGAACAGTGGAACAGATGATCCAGAGACACATTTAACTTTCCTTGCTTTACATTTATTTAACAGACAGTTTAGCCCATTACTCCTGGCTAAAGATATTTATCTCACAACGTTTTACATTTCTGTTGTTTTTATGCAAACAATCTGTTATGCACAAATGCAGTCTCCTCAATATCTGTCATGAGGAAAAAGCAAAAAGAAATAACACAAAAACATGTTTGACCACTGGTGTAACAATAGTTCAACGATATTCTACAAGTATTCTTAGAAATTATAGGAAGAACCTAAGAACTAAAAATGAATCAGAAGCCTGGATTCAATGGTCATTAGGAAGTATTTGTACAAATTTGGCATGATAATTATTAAGTGGAGTTGCTTAAGATTTAAACTGTTCCCCACCCCGATATATCAAGTACCAATCTGTGTGTTAAAATGAAACTTTTTAGCTTTAAACTTATTTAGAGCTAATTTTTTATTCGAATGACACACTAAATTCTCCTTGTATCTACAAATACATGAAGTCTAAAAAATACTTAATCCTTATTTACTTTGTGAGAAATCCTAAACTCCAGTATTAGCATATAAGCATTGTGATCTTAAAGTAAAAACAAAAACAAAAACAAAACAAAGAACATAATAAACTCATATAACTTTTATATACTGCTTGGGATAGGAGAGTTAGCTGGTTACACTGGGTGCTGGATGATTTGAGAGAGAGATGAGGCAGAGTGGTAGAGGATTTGATTTGGCTAAAATAATAATTATGAAAATTTCTTTTCTGTTTCTCCATTTCCCAGCCGAGTATCTCTGGCTCGGAGCTGGACCAGCTAAGAGTTGTGCTGCTGCGTCACTGTGACGTGAACAAAGATGGAAAGATCCAGAAGAATGAGCTGGCCCTGTGTTTAGGGGTGAAGCTGAAACCCTAGTGTCCTAAATGGAGTTCATTACGCAGGATTATTCTGTGGAAGTGTTTATTACACAAATGTGTGCTTTATTAAATGATTTTTTTAAATGATTTAATACTGTTACAGACACATGCTAATAATTTCATCTTTTAAAAGCACTATCCTGACATCACTGCTCCTGGGGTTCATTAAACGATGAGTCAGAAAGCTATTTCAGCAGATTCTATTATATACAAGAGAAAATGTGTGTATCAGCCGTCACTCACCTTTACTGTGTTTGTGTGTCAGTGTGTGTCACCACAAAGCTGCACAAACAAACAACAGCTGTATACCGGAGATTCTCCGTCTTTGTTATTGCACGTACACCATTCAGTTTAATAATGAACACATTTTATCTTTTATTAGGCTTCAAACTGTTTATAACTAAACAAGCTTATACAAACTTATTGTCTGTACTGATGTGGTTTTTCCACTCCTTTACATATATCTAATGTGTCCTAATTTCAGCAACTTTCTAATGATAACTAGTTTCATTGTTAGCTTATTTGATATTATTATATGACTCCACCATGTAATAATAATAGCTAGCTAGGTTAGCTAACAGTGAGCAGGTGTTGTTAATAAAGATACGGGAGTATGCCTGAAACCTATAAAATACTTTTATATGTGCTTTTATAAATATTTTTGTTTCCGGTTCCTAATAAGGATCAGCCTAATGTTTTCTATCCGGATTTTATGGTCCCCAGTCTAAAAGGATTTGGTTTCACTACTGAACAAAATAATTTAAAGTGAATATTTTGACTGATTTCATACCAAAGATTCATATTCATAAGTGCCTAAGTTATATATTACATACAATTCATTTGATTGCACACAGCGACTATAAAACATTTATCAAAAGCGAATCCCATCATTCTGTTCATTGAATGACTACTCCATGACAGGAATAAAACAACATGGTGGGTCAATATGAGAATAAAGATGAGAGAATGCCCATAAGTGATGGTTAAAGTTTGATTATTAACAAGTGTCTGTACTGTAGTATGAAAGCATCTGGCATTGTTTTTGTTAGCAGTAAGCAGCTAGTGTTTGCATGTGCTGTGGTTTGAGCTCAGACTTATATATTAAACTGTATAATTTGCACATATTTATTCTTGGCACACACTGCTAATCATTTCCACACAGCCTGTGGAACACCACATCTTTTTTTGCATGTGATTTGGAATAAAGAATATTATAGACATAAAGTGTCTCATGTTTTATTTATTATAGTAATAATAATTACTTATATAATAATGAATATAATTAATAATTGAATGTGCTCCATTTGAAATAAAAATCCTTAAATTAATTTAATTAATTAATTTTTTTTAAAAATTATGGCTAATTATTGTTCTTCTTAATAGCTACAATCTGTCCTAATCCTAATATTCCTAATAGGTTATACGTGCATTCTTAAAATAAATGCATTCTTTAAGAAATCTCTTTTAAGATGTACCTTTGGACAAATTAGGGGATTTCAGTCTCAGTGAAAATGTATACAGTCTGTTTGCTGAAAAAAAAATGCAAAAAATGTGAATTAGGGTGAAATAATTGCAGGTCAAGTCAGGAAGCTTTAATTGTTATTCCAACCATATATAGCTGACGCTGCATAGACGCAGTATGCAATGAAATGAGAAATGATGTTTCTCTAGAACCTCTACATAAAAATGTAAAACATAAAAAACACAGTTTCATCACATAAGACATAACACAGAGCTACATAACAGAACACAGAGCTGAGGACTAGACCACATTGTCATAGCCACATAATGTGCATCCTGTGCAACCTAGTGCAAACCGTGCAAGACACCAATGACCAGTAAGGTGTATATGTTATATAGTACCAGAAGTAAAACTAGTGGATTGTAAACAATATTAACAAACACAATGATGTGCAAAAAAGAGTGGTAAATTAGAAGGAATAGGAGAAAGAGACTGTCAGGGAAAGACTGTCAAGAAACAATCAGGGACGAACTGTTTTCATTCTAACACATGAAGTATATTATGTAAAGTTGCTTTGAGACAATGACAATTGTAAAAATCGATACAAATAAAATTGAATTGAATTGAATAGAATTGAATGATGATGATGGAGGTAGTGATGGAGATGAAACAGTGAAGACAACAATTATAAAAGAAAAGGAATATGACAAAGAGGAAGAAGAAAGGAATGACGATGTAATTCTGTATATATTGTACAATGCAACTCAAGGCAGCAGGACAACATCAAATTAATAATAAAAATAATAAATACAAATGTCAACAACATTCCCCCAATATAAAGACTATAATTATAATACCTGATAGCCCAGTGCAGACCAGCAGTAACTACATGGGAATAAAATTGATCAGTCACACCATGAAGTTATGGAAGAGAATAATGGAGGCTTGGCTGACCACTGTGAGCAACAGAATGGTTTAATATACGGCTTTAAGGAAAATCACTATGGATGCAATATTTTGCTTTGCAGATATTGGTGGAGAAGTATAGAGTAGGTCAGAATGTGTTTGTTTTTGTGGCTCTAGAGAAAGTGTATGACAGTAAAAAGAGAGGAGTTATGGTGTTGTATGACGAAGTCAGATGTAGCAGAGAAGTATGTGAGGGTGTATGTATGCATGTATGCATGTATGAGGACAGTGTGATAGCAGTGAAGTGTGCAGTAGGAACAACAGACTGGTAAAAAGTGGGTATGGGATTGCATCAAGGATTGTCTCTGAGCCCTTTTCTGTTTGCAATGGTTGATGGACAGATGAGGTCAGACAGGAGTCTCCATGGATGAAGATGTTTGTGGATGACATTATGATTTTTGGTGAGAATAGGAGGCAGGTGGAGGTGAGTCTGGAGTGGTGGATGTATATGCTGGAGAGAAAAGGAATGAAAGTCAGTAGGAGTAAGAGAGTACATGTGTGTGAAAGAGAGGGAAGGCAGTGGAGTGGTATGATTGCAGGGAAAAGAGGTAGTGAAGACGGAGGTAGTGAAGTTTATAGGACTGTGGTGAGACCTGTGATGTTGTACAGTTTAGAGACAGTGGCATTGTTTAAAAGACAGGGGGAGGATCTGAAAATGGCAGAGTTGAAGATGTGGAGATTTTCATTGGGAGTAGACGGATTAGAAATGAGTTTATTAGAGGGACAGAACATGTAGGATGTTCTGGAGACAAGGGGGGGGGTCGATATGGTTTGGACATGTGAACACTGAAGATGGTGCTAAGCAGGAGGAAACGAGGAGGTTTATGGCTGTGGAGAGGGAAGACATGCAGTTGGGGTGAAAGAGTACAAGGTAGTGTGGATAAAGATGATCCACTGTGGCAACCCCTAACGGGAGCAGCCGATAAATGAAAGAGAAGAAGAAGAAGAAGAAGAAGAAGAAGAAGAAGAAGAAGAAGAAGAAGAAGAAGAAGAAGAGGAAGAAAAAGAAACCTAAAGAAGAAAAAATAGAAAGAAGAAGAAGAAGAAGAAGAAGAAGAAGAAGAAGAAGAGAAAAAGAGAAGAATCATAATACCTGCTGATTATAATTTTCAATCAGCAGGTACACAATAGGGCCACAAGGGCAACACACACACACACAGACACGCAAACACAAAGTGTTAAATGTATTATTTAAACGTGTGTGTGTGTGTGTGTGTGTGTGTGTGTGTGTGTGTGTGTGTGTGTGTGTGTGTGTGTGTGTTGTGTGTGTGTGTGCGCGAGTTATTAGACCTACGACGACTTATAACCAGACCTACCACTGATCCCCACAGGATATTTTTCAAAGAAGTAACTCCGTTGAATGTTTACAGAACTTTCATTGAGTGACAGACACACACACACACACACACACACACACACACACACACATGCAGACACAAAGCCAGATGATGTGAAAATGTTCACCTGCTGCCTAGAAACAACTATAATTGTGCAGATCACATAGACACTAATGGCATATACTACTGTGTTTGTGTGTGTGTGTGTGTGTGTGTGTGTGTGTGTGTGTGTGTGTGTGTGTGTGTGTGTGCGCGCGCGTGTGCGTGTGTGTGTTGTTTTGCTTTGTGCTGCTTTGGTGCTCAAAGTGTAAAGCAGCTGCCCCATGGCAAACACACAAAATTGCATGATGCTCTGTGGGTTTAAATACAACTTTATATATATATTGATATGATCCTGAACAGCAGAGGCTCAAATCCATTTTTATTAAAATCTATTTATTTGTTAATTCAATGCCACTGCAGAACCCAGGTTAAGTCTTTGGAATAAAAAACAAACAAAAATAAAAGCATTTTTTTCTTTTTTAAAGGTACTGAACAAAAAAACAAAAAAAGTTGTTTTTTTAAGTATTGTACAGCATTGACATATTTTGTACTATATTTATATTGGAAAACGAGCACATCATTTCTTTAACAGAACAACAAATTAAAATTAGGCGAATTAGGCTGATGATAATCCACTGATTGCCTGCTTGTTTTACTAATAGGTGAATTAGGACCAATGAGGCACGGTGGCGTAGTGGTTAGCACGTTCGCCTCACACCGCCAGGGTCCGGGTTCGATTCCCGTCTCGGCCATGTGTGTGTGGAGTTTGTGCATGTTCTCCCCGTGCCTCAGGGGGTTTTTCTCCGGGGTTCTCCGGTTTCCTCCCTCCCTCCAAAAGGTCCCTCCCGGTCCAAAAACATGCACAGTAGGTTGATTGGCACCTTGGAAAAATTGTCCCTAGTGTATGAATGTGTGTGTGTGTGTGTGCCTTGCGATGGGTTGGCATTCCATCCATTGTGTATTCTGCCTAAATGCCCATAGACGCCTGAGATAGGCACAGGCTCCCCGTGACCCGAGTGAAGATCGGATATAGCGGAAGAAGATGAATGAATGAATGAATGAATTAGGACCTGTGTTTCTTCACCAAAACAACAGCAAAAAGTATTACAGTATATAGTATCCTTTCGATGCAGCTAATGCAGTTAATTTAATCCATAAAATGAGTGCATTATAAAGCACTTTAAAATAAGCTTCAACAGTGTCCAGGCGTTAAAGAAAATAATACTAAAACAAACACTGTATTCAATTGATGATTAATTGTTATAATGTCACCTGCTAAACTACTGTAATATTTGTTTGTGAGTGTTTTGGGGGCTTCACGATCAAAACAAAACCCTCGGACATGGACGAGAAAGAACTCACCGGATAAATGTCAGAATTTGGATTTTAAAAACCCTTTTATAAGGAATTCAACCGCAAGATGGCGCCAAAGCACAAAATCGCAGCCACGTCATTCACCGAACTTGTCCAGGTATTTTCAGTGTACTTTCAGACACGATTCTTTAAAAGTATAAAAATTTTAAGTAAATCTGTTTAGTAACAATTTATATAATATAGCTGTCTCTATAGTGTGTAATTAGCTAAAATAGCTCAAAAATAAATGCATAAATGCTCCGTTAACAAATGCATTAATTTGTTCACTTTTTTGTTTAACAATTGTATTTCTGATTGTTTATAATAATTTCATTTTCATATTGTTATTTGTATAATGTAATTAATAATAATAACAACGAGAAGAATTATTAGTAAATAAGCGAGTTTTTAAGGATATGTTTAAAACATGTTTCACCTGAATTTCGACGCTAGGTGCCACTAAACTACAGTTATTTTCTCAAATACGGTTTGAACTGAAAATCATGATTATTTTACAACGTATTATTATATGCAGAGAATTGCTTTTTATATTTCTTAATGGATGTTACTTTTGTTCAGCTTAATTTTAACTTAAATAATTAATAAAATAATTTTCAAATGCTCCTGTTCACCGGATTTAATTCAGCAGTATGAATTAGTGAGTTCCGAGAACTTTTTGGTGATTTCCACTCAGTGGATGTTAAAGATGAATTCATAAGGCATGAATCTTGTTTCTGAAGTTTAAAACAATAAAACATATAGCTTTTTACCTTTTTTTTGGAAAAATCATACTACTTTTGTCAATTTCGAATTGTGAGGTGACATTAAGTGGATCGGTGAATCATTCATCATCATTTCAGGTTTATTGCTCTTCTGAAAATATTTACTTACAGTAAATTAAAGAACATAGTTATCATTAATATACATCTTTTAAAAGACACTTGAATAAAAGTAAAGATTCAAGGATTATATAATATTGCATTGTCTATTGGGTCTACTATATTTTATGAACTGATTAATTTTTTATAAAGAATAATTAGTTTTCAAAGTTTGCCTTAAAATTTGTTTTAAGAAATACTGGATGTATTTTGGAATTGGAATGATTTAAAGGGCTATTATCGTTTCGTATTTTAAATACACGATTTCTAGCTACAAATCAAGCCCATTCAAGAATGTTTCATTTGTAACTTTTTTAATTAATCAATTAGTTATACGATAACGTGAGAAGGAATTAAAGAATTAATGGTCTAATTAAATTTTAAATGGTATAAAGCAGTAATATGAAATGTTGTTAAATATTGGACATTTCTATCGTGTTTAAATGTTTCGACTTTGATCTAATCGTGTTCTTTTCCGGTGGGCGTGGCTACGTGACGCTCTGAGGAGCACTGCTTTAGGGTGGTGCGTGTCATGGTAGCTCCGCCCTCCTCCCACCCCGCCCCCTCAGTGTTATCAGCACACAGAGTGTTATTGAGGGACGAAGCGAAGCAGTGCTGAGAGAACTACTTCACTCCTCACCGTCTTTACTCAACATTTACACTCCTTCCGGCCTTGCTTTATAAACTTCGTGATTCTGTGGATTTAACTCAGTTATGTGGGAGTTATGGGACGCGGTGCGTTGCAGGAAAGAAAAAAGCCTTTAAATCTCATCGTCCGCTGTTTTCCTCACCGCCGCGCTCCGTAACCCGATACTCCGACTCGCATTGTTACATACCGATATCGATCTGTTTGTCTGGATTTTTCTGTACCGACTGGGATCTTCAACATCTTTCTGAGGGTTGTTTTTGGAGAAAATGGAAGCTGTTATGGAGAAAGAATGCAGTGCTCTAGGAGGGCTCTTTCAGGCCATTATTAATGACATGAAGGTAAAAATCAATTATTTGTTTAATTCAGTCCACACTTACTATTAATAATCAAACGTATAACTACATATATATATATATATATATATATATATATATATCTATATATATATATATATATATATATAGCTACATATTTATATATATCTCTATGGTGCTTTTCATTTACAGTCATGCACACATTTTTGCATGAAGCTCACACACCTGGCAAAGGGTCATCCGATAAAAAATAAAATTCAGAGTTAAATGCATATGATTAAAAGTTAAGCTTAAAATGAGCCATTGTCATTAATATCGCGTTGGGTCTTTTTTATGTAATATAAGCATGCTAATTATCCAATTTAATATAATTTACAACTTAAGTACATGGACAAACCTGTACTCTTGCAGTATTTTTTAATTGCATCATAATAGCATTGTTAATAACGCATTTTTTGTTATTTATTGCTCCTACTGTGTTTTTAAAACAACAATAAAACAATCAATAAAAGTAGTATTTTGTTTAATATTAACTGTTAAATCTTAACAAAACAATAATTATATAATAATTAAATAATCCCCAAAACAGTACATGTACCGTAACTTTAATGAAGATAATTCAACAAGTCTAAAATGTGGTGATGTTAAGATCACTCAGTTTGCAAGGAAAATAATTTGTTACCTTGCAGTTAATATACATACCACATGTTGGAAACACAATTAATCAGCACTCTGAAAGTACTCCCTGTACGCATAAGATGGAGAGTCTCAGGGTTTAGTATATCAAGGAGTATAGGACTCACTGGAGTCTGTAAATTACGGACTATGCAATTTGGATCGTTCAAGGACCCTCTACACCAGAGGTGGGCAAACTACGGCCCGCAGGCCAAAGATTGATACGGAACCGTCCAAATGAAAATGAATGAAAATGCCTGCCTGCCGTATCAGAATAAAGTGTAAGCGCACACCCGCGCCGGAGTTTGCACAGCAAGAAAAATGACGGAAAAACACAGAGCAGTGAATGCGGAGAGAGAGGGACAATCAAAAACACAGAAAGTGCATACTGTTGGAAACCACCCCCGCCAACAATCTAAGAAATGTCTCGCACTGCCACCCACCCCCCCCCCCACCCCCCCACCCCCCACCCCCCCCACCCCCCTTTCCAACCCCCCCCACCCCCCCCATCCCCAACAATTCAAAATAAACAACCCCCCCCCCACCCCACCCCCCCGTTTTTAACAATTCAAAAATATTAAAAAATTGTGTTCAATTTATATTTGGCACGGCCCTCCGACACACCTCAGGTCTCCGGTGTGGCCCTTTGGAAAAAATAATTGCCCACCCCTGCTCTACATCATAAGATGGGCAGTCCCAGAACTCCCTAAGTCAGGACACTTGGAAGTCAGTAAGTCTGGAAACTGTGACCTCTGTAAACCCTGCTAGTATCTGTGCAGTCTAGTTTATTTTTGGTGGCTAATTTACTACTTCCAACTATCATTGTTAAAGTAACATAATGCAGTGCAATACAGTGTTAATGTACAAGACATTACATCAGTGATTTAAGGATAAAAGTTATCTTTAAACACAAACTCAGATGGAAAAAGATTGGATCATCATTGAACTGCTATTTTGTTGGCATTGATATATTTTACCCTCACGTAGGGGTCGACTTTCAGGCCCCCTTAAAATATTTATTGCCTATTACACAGTGTCCAACTTCTGCTTTTACTGAGACTAGAGGACTGTTATAGGATCAGGTGTCTTATTATCCTTCATGCCCTGTCCTAATTTGCGTTCCTTTGCTGTAATGCATGGCTGATGTCCTGTAATCGGGGAAATTAAGTTCTCAATTTTACAGGCATGTGATTTGACTGAGGTCTGCGTTAGGGTCAAACTAAAAAAAATGATTAACTAATAAAATATATTTTACATAGATTGTGTAGTAGTAATGTTAACATCTGAGATGTAAATAACTTGTCTTGTAGTTTAGAGTTTTGTTTGTTTTTATAGTCATGCTCAATGGCTTGATTAGTGCCACGGAGACACAGTTTCCTCACTAGAATTAAGGTAACTAGTTTAGCCCTGAGGATTCCTCCATTCTCTCTCTCTCTCTCTCTCTCTCTTTCTAAATGTATGGTTATTTCTCTGTCCGCTGTTGAGCAGTTTGAAGTTGCACAAGTCCCACATTCCTGAATTGGAGCAGTGATCAGTCAGTCATCCTGTCAGTGCAGCTTTAAGGCAAAACATGAATCAAGCTTTTGTCTGGACATGGTTTGCGTGTGGAAAGTTTGTTTTTGTGCTTAATTCCTGAGCGACGCCTCGAGAGCTAAATGAAACTTTATCTGTACATGAAACTTTATTCCCTCAACCGAGTCATTGTGTAAAGTACATGCAGCATGTCAAGCCTTGGTTAGCATGCAGAGGTATAAATTAAAGAATGACCTCATTCTGTAGTGTTTAGGATCTTCTCAGTGTATTTAAAACACTCAACTATAACTACACTACACCAAATTTATAAAGAAAAGAACTATTTTCTTTCTTTCTAAGTAGTTTTATCCCTTGTCAATATTTGAAACATCATACTGTGAGGATTGTGGTTTATAAAGATTATTTAGATTAATCTAAGAAAAATATATTATTATAAAGTTATAGCATAGATATTAAGGTGTCAGTACATTTACATCATTTGGCAGATGCCCTTATTCTGAGTGAGACCCCAATTGATGCCTTAACCACTGGTACCACCTGAGCTACCAACAATATATTACATTTATGTCACTGGTGGACGAGCTTATCCAGAGCGACGTACAACTGAGCAGCTGAGGCTCACGGGACCACTACTGGCAGTTTGGTGGTGGTGGGATTTTAACCTGCGATCTTCTGGTGCCTTAACCTCTGGCCCATCTCCAGTAGGGCCATTACCTATTTGTAAACATAGTTTAATCAAAGCACACTGTTCTTATACTTATGAAATATAATGTTGGATGTTAGAACAAATTCTTTTCCTATGTATTTGAATAATTAGTATAATTTGCATTTATTGAGATATATTTAATTATCGTTTATGCTTTCTACGTTTACACATGTAGTGATCTGTTGCATATGTTGCTAATGTCGTGATTAGAAGAAGATGTCTGATTGGACTGAGCGTGTAGCATGCTATGTGAACAGTAGCTGACTGCTCTTTGTTGTTTTTTTTTTTCCACAGAGCAGTTACCCTGTCTGGGAAGACTTCATCAGTAAAGCGGGAAAACTGCAGGCTCAGATGAGGTAAGAATATTCTCAGTCTCTCTCTCTCTCTCTCTCTCTCGCTTCAATATTCTCATTATTATCCATCAACCTGTATTTCTGTGCTTTTTTACTTTGTGAAAACATGCACTACCTTGTACAATCAACATGCAACTACATTTGTATGTCCGTAAACCTATAAATGCTATAAAGGGCCTAATTCGTTAGGAAGAATGGAAAATTGTCCAAACTCAGGAAACCACTTTGTTTTAGGTCTGTTTTATTCAGCCATTCATTTTGTGAGCTCCATGAAAACTTCCAAAATGCAACAAATCTTAAATCAGGCTGGAATTTTCTTTCCACAAGCATAAACCCAGGCAGAACTCCATAATGCGCAGAGGTTCCCGCTGATTTCCTGAACGTTTGGAATTTGATGCTAATTTTGGAAAAGCCACATGAAGGATTCAGGGTTTCACTAAAAGGAAAATGCGTCTATTTTCACTGTGTGTCATGGTGCAGTACTTTTCCACAGTTGCACCTAAAATGCTAAGATTCATGCTGATTGTCCATGGACAATTCTTATGGTATATGTTGTACTTCATCAAATTTGTCACACTAACGCAGAGCTTCTCATTAAGAACGATCAATCCATTATGGATTTAACATTAAAGTGCATCAACTGTCTACCTACTGGGCACATTGGCACAAGCGCTTTGGGATCTGTATAATGTGCATACCTTTCTCCGTGTTGTTGCATCATTCCTGTAGTTTGCACCGGGTGGAGAAATCCACACAAAGGCTTTCTGAATTAATTCCTTTGTTTGATTAGTATGAATCATGTCGTGAAATTAAAGGCACATTGCAGACTTCAGTAAGACTAATTTTACATGTATGGATCCGTAGAAAATGCTTACACGTGGAGAGATTTTTTTAATGAAAAAAAATTAGGTAGTGTAGTGCAAGAAGTGCTATAGTTGTACAGGGAAACAATGGCAATTTTTTTGTTTTGTTTTGTTTGGGTTTTTTTCTTTCATTTATTTCATAAAAAAAAGTAAAAACAAGGTTGCGGACATGTTTGATGATGTCGGGTTTGAGGGCTCTGTAATTTGGACTTCAGGATATGCTGTCTCTCCTCACCTCATTATTACAGATCTGAGGTGAAATTAATATCAACTCTATGTTTTTTTTTTCCCATCTCCCACATGATCTGACCTGCTTTATAATTATTTTGAGAAACCTGAAATGAAACGAAACATGATCCAGGCTCTCCGATTATGTTTTGCTCTGTGATCTGCTTTCAGTGGCTTTTCCTTCATTTTTCATTTCTACCATCGCTTCAATCCATCACACGCATGATCGACAGTCCACGATTCGGAAGCCTTTATTCCTAAACCGAGCAAACATCTGCTGATAATCAGCCATCTAAAACACAACCTGCATAGCCTCAAACATTTACAACTGCTTATTAACTTTCTGTTTACTATCCTTTTGGTTATTTTATATTTTGTATGCACTTCCTTAGAAACCATTTAAATAGTAAGCTAGCTAGCGAATGTGAATTCAATTTGTCTCTCTCATATTGCTTATTTTTGTAATTAGTGGTCCGTAAAAGCCAAAAAAGGTTTTCAGTCCAAGTCATGCCGTGTAACTATTCAAAAATGTGTGTATAATTATAATAATGTGAAAATTTTGACCCAGGTCTAAGATAGTATTTACTAATAACAAGCGAAAATGAGTTATATGAGTTTGCTGTTTGTATTTGTTTTTAGTGCATGGCTCCTTAAAAGTTGTATCAAAAAGAATATAACTGTAGAATCAAAAATAATTGTAGAATTGTAGTATTTGTGGCATTTGATGTGATGCGATGGAAATTGTGTACAATGATGCACTGTAATGTGATGTAACGTGACACAGCACCCCATATTGTAGCATAATGTACTGTAATAGTGTACTAATGTAACATGACAACATAACGATCACATAACCTAATGAAAAACCTGTGTACTATTACATCAAATTTGTAGCTTATATCAACACATCAACTTGTAGCGTAACTTACTGTTCAACAGCATGTTGCACACCATCATGGGCGATGTAATGTAATGCAAATCATATGGTTATACGATGCTATGACACATGTTGTAGAATTTTACAGTATATTGTGTTGTTGTCTATGTAAGGCTGTAACGATTCCTCAAGTAACTTGAGTAATTATATTAAAAATTCATCATGGTAAATTAATGTCCCTCGATGATTCATTTAGTCGATTTAATTAAACACGGAACCCTGCGTTTCCCACGGACCATCATGGATCATTTATTCGGATCAGCAAAAATGGTGAGGAGCCAAATAAATTACTTTCCACTGTGCTCCAATACATAAGTTATGAATAATGCACAAGGCATTTTTAAAGCTTCTGCTGTTGACTGATTAACATGTTCACATGACTGCTCTGTTTAGTTATGATATATGATCAATTACTTAAAAAGCACTATCGGCAAGAAAAAACATCTTTCAATCTGAGGTCATTAAAAATTATATATATATATATATATATATATATATATATATATATATATATATATATATATATATATATAACGATACATATTATTTATTTTCTTATATTATTATATTATTAGCATTTATATTATTTTAAGATATATGACAGATATATATAAAGATACAGATTTATAATATATCATTTATTTATTTTTTTATTATTCTGCTGCAGATCACTTGCGTTCTGAACCGTGAGCCGTTACACCGCTATTATTTCTATACCGGGTGTTCAAAGTGTCATGTAGAGTAGGAAGTAGAGCAGGTTTTTTAAACTGGTGATAAATACACGGATTCAGTTTGTGGAAAGTTTCATGCAGCATTCTGGAAATTGGAAACCACATCACTATACTGTGCAAGATGTTTTTTGAACACACTGTATTTTTATTTTAATGTAATGAGGCAATTAAATACACTAAATGGATTTTGTTTTCACCAATATACTTGGCTGCAATTTTAGCAATAAAATGCTCATTTTTTTCTACAAAGAAAAGCAAATTACTTGCTCATTTTAAGAGACCCAAGTATTTCTTATCCTACTGCATGATTCATCGACGGAATAATCATTTGCATACTCGAAATAATTGATAGCAACAGCCCAGTTCCATGTTATGTTACATTATGGTACCTAACAATATTTGTTATTCTTTGGTCCGTTGTGTCAGTGTGTGTTAGGCCAGACAAAGCCTGGGGTGCAGTCAGCATTGCAGTTCATCCCAAAAGTGTTCTATAGTGTTGAGGTCAGACCTCTATGTCCAGGCCCTGTCAAAGTTTTTCTACTCCAAACCCGTGTAAACCATTTCTTCCGAGATCTGGTCATAGTCGTGCTGGAACAAGTTTTGTCTCTTTTCCTTAAGTCAAGAGAAAATGTAATGCTACCACATCCAAAGACATCCAATCCTATACAATCAAATTTTGTGGTAGCAGTTTAGGAAGACCCATATATGGCTGGAAAATTCATGTGTCCAAATACTTTTCTCTATGTAGTGTATATTATAATAATATCATAGTAATATTATATAATAAAATAAACATATCTTAACTATTGTTGTATATATTAAAATGAACACATGAATACATAAATAATACTAAAGTAAATGGAAACTATCCGTGATATTTTGAAAAGGTTGCAGCACTTGAGCGTGAGGAAGGAATGATCGTTTTGAGAGGTAAAATAATTTTCGTTATATTGACAGTAAAAAAATGCATGATCAGGAACCGTTTATTATGAGTCACATAAGTGTTACTTTTCTAAAGGTCAGTGCGGCTTTTTTTAGACATCACATGATTGTTCTTTGTGTATGAATGTGTGATTGTAAAGAAACGCCTAACAGAAATGTTATATGTTTGCTTACCTGAAAAAACCCGTCCTTGAGAGCTATCCTGGGCTTGACAGCAGAGCATTTTGTTCAGAGCCAAAAAAAAAGAAAAAGAACTAGAAATTGGGTTGAGTGAAGGGTAAAGAAAGGTAGAGAAATCGTATAGAGAATGACTTGAACCTGGCCTCAGGATTTATTTATTTAGCCCACGGGTCTGCTGCTTTTTGTTTCTTTGCCATACAATTCTTGATGTTTTTTCCCTTCTTGACTTTCTCTATATGAGTTTGCAGAGACTTTATTGAGGACTGTTATGCATTGTTAAAGCTTCTACAGCTTAAACACACATTAAACCTATGGGATTAAAGATCTCAATCAAGTTCCTGAACCCCTGCCAGATGTGTGCACGTGTGTGTGCTGTGAAATCAGAGAGGAACTGAACTGCTGTGTGTGTGTGTTTGTTTCAGGACAACAGTAATGGCCGTGGCTGCCTTCCTGGACGCCTTTCAGAAAGTAGCCGACTTGGCCACAGGGACACGAGGTAAAAACATTTTTTTAAATCAAGAAACATTTCTTTTATTTCTTCTTAATACTTCTTCTTATATCACTTTATCTGCAGTAATTATCCCATTTGTTGCAAAAGGGAGGAGTGAAGTTCTGTTAGTGCTGAGGAGTGCTCTTGGGTGTGTGTGTGCGTGTGCTTGTGTGTGTGAACCCTATGCACTTCTATTTATAGAGACCTAGAAGTACACACACATCCATCAGTAGCTTGTGAAATGGAAAGAAAACTAGCATTGCAGTGAACTTCAGGGCCTCAGTAGATCCTATGTCCTACAGGGAACCCGTTTTGTCTGCCACACACACACACACACACACACACACACACACACACACACACATACACACACATGTTTAATGTAGAGGGAAGCCACACTACACCCACACAGCCCTGGTGCATTATTATTGTAAGTGCTTTTTACCACACAGAAACGCCTAGTTCCCTAGGGCCTAACACACACACACATACACACACATACACACACACCACAGAATTTAATTTTATGTGACGGAATCCCAAAGGCTTTTTGCATTCATGGAAAAGGGGTGCAAGTATAAATGTATACTTTCTTTGGACTTTTAATTTGATTTCAGGGCTTTTTGATGTAATACCTCTCTCACACACTCTCACTTTCTCTTTCAGTCATTATACTAGCAAATTAGGGAGTCCCATTTTTTATACTAGCCATTTAAGACCGTTGTATTTGCCAATCAGTATCCATGAAGTCAGTATACTAGCAGCCAATCAGCAGCCAATTGGACACCTTCCATTCCTTATTCTAGCCAATCAAAACTTCACAGCAGTTATTCAAGCCAATTGGAATCACATTGAAACTTCTGTGTTACTTCACATGTAGCGCACATGTATATTTCTAAGACTTACTCAGAATGTGCCATGTGTTTACTACAGATATGTGTGTCCTTTAGCATTAATAATTTAATAGTGAAACACTCGTGTTGGAGCATGCAGCCTGTTAAACAAATTAACCAAGGGGTGTATGTGTGTGTGTGCGTGTGTGTGCGTGTGCGTGCGTGTGTGTGTGTGTGTGTGTGTGTGTGTGTCACACACCAACTTTAACATGACTGAACCTCATTAAAGAAGGGTTCTTTTTGGTAATAAAATGTCAGTCCAATTCAGAGGTTCTGTATTTTATGACCCAAGTCGTAAATTTAGCTGAATGTTCAAACGCCACGGTTTCCTGATCGAGGGTGGCTGATTTATTTAGCATATGATGCTAATGTGTCCTCCAGAAGCCAATGTTTCTACACCTTGCTGCCAAATGAGTGCAAGTAATGAGCAAATCTCTTTCTCTCAGGAGACATATTTTTGTGTACCGCATTTTACCGCATTTTATTTTCTTTAAACTATTTATTTGAGAAACAATCTTTCTCACACCAGCCCCTAGTTTTAGTTTGTTTATCCTGTTGTCTGTTTACAGCTTTACCGGTACATCAGTGTTCTCTTACAGCAGTACATAAAAGTTTCTGTGCACAAGATATTATTAAGATAGAAGCATTAACTAATTATTTAAAATCTTTTTTGTGTTGGGTTGGGTTTTACTTTTACTGCCTGACATTCCATAAATGACCTTTTTTACTTTCAAATCTTTACTTCTCTGGGAGACAGAAAGCACAAAAGATTCAAAGCAGAGTGAACTCTGTCTTCTTCATTTTCACTCTCGGATCATATTTTCTTCAGTGGAATGGAGCAGCATTCCCAGTGGGAGTGAGCGTCTGTCCCAAACACTTCGATTGGCCCTGGAGCTACTGTCTTGGCTGAATACCCTTCTCTTTGAAGCCTCAATTTCACAGGTCACAAAGTGATCAGGATGATGATGATGTCATTGTTTTTGATTGAACCAATGATCTCATTAAACCTGTGGAGTTTGGATTTGGGTGGAGAGCCAACAGTCAAGGCTTTTGAGTCCTGGTGTAGTAGATATCCTCTGTGTTCATCATCTTCCTTTATTATTTCTTACTTTCCTGCATTTGATGTTACCCACTGCAAATAACGATGTATTTTAAGTGTCTGTGGTGCCGTCGAATTCTACACAGGGTATTCAGTCATACAGTACGCAGTTTAATAACAGCCTTACAATCAAGCTGATTGAGTAACCGGCCACTGAACTAGTGCGCAGAAAGAAATGGGATGGAACCTTGCTGACCCAAGAGATCGGTTTTGCTGACAATCGCTCCCAAAATCTTTTGATTTTTGGAAGTCCAGACCGTGAGGTTTTGGCTGTGGACTAGTGCTCATGGTGGAATGAGATGGAACCACGACATCTAGGCAGACTTTTGTGGAGCAGGCGGAAAATTATGCACCATAAGTGAACTTTCCACCATCAGAACCTGAATGCAAATGCTATAATCTCCAATATCAGAACATACTCAAGCTTTTTGACTGGCAAGTACGGTCTGGAATAAAAATATATATTTCTTATGATGTCATTTTCTTTGGTGCTTAATTTGATGGCAGTTCACTGAAAACTTTTAAATGGAAACCTCACTGGTTTTGATGTTGCTCCAAACTCGAGATCTGGTTTTCTGGAGCAGTTTGCAGTATGATGTTATTTCCTCCCGGATCACGTTTCACTTTTTTCATGTCCTGAATGTTCTTTTATACATACGCACAGGGAACTAATCCGAGATTAAATCTCATGCCCAGGGGCCTGGTGTGTTCCAGTGCCCACTCGCTGTCCTCTGAGTGACCTCTCAGCGTTGTACTGAGATTATCTGAGTTCTGACACGCTTCAGGGCTGCATTTAAACAACCACAAAACAGATTCCAGGGTACAAAGTTAGGACAGATGTAATGAAACCAGAGTACTGAGAGTGTGGTTCATACATTTATGTGCTATATACTTATATGCCACATCATTCTGACATGATGTATGACTTCCAATTTTCTCCATCTGTCCGAGACAGGAGCAACTCCCCAATGAGCTCGGACATGTTCAGGGACGATTACATTTCCTAGCAAATGTATTCATTATTTTGGGAGTGATTCATTTGTTTTCCTCAGAAGAGAAATACAACCCAAAAAAAGACTCATCATGTTTATCAGTCATGCTCCTCAGTCTTTACTGATGTTTATTTTTAAACTTGAAAAAAAAATGTATACAATATGTTTTTTAGTACTAGCTTGGAATTAAATCACATTTCATCACATTAGTATTAATTTTCATATAATTGTAAAAAAAACTTAGAATAATTAAAGAAGCTGACATGGCTTTAGAAAAGTAGATAAAAAAGTCTTTCCCTTTACAGTTATTAAACATGCTATAAAACAGTGTCTATGGCAATTTAGCTAGTATATAACTATCCAAAAATATCACATTTTCCTACTTTATTAAATTGTTAAATCTGAAGTGTTCTGCAGTGTTATGTCTTGTTGAAGTGTATTTGTCCTCCTGCGTGCAACTGCTCGTGTCTCAGAATTTGTTCCACTTGCAGAAATATTTAAACAAACATCCGCGATTTGGGGATATAGGAGCAGTTCAAACCCGCATGTGAGCAACCGTTATCTCCCAAAACACCTTCTACACCCGAGCATGTTAAAATGAATTATTTGAATTTGAGAACATGATTCTGATTGGTCAGGAGATGCTGATATCGTAGATTTTTTTGGGTTTCTTTAGACACCCACAGATTGACATATCAGTAAATGGATTGAAGATATAAATATATATATATATAGTTTCATGAATTATAGAAGGAGTGTCCAGTGTAGCGTTATAAAGGTATAAAACACTACTAGTATTTTTTTCTTATGTAATGATCAGCGTGGTGAAAGTGTGAGATTCACAAGACCATTATCTTGTGTTTGGTACACGCTCAGTCACTGTTCTTAGGATAATAATAATATTTTTTTTCTCCAGCTTTGTAAAGCTAATCCTCTGTAATCCCATACTTGCAGCTTTCACTGGGCTTTATCTTTTACATGTCTCATAAAGGCCATGCAGCTCATGCAGTTGTAAAAACCCTGGTGCAGCTCATAACCTGTTTACTTTTGAAGTTTGTAGGCCTGAAGCTGCGTGGGCGTGAAGATAACCATGTCAGAAAGAAACATCTTCTGTGCATTTGTCTAAATACAAGTTAGACGGATGGCCTCATAGCCTTGTGGCCTCTCTGAGGTGGACTTTGATTCGTCTGGCGTGGACAACGTGATTTTCCGCACGCTGTAGTTTTTTCCAAATGATTATGAAAGTTACACAAATAACAGGCCACCTGTTAAGATCGTTAGCGCCCTCGCTCTCGCCGTTGGGGTTGTTCACAGATGAGTCGGGTTTTTTCAGGGGGAAAAATTATGCTTTTTAAATGTTTAACTAAAAAACATTGTAGCATTTTAGTAATGAACTGTAGCATTTTAGTCATTAGTAATTTTTTTTAATTTTTTTAGTAATTTTAGTAATTCACATAGCAAATCTATGTAAATCATTAACATATTTACTTCTTCCACATTTATACTTCCTTTTACTTTAACATCACCAAGTGAAACTAGTGAATCAACTAATGGGTAAATGGATAAAACTCCAGTGACTCATCTAGCCACCTGTAATTGTATACTAAACCTGATGTGTCTTAATTTCTTTAAAACTTTAAAAAAGAACTCACACCTGTCTTGAGTTGCAGCCTGAGCTTTCAACAATTAAACATAAATAAGTCTAATAATGCATTCTCACCTAAAGCAGTTGCTAGCAGGATCAGAAAATGTATTTTATGCCAGCTGATTGTAAAAATAAATGCAGTCTTTGCAGTTGCCGTTTTTTTGTTTGTTTCTTTTTATAAGGATAGCTGAACAACTAATGACCACTAATCTGTACATTATTGCTTAAATATTTAATAAATGCTGCATCGTTTTTCTCAATGTATTAAATGCACAAATGTATCTTGAAGATGCACCTCTTGTGGTGTGTTTTGGTGAAAAATGGACAAAAACCCTACCCGGATTTAAACATATTCAAAACAATTGTAAAGAGTTAAACTGGATTTCAGACTGAAATAACATGATTTTACATTTTTGACCTGTACTAGACACTGATCATAATGCTCTATACACTGTACTTTTAAATAAATAAAAAAATCCTCAGGGGTGTTAGGATTAGTAAATTAATAATCCACTTCAGCATCTTTAGAGCTCAGAGTCCGACATACAGTTTGTCCTTTGTTGGCAGACGAAGGATTTTCACTGTTAATGTTTTCGCGGTTTCGTGTGTCCCGTATCGTAGAAAGAATTATGCTATAATGCTTTCTTTGCTATAATGTTCCTATCCACCCTGCACTTACAGAGCACTCTGAGTACAGCTTGTTCTCTCAGGCATGGCCTTGTGTTTGCCATCGACACGTCTCCTGTCGCCTTGGAAAGGCTGAGAACTGGAGCAGATTTTTCCCTGCACCCAGAGGGAGGCTTGTATAGCCCGAACCTACCTGCGCTCCACCATCTGCCGTGTGAATACACCATTCTAATGGCTTTTTGATTCAGTCACATTTATTCATCTGATCCAAAATCAGTTGTATACTTCTGACAGACAGAGCTACTTGCTTAAAATGTGAGATTTTTCTGACCTTGCATATGTGTCTCAACACATTACTCGAATACTACAACACCTTTGTTGAAATCGTCAGGAATTTACGACTGATTTACGACTTGTCTAGCGATCAAGTGCCTATTATTAAGGAACACAACCACTTCCTGTAGCTGACACAAGTCACTATCAGTTCACCTAGGCCTCTAATTAACACAAGAAATGCTTGCTGAAGTGCCCTGGAAGTGCACAGAGACCCTTATTTTAAGGCTTGTTATTTTGTGTAATGCTTTTGTGTAGAGCCAATCTTACAGCGCCAGGTTTTATAAAACCACTCCCAAAAAATCTCTTTTTATTATAATAAATGGTTCTT
The DNA here is from genome assembly GCA_030449085.1 of Kryptopterus vitreolus. Classification (NCBI taxonomy): domain Eukaryota; kingdom Metazoa; phylum Chordata; class Actinopteri; order Siluriformes; family Siluridae; genus Kryptopterus; species Kryptopterus vitreolus. Next base: position 22,388,844 of record JACRUU010000002.1, read on the forward strand.
TTTACACGATAAAAACATTGACAAACTATGTGCCTAATGTCAAAAACTGAAGTGCTCAAAGACCCAAAATAAGAACATGTTTTTTTTAGATATTATCATTTATAAAATTATTCAGCACACACACACAAAGTGAAGGTGATAATATTAAAAGAGTGTGCTGAATATTGTAATGTAGTATATAATTAGTTGATAGTATGCACCCACGGTTACCCAGGTGAGTACAGCAGAAAGCATGAGTCAACTTCCTGTTAAATGTCATTAGCAGGACAGCATGTCCCAATCTGTGTTGAAACTTCTCTGCTTTCATAATTGGTGCCGACGCACAACCTGTGAGTGACGCACGAGCTGCTCTGAATCACTGATAACCGATCTTGAGAAACGTGGAGTTCGTGTAAAAGCATCTCTGTCAACAGACTGGCTGTGAAACAAGACTGCTTCATTTACTCCTTTAACTCCAACATGAATAGTCTGTTCTCTGTATTCCCAGGACATTCCTGGGATATTCTCAGGGTATTCCCAGGATATTCAGGGATACTTATATCTTCTGTAGTTTTTTTCAGGTCAGAAAGTAACCCAGTTCTCTTAATCCAGTCCTGAATGACCTACATTCCAGATTTAATCAGGGCGCTGGAGTTTATCTCCACATCTACACAATGGAAGTGGTGTCAAAGAGCATGGGAGTATCAAACACACACAGATACAAGGAGAGTATCAAATTGAGCAGAATTGATATTTGGAAGGTGTGTTTCATTTGAAATAATCATAATGATAAAATCCACACCAGTGTCCCAACCTGACTCCACCCTTAACTCTGGATCTGCACCTGGGTGGCAGCCTAGCGGCACTGAAGCTGCCTCTGCTGCACTCTATGGTCTGAAAAAGAGGCTAATTAAATATCTGATATGTGGACTAACACAGCTCGGCTCTCAATCTCTCATCACCCCAATACCAACACCTTCACTTACATTCACATGAAGTGTGTTTCAGAATGTGTGCAGTAGTGTGTTTTAGTCCTCTGGTGACCAGTTAAATTAGCATCTAAGTCAGCATTATATAGCAGTTAGTTGAAGGCTGACGAGCAGGGGCATCTGTGATATTTGCACCACATAAATCGAAACTCCAACCTCTGTTCTTTTATTTGCAATGTCTGAGGAGAGTGAACATTTATAACAGGGAGTATATGGATAAATAGCTGCAAGCCAAGATGATGGACAGGTCCATAGGCAGAACAGTGGAGAGTGAGAGATATTAGGTGGATTGACAGAATACACTATTTGTGTTACACTAACACTAACTCCAGCCAGCTGGAGAAGGACACATGGAAGGGAAGACAGAAAATAGTCAGACAGACATTTAGGCAAACTGAAATACAGACAGCTAAGAGACAAATGCATGAAGGAGGATGAATGGACATTTAGACAGACAGGCACGTTGGAACTTATATAGACAGAGGGCTGAAACCAATGGCATGAATAATTGAACAGATGTGTAGTAAATGCTACCAAATAACGGAGGTCATCCTGAACCTTGAAATAACACCATCATTACACCAGTTCTTGAAATCCTACTGAAATTGGAGGATAAAGTGATTACCTTTAGGTTGAGCGAATCCTAATATGTGTTAACTTCTGCAGTGGGTTTTTCATTTTCTATACTGTTGATGCCAGGATGATGCATTTCTTTACTGTGATATTCGTTTGAGATACAGCCTCGCCGTGTTATTGTCATTTAAGCCACTCAGACTTGTACATCTGGTCAGAGTAATGTTAAAAGGAATGAGATGGTTGAAACCCCAACCTACCTACCAACCCCAAAATATTGCATCTTACAAAAACCCTAGTGATGGAGAATTCTCCAGTGGATTTCTGCACAGCTGGAACCGTGAGCTGGTAATCAGCATGGTCCTGCATCTGTGCCTCTAATTAGCCACCTAATAGCTGCTGTACTGAAGCACAGAGTCGTTATCTCAGGGGCTTGGATTTCTGGGAAATTGGGAACATCTGTGCAGCTTAACTCAAGCCAGTAAGAGAACTCTACTGAGAAGTGACTTGATTGTATCATGTACCGACACAAAAATTTACTTGGTTCATATTTATATTTATCTAAAATACATTTTTATTGAATTTATTTTAGTGAAGTGTCTTGCATCTCCAGCACCTCAGGAATCTAAACCCCACAGGCATTGTGCTGTATGGCTCTTACACGTCCCTGTCGGGTCATTTTGCCCTCTTCTGTGTAATGAGGCGTGTAGGGGAAGTGCTTTGATAAGGCTTACAGTATTTGTTTTTTTTATCCTGTACATCACGCAGTTTTGCTTTTAATCACTTTGCTTTGGCTATGTCATAATCTCGGAAGCAATTAGACATGAAGGCATAAGCACGAACGATAAGAAAGGAAATTATTTTGTCTGCTGACAAAATAATAAGACAAAGAGAAGCAGAGAATTACATACATTTCGATACTATCAAATCAAATTCTATTTATATAGCACATTTAAAATCAACATTGAGTGGCCAAAGGACTGTACTTGATGATAAAAAGCACAAAATAAGTACAAAATTATATTATAAATTTTAGAAATTATAAAATATTGATAGAACAGGAGAAAAGATGGGTTTGGATTTGAAGCATGGATTTGATTTCAAATATTGTAGAAGCGGTTCTAATATGTAGTGGCAGATTTTGTTTTTGGCCATAAAAATGTCTTACTAAGTCCATCTTGTGGCCTGCCACTGTTGTAAGTGAGATAATTGGACAGATAAGAGATGTTGATCTTTTGCTGTAAGTGATCAAGATGGGTAATGAGAGATAATTAGATCAGGTCAGAGGTATAATTACTATGTGTGTGTGTGTGTGTGGATGGAGAGAGAGCTTTAGGTTATGTTAGGCTTTAGGTAAGAGCTATTTCCCTTTAGAATAGTGGAATCATACATCAATTTATATTTTTTTTGGTTTGTTTGTTAATAGCAAAATTGTTCTTATTATTCCACCCGGTGTGATCTTCAGCAGGTGTGCATACTTAACCCTCTTATAAGAATAATTATTAGGGATTCCATAACACGACAGAATTTTGTAAGATTTGTTGTGGAAAATGTATTTTCTTGGTATTCAAGTACACTGATATTATTCTCTTTTTTCCTGCTATCCCCACGTTTTAATGTTTAACCTGTTTGTTTATTTGTTTTTGTTTTTTTTTTAAAGGCTGGCTGCTTTTTGGACCATTTTTTAAAAAAGATTTAGCATTTTAATATAGTTGTATTATCATATTAGTCACGTGATAAGTTCTGTCATTCCTAAGCTTTCCGTTTGATGCATTTGTTAGTAGGCTTTATATCTGTACTCTATGCTGATTTTTGCTCTGTCATATTTTCCTTTTGTACTTCATGCATGTTACCTTCATGTATCAGATCTGGGGTGCATGTTGTGGCCGTCAGCACATTCCTTGAATACTTGAATACACACAAGTCAGTGTGTGTGCCTGATGATATAAGTGTATATGGTATTTCTCCCACAGGAGCTTCCTCGCGGGTGGTTTGGAGCCTGAAAAACATTCAGGAATGGTGATGACAACTAGACAGTAAAGTGTATTAATAGTTATGGATGGAAGGATGATGGATTTGGGCTACCATGTGATAAATCAGTCCTATTTCAGTTTTTAAAACCAGTGGGTTAATAAAATATCTGAAGAAGCTAAGTGATTTAAACATGCTTAAGGTTTCAGTCTTAACCTACTCCGCTGTCTCCATACGTCTACAGTTCTGCTCTGTAGATCATCTTCCAAAACGCTCCTGCCAAATTTGAATAAACAAGCTGCTGTCACATTGGTCAGTACCCATAGCTGATTTAATGACATTGACTTGTCGGAAAGGAACAATTGGCATCATTTCAGTATATAAACCGTTCTGTCAGAGTTAATTTGACAATAAAACCCTACTTGAGCAGCTCTGCGTTCATTTGAGTTGCAACTACTTTCCAAAATATCTGCTTGGAGGAGCTTTGCCTCTGCATTCCCTCATAGCTTGTGGATGCCATGCTATATGCATCTCAGAGAGAGTGAACAAAGATCCTATATAGTTATTCTTGGTATGCTTGTATGCAGTGACTGAAATATCTGGTTCAAATTCATGACAGGTGGTCAGAGAAGATCTGGACATTAGCCATTATTTCCAATGAAAGTCCTTGTTATCTTAATTTAGAACATTTTTGTGTTGTCTTCTCAGAGCTGGAGATATTGAGACCAGGCTCTTGGTCAGTGATTCTGCATGTAAAGGAAATTATAATCATAAATGACTTTCTTTCTGAACTGAACTGTATTCACTTAATTATCTTTGCTTTTGCCTTAACTGCTTCAGCCAAATTAAGTGTTTGTTGGCACTGAGTTACCGCATACTGGAGCTCTCTTTTGGCAGTGGAAGAATGTTGCCATGTGTGTCTCCACCTACTTGTCAAAAGGGCCTGTGGAATTAACTTAAACCAGTGTTCACCTACAGCTGACTGTTTTACAGAGCAAGGCTTGGGTGAAACCGGAAAGTGATAAATGAGTGGTTAGAACTGGTGGTGGTGGTGTTGTTTTTACCACTGTGTTTTTCTGAAACTTGTTGGTATTCCTGCTGAGATTTTCATGTTTATTGGTTTTGTACTGGACTAATTTCTAGTTTGGCTGTTTTGTCCACAATGCAGACCTTAATTTGCCTTTTAGGAGACACACATTTAGGTTAGGAGGTGATGGTATTCACGATAATGCTAGGTATTTTAGTTTCCAGTAGCCCTATGATTTACACCAGAACCTATTGTAAGGACATGTATCAAAGAGAATGGAGGCGTAGATGATCACAGACTGAGAGCCATGCAGACTAAGAGTAAAGAAGAGGAAAAAGAAAGACAGAAAAGGTGTGGTGCCATGCCTATCACAGAATCCTCCAAGTCAATCCTATTTATAACTAGCAGACTATACAAGACGGGCATTCTAGGAGGGGCATGGCGGCAACTGGAGTCTAAATTTACCGTCTCGAGATTTGAGCTTAAAATTACTTTTTTAGTTAGGATGATGAGTAAGCCAAGTATGAAGGAATGTTAATGGTTATTTTGTTAAAGATGAGATGGTAAAGATGGTGTGATGTTAATTGCTAAACAATTTGGCATCACAACCATGTTAATTTGCCTTTCTGGGATCTGGCCAGCTGCATGTTTTTGGTATCATGCCATTTTTAGCAGTTCAACTATAGAATGTTAGGTTTGTCTCCCAAGAAACTCTAAAAGTACAAGAAAAGAAAGGGGAAAGGGTTCATTTCGTGTTCAGAATATCGGATTTTTGTTGTCTCGACAGAAGTCCGGCTTTCTGCCAGTGTCACAACTTGGATTCAGTGCCATCACACATCACAAGACAAATAAAACCAGCATGTTGGTTGACCACAAAACCTGGCTTTTTGTTTGATTTCCCTCCAAGAGGAAACAGAAACGTGGTTCACAAAGTGAAGTTGTCTGACATTAGTGATATATGAGAGATTTGGGTGTGTTGTGTCTGCTCAGGAAAACCTTTTGACTTAGTGACAGAATTACATTGTGTCAAACTTTGCAACTACAAAAAAAACAAACCAAGGATTTTAACGTATTTAATGAGCCATTTTTGAACAGCAAATGTTGTTAAAGAGGTTGCAGTCCTCCTGAAGAGTTTCTGCCACAAATTTGGGACAACGTTTTATGTTGTTGTTTCTCCAGAGTAATTGGAATGCAGATAACCTCATTCTTTTCTGTCAAATGTGTGAAAAGTCAACAAGTCATAAAACAGTCTGTTTTATTGTCACCAGTTCTGTCTGAATCTGCTTATTCCTGGATCTTGTTGATCAAAAAAAGTGACAAGGATAAGAATAAGAAGCCTTTTAGAAGAAGACAAGAAACCAGACTCCAGCTAGGCATCCCCGACTTTCACTGACTGTTTCTGGTGTCGATTACAGCCACTGACATTTTAGCTCAATTTCCGCATTTAAAAATCAGAAGGTTCCTTTATTAACTCAGGGCTCAACTGTGGCCTCATTGTCGCTTGTTGAAACTCGAAAAGTAGCCTGTGGCTTATTTGAAGACACAAGCTGAGCCCTTATGCCTTGTTCATACAAGCTTTAAACTGACGACATCATAGTCATAACTTTATAACCAGGGTGGAGGCGAAACCCGAGCACCCGAGCCACTCTGTATTAAAACAGTGCTCTATGAGGCTGTCAGGGTTCAACAGTGTTGTGTATTTGAACGGTGAACAAGAGGTAGACTGTCTCTCTGATGTTTCAGAGCAGAAGCTGTTGGTTTATCGGAAAAAAAGATGGTGGCCAAGAACAATTGGGGTTCATACAAAATAGAAATGCTCAAGTGTACTCTTTTCCCCCTCTCAAACTGGAGTTCTTTTAGATGTTAAATCAATGGTGAGGAGGGGTGGAGAATGAATAGGTTACACAACTGCTCCTTGTTACCTCTGCTTATTTTTCTTTTACTGTATGGTTTAAGAAGAACTTCTTTCATTAGTGTTTTTAAGAAAGTAAAGGGAGTTTTGTTCTTATTTTATTCATAGAGAAATTATATTTTAATTGAAATACATTTCTTAATTGTGTAAAATGTAATACATTATTGTCACAGATAATTAACGTAAATTATTATCTGACAGTTCTTATAATTCTGTTGATATTTTTTAGACTAAAGTGGTCAAACTGCCAAAACCATGTGTAAATAACATGCTGACTAACAATGCTAATTCTTCACACACCCAGGACCACACTGTGGAAACGTGTGAATTGTTATAACCATAGAATTGCAAGTACGTAGCATTATCCTGCATGCAAGCAGTGTGAAGAAAAGTTGTGCTAGATATCACAAGCACAAAACATTTGATAACTCTCCAAGCATATTTGTTCCATCAAGACTTTTGAACGTTAACAAACACTATTTTTAACACAAAATTTTTGTACCCTCTCGAAACCCTATCATTAAATTTGATATTGTATTGACAACCCATTCAGAATCATTCGCATGATGGCTAATACATATAATCAGCAAACAAAAGAAACTCCCAGAAATGCAAATCACATATCACACACAAGCCTCTTTGCTTTCTGTGCTAAGAGTGTGGTCATTGCAGAAGAAGGAGGAGGTGAGAAAGACTGACGTTTGTTCTTGTAAATGAATGCAAATTACTTTTTGGGTTGCTTCCCAGTTTCAGCTAAAAATAATCCCAGATTCGTTTCCCTTCGCCATGTCCAATTCAGGAAAGCCAAGTTGGAAAAGACAGCAGTGCAGCAGTCTATAGTGCTTTTCAGCTCCCAGTTAATATTTAGCTACAGGCTGGAAAATATTTCTGACAAGATTCTAAACTACCCAGCCTGGTGGATGGAGTAAGGGAAGGAGTAAGGGAAGAGGTTAAAACCAGGTTTATCATTTCTGGTTTCTTTGGATTGCAATCCAGTGCCTGATGCAGACAGGGTGGGGGTTCACATGCTTCAAAATGAACTTCTCATTCTTCTCATGTTTCTTTTTTTGTGTGTGTTGCTACAAAAGCAGTTCGTCACATTTGGCTGAGATTAAAAGTCGCTTCCAGCAGTGATGCGTATTCATTCATGCCGAGAGCTTTCAGACGAGGAGAAGAAGAACAAAGGAAAGCGTTCGTCAATGTCAGTTGTCTCTGTCTGAGAGCGTCTCGTTTCGCTCACTATAATGAATTCCAACGGCCGCCTGAGTCCTAACCTCGTCCTAAGTACTGGCAGGGGATCACTTCTGGCCTTGACCATTCTGTAGGAATGTTGGTTTAATACCAAATACTACCTCATAATTACCAACACGCCAAAACGTCCCACAGAATCGCATCAGTTCTGGAGTTGCTGAAACTTGAACCTGTTGTAGCCTAAAACTAATACTGTGAACAAAAGTTTGTATATATTGATTGAATAAACCCTAATAAACAGGTTTATTAATAATACTTGTTTAAAATACTGACAGGAATTGATGAATTATGAATAAACTCTAGTGTTTATGTATACATTTTAATCCATTTAAATTTATATTTTGGATTTTGGATATTTTGGTGTTTGGTGTCTCAGATGGTACACAGCAATTTCTTTTAAACTGCAGGAACACGAGGTCATAAAAAACACAACAATGATTCACAGCAGTGGTGGGGGGGAGGGGGGGGCGGGGATTATTTGCCAAAGAGCACTCGGAGTAGTCAAAATTGTCCTTGGATGAAGTTGAGGCAAAATACATTTTTCCTTGTTTGGGAAGTTGGAAGACAGTAAGAATGAACAGACTTGTTATGTTGAGTGTGTATATCTGTGTGTCAAGAATACTATGAAGAATTTTTAAATGTTTTTTCTGTTTCTAAAGCTTTATGCAGAAAATTTGACAAGCAAGTTTTTTAGCCTCAGGGGTCGATGAGGTCATAGTTGTGTGTTTCTCACCGAGACCCAACAATAGCAGACTAGTGTGAGGTCTGTCCCTCAGCCTGCTCTTACCTTAGCGCGATGCTGTTAACTCACTGCTAACAGAACGCTGTGAAGGTTTAGAATTTTAGTGTTTGGGCAGGAACAGCAACTTTCCCATCCACTGTTTAATTTAGCTTACCCAGTTTACCTAGCTTTCCTATCTTACCTATCTTACCTTGGCCAATTGGGGGGGGGGGGGGGGGGGGTACATAGGTATTAAAATGTAAATGTATGATGCTGAATTGTATATTGTATTCTGAGTTGTGCATTTTTGTAAGTTGTCTTGTTGAATAATCTTTGGAATCAAATTATTTTTTGACATTATGTGTGTGACATTAACTATTTATATACACTTGTATAGTGATTTTTTTTTCTCGTGAAGTTGATGTACATCATGCCTAAATCAGTTTTGGCTTTTTTATTTCCTTGCTAGGAGGCACCAGAGACATTGGCTCGGCTCTGACCAGGATGTGTATGAGGCACAGGAGCATCGAGGCTAAGCTGAAGCAGTTCTCCACGTAAATATTTACTCCTTTCTTTATAGCACCTGATTCTTGTTTTTGATCAGTGAAGTGCATTGCAGGAATGCGTAAATAATTTGAAGTTGTACTTTAGAGTCTAACACTAAGGTGGGTCCCTATCCATCTATTCTGTTTCATTGGAGTTCTAAAATTGAAAGCAGAATATTTTTGAGCTGTGCAGCACCACCAGGAAAGCCAAGCAATGCGATGTGGGGCGAGGCGGGGCCGAGGGGTTAAAACTTCTGGAACTGCGGGCATTCCATGCCTCACTGGCTCTCTGCTCTAATTTCAGGGGAGACGTTTTCTCCTCCGCCACGCTGTAAATCGGCCGCAGATGAGAAGCTAAATTTAAAAGCCTCAGCTGCTGGACGAGGCAAAGAGGAGACATACATGCCTGTCTATGAGGAAACCTGGAGAGTCTGTGGTGTAAAGAATTCCTCAAGCAACCATAAACGATCCTTAAAATTCTGTTTAGTATAATTTCCAACAATAGAGGTTCAAGGCCTGGTATCGCCAAGCCTCTGTGCTCCAGGGGTTCTGTATCATGGCTGACCCTGTGCTCTGACTCCAGCTTCCAAACCAACTGGGATATACGACAAAACTATGCTGTAAATTATGTGACATATAAAGGATATTCAATTCTAAACTGTCAGGTTTTCCCCCCTCTAGTGGCCGCTATTATTTCACTTCCTGTGTTTTCCCATGTAGTTTTTAAGCCAGCTCACTTCCTTTGTTCATTACTTGGTTTTTGTATTTGCCTAGCCATTGATTTTCTCGTTTCTGCCAAGTGCCTGCTTCTATTTTGCAAGGATCGTTCCATCTTTTCTTTTGTTTCTTTTCTTTTTTTTTTGCCATGCCATTGTTTAGATTTCCGTTGACATATTGTTTGAGTTTGTTAAATATTTCATTTGTAACTTTGCTGAGCCTTTGCGTAGTTATTGCTGGTCCTTTAAGTCACTAATCACCCCCTCTTTTTTCCCTTTTTCACTGCATCAGTAAATTCCCACATTGCACATGTTACTGTGTGTGACTCTCTCTCCGCATCTGAGTTTGTCACCTCTCCTGTGGCTCTTTTCTAGGAAGTTACTCTACCACAGGGGTGGGCAATTATTTTTTCCAAAGGGCCACACCAGAGACCTGAGGTGTGTCGGAGGGCCGTGCCAAATATAAATTGAACATAATTTTTTAATATTTTGAATTGTTAAAGGGGGGGGGGGGGCAGTGCGAGACATTTCTTAGATTATTGGCGGGGGTGGTTTCCAACAGTATGCACTTTCTTTGTTGTTGATTGTCCCACTGCTCTGTGTTTTTCAGTCATTTTTCTTGCTGTGCAAACTCCGGCGCGGGTGTGCGCTTACACTTTATTCTGATACGGCAGGCGGGCATTTTCATTTGTTTTCATTCATTTTCATTTGGACGGTTCCGTATCAAATTTTGGTGGGCCGGATTGGAAGAACCAACGGGCCGGATGTGGCCTGCGGGCCGTAGTTTGCCCTCCTCTGCTCTACCTCCTTAAATACTTTAATATCGCAATTATGAGTTTATTCTGACTTTTATAGGATTATAATGCCAAAGAGTAAATATGACTATACCTTGTTTTTTGGGGAAATGGCATACAAAGCTCTTTTTACGCTAAAAATGTAGAAACTCTGTAACAATCAAATATCGTGTTTTCCTTTGGCGCTTTGATGGAAAGTGTCACAAATGAGTTAACTGACAACTGCAATTTAAAAAGGCAGACTGGGACACTCAGCTGTAACACATAACGCATAACTGTTACAAAAGAGCCAGAAACAATACACCTAAGAGTTAGAACGATGTGGAATTACTGAAGATAGAATATTCAGTTAGTTATGAAAATCCACCAGAGATTCACATTGAACAGTCTCACAGTGAAACTGTACACACCTCTCTTTCTTCAAGTTTATTCAGTTTTTCTTTATTTATATTTCTTACTGTTAGTTGTTTGTTTTCCCTCTACTTTCAAATTGCTTTCTAAATTGCTTACTTTTCCACTAGTTTTTCTTTGGCTCCTTCTGTTTTTAATTTCCCCTTTTTCTCCCTTATCTTTAGCATTATCTTTCTTTCACCCTTTTTTATTGCATGTTTCTCACTTCACTTTTGTTTTTGTTTTTTTTAACCTTTATAATTATTATTATTATTTTCCCAAACTCTGTAATGATGGTATTGTGAGGTTGCATTAATTATGCTGTAACATACCAATGATTATAATACCTTAATGAGCTGATGGTATTAATTCCATAACGAGCCAAAAGTCATGACGTTTCTGTAATTTGATGATTCTGACCTCATTCCAGTGACTGAAGCTGTAGTGACACGGTAGTAAAATGTTGCTCATGAAGCTAACGTATGATACCTATACAAAGACTGTAATATCTTCGAAAGCAGGAGAGAGTTTCACAGATCTGTATTCTGTTTTTTCAGGACATTTATTGATTGCCTCATCAACCCTCTTCAGGAGCAGTTGGAGGAGTGGAAGAGAGGAGCCAACACACTGGATAAGGACCACGCCAAAGGTGTGTGTATAAGTGTGTTTGCCTATTAGGGATGGAGCTTTGATTTTATCATTTTATTATTGTATACGTTTATACAATTTTACTGACTCTATCTTCACAGAGTATAAAAAGGCCCGGCAGGAGATAAAAAAGAAATCCTCAGACACCCTAAAACTTCAGAAGAAAGCCAAGAAAGGTAACATTACTTTCTGTTCCTACGCAAACACACACACACAGAGGCAAATCAGATTTAAATGTGAAGCTCTGTGAGCAGAGCAGTATGCAAAAAATCATTGTTATGTAAATCCATAAGGATGAATGACAGAGAATGGTTCCTTCAGAATGGAATAGCACAGAATAGAATACACTTGTTGTGTCTCTGTACAATGAGCAGGAAGTGCTGCTACTGAAAAGATGAGTACAGACAAATGTTGCTGATGTTGTAGCCATGTGTGTAAACACATCTGCCATCGATTTCTGCACACATACCTATTCTTTCCTTAAAAACCGGTGAAATTGAATTTTTGTAAACCGTAAAGGAAAAAAACAATGACTTGCATCAAAAACTATTTTATTGTTTAAATGTTTCAAAATCAAAGTGTTTGTTAGTAAAAAGACACATTTCGTGATACTCATAGTACATTCATGCTCTAAAAGCCAGTCTTCCTTTCTTTCTTTTAATTAGAGTTGTGCCTTTAATTTTTTTTAGTTGCCATTGTTGTTTTTTCTTTTTGCAGTAGATATATAACAGTTTATTTGTTTATGCTTTCAGAAATATAAATAATGATTGATTTTTATGTCATTTGTCATTTTTTCACAATTTACAATTTAATTCAAAATGCAGAGTGAGTGGACAAAAGAAAAAATTTAAAATCAAATCAATATTTGGTGTTATTAACTTTTAAAGAGCTAGAAGTATTGGAAGTGATGGCACGACCCCCACATAGTCCTGATCTCAACATCATGGAGTGTGTGTGGGATTCCATGAAGAGACCGAAGGGTGTGAGAACGTCTACATCCACAGAAGATCTCTGTTTACTTCTCCAAGATGGAACAACCTACCAGCCCAGTTCCTCCATAAACACTGTGTGCAAGTGTACCTAGAAGAATTGCTGCCGTTTTGAAGGCGTGAAAGTTTTGAAAGTGTGTTCACACCAAATATTGATTTGATTTAGATTTCTCTTTTCTTAATTCACTGCATTTCGTTCATTGATGAACGTAAATGATTAACACTTCAAATTTTGAAAGCATTTTGTGTTTAGAGCATCTTATCACACCTGTCTAAAACTTTTGCACATTATATACTGTATGTATGTATATATTTATGTATAATATATATATATATATATATATATATACACATATATATAACATACATATATATATATATATATATATATATATATATATATATATATATATATATATATATGTATACATTGTTTAAGACCATTTTGTGGGAGGCCTGCGAATAATCATATTCTCTTGCAACCCACACTACACCCGTGTTCACCCTTCAGTTTTGCATTGGGTCCAGCGGGAGTGCAGGTGTCTAGCTCATAGTTATAGTAGCCACACCCTTTTCACCTCCATTAGATTGTTAGTACAATTAGCATAGCTTTCACATAGACATCTGATATTTTACTCTGCATTTTTTTCTGCTCTGCATTGCTATATGCACCTGTTGTGAGCAGCTGATGCACTGGGTAAGTGTGTGTGTGTGTGTGTGTTTGTGTGTGTGTGTGTGTGTGTGTGTGTGGTCTATCCTGTCAACTTGGCTGTGTTCCGAATTTTATGGTTCAGTTGCTTTTTGGTATCTGTTGTCTCGTGCCATGTGTGTGTGTATATGTGTGTGGATTATTATTATAGTCCAGATGTCAGTATAAAACCATGTGTTCTTATTCTCATGTAGGCATTTGCTTCCACTCTCATCTCTCGTGGTAACTACTACACGTCCCCTGGGCTGTCAAGAAGCAGTGTTGAAAATCAGTAAACAGCAGTGTGTGACTTTCACATTTCTATAAAACACACCCTCGTGTCAAAGGTCACATTTTCTTTAGGAAGGCTTTCAGCAAGGTGGCAAAAGTTGGGTGATAGCTGGGTGATACAGCTGGTCAGTATGCTCTCAATGGTGCAACGGTAGAAGTTCACCAGGATGTCAGTAAAAAGATAGTTCCTTTCAGACTAGAGCTGCTGGTATTCCAGATTATGTATTCCAGGTAGAATTTGAAGCTTGTCACACAGTCCACCAACTCTCCATTGATATGAATGGGTGTGTATGTGTCACATTTCTCCTTCCTGAAGTTCACCATGAGCTCCCTGGTTCCTGGTTCCCTGGCATGAGATTATTGCGCATTACAGCACACCACGCACCCAAACGGTCCACCCTCTCTCTCTAAGCGGACTCATCATTGTCTTTGATGAATCCGATCACTGTGGTGTCATCTGCAAACTTGATAATTGTTTTGGAACTATGTACAGCAGGGGTCTCAGACTCGCGGCCCGCGGGCCAACTGCGGCCCCCGGGACGATAATTTGCGGCCCCCGTTTTAATAAGAAAGATTGACGTCAGTGCGGCCCGCAAGATTGTTGTTACGGCAAGCGGTGAAGAAGCAGAAGTAGCAGAATTGACTTTAGAAGAACAAAGAGCTTTTATTTTAACAGCCCAGGTGTAACCTAGAAGTACGTCATCTTAAAGACAATACAACGAACTCATACCCCGAACCAGAGCCATGGCTGCGCACGTCAGCCTGGCTCATGGTTCCTTCCCTCACACACACAAACTTGTGTGTGCGGAGCTGAACGAACCAATCACGGTGAGGTATATGGCTCTGGAGGGCGGGACATCGGCTGGGCTGTCCAGTGCCTCGCTCACTCATTCATTCATTCCTCCAGTAAGGTGGGCGGAGGAGAAGCCACAGTCATCCGCTGCTCTCAGCTCAGAAATGAAGGAGATGCTGTGATCTGTGATCCAGCCTGTGTCTGTGTCTGTAGCCATCTCCATCATAACCGATCCCGCTCATTGAGGTGCTGTGTGTTTGTTCTTCTCACAAACTCCGTCCTACTTATTGTAGGCGCGTCGTGGGTGAAACTGAAACTTAACAGTAAATGCGTTTATATGACACTTGAGAAATTCGGATAACTGCCGCAATCCGATACGATTGGAGAAGGAGAACTCCGATTTAGCTGCCCAGATCTCTCTGCCATGTACACGCCTTTCTCTGATAACGATCGGAAAGCGAAAGTGCGCATGCGCCGCAGCTCCGTGCAACTGAAAGTCAAAGTTATACCCGAGATTGACTCCTAGTGTAATCACATATTACACAACCTGCAGTGCAATTCTGCACTCAAAGCCAAGTTCAGGGAGGTGAGTGGAGACGCAGACAAGCTTCTGCAATTTTTGAGAGAGTTGACCCCCAACTTCCCTGAACTTTCCAGAATGTTCAAGTGGACCATGTGCCTTTTTGGGAGCACATACTTGTGTGAGAAGCTCTTCTCCTCCTTGAACTTCAATAAGTCACACACACACACAAGGGACAATTTTCCAAGGTGTTAATCAACCTACCGTGCATGTTTTTGGACCGGGGTGAAACCGGAGAACCCGGAGAAAAAACCCCTGAGGCACGGGGAGAACATGGACAAACTCCAGACGGGTTCGATTCCGGGTTCGGACCCTGGCGGTGTGAGGCGAACGTGCTAACCACTAAGCCACCGTGCCCCCCTATGTTCAGAACAGTTCATGTTTAATGTTCCATTCATGTTCATAAAGTTAAAGGTTAAAGAACTGTTAAATCAGACATTCATTTTTTTTATTTATTTATTTAATTCATTATTTTGTGTTAAAAATAAAGACATTGGAATGATTTATTAGCACTTTTCTCGTGGAAATCCTGATGCGGCCCAGCCTCACCCAGCCTCCGCCTCCAGCGGCCCCCAGGTAAATTGAGTTTGAGACCCCTGATGTACAGGCTGGCAGTCTTGGGTGAAGAGAGAGTAGAGGAAAGGACTCAGACAGCCTTGTGGTACTCCAGTGGCAAGGACGAGGATAGAAGAGGATTGATGATCTATCCTTACATGCTGGGGCCTGTTGGTGAGAAAGTTTAGGAGCCAGATGCAAAGTGATACGTCGATGGCCAGGTCTCCAAGTTTGGTGATTAACTTGGAAGGGATGACAGTGTTAAATGCAGAACTGTAATCCAGGAAAAGTATTCTGGCATAAGTGTTTTTATTGTCCGTGTGCGCTAGTTTAGCGCTATGGAAACTGCATCCTCTGTGCTCCTGTTCTGACCATAAGCAAATTTTGTCTCGTGTGGCAAGTAACTGGTTTTGAGGTGTGCCAGGACCAGCCGCTCAAAGCACTTAGAGATGATTGGGGTGAGCACTACTGGGCGGAAATCATTAAGGCTGGTTGTAGTAGAGTTTTTAGTAACAGGCACGATGGAAGTGGTCTTAAAGCAGGTCTGCCCAATAGCCCAATAGCTAGGGCTAGAGACAGGTTGAATAAGTCTGTTAGGACCCCAGTCAGCTCCCCTCCGCATGCTCCGAGGACACGCCCAGGGATACCGTCAGGTCCTGCAGCTTTCCGTGCATTGATCCTGCTTTGTTTCAGAATGATATTATGGACATCCTGTCTGTTTGCCTTTCTCTGTCTTTAATTTATTCTAAGTTAATGAGATGGTGTGATGTTGTGCAGGGAGAGGGGACTTTCAGCCTCAGCTGGACAGTGCGGTCCAGGATGTCACAGACAAATACCTGCTGCTGGAGGAGACGGAGAAGCAGGCAGTGAGGAAGGCGCTGATCGAGGAGCGAGCTCGCTTCTGCATCTTTGCCTCCATGCTCCAGCCTGTCGTGGTGAGCAGCAGCACAATTAATCTTCGGATGTTTTTGTGACAAGTGCTTTAATAAATTCCTCATCTGTGTTTTTCAGGATGAGGAGATGGCCATGCTGGGTGAGATCGTCCATCTTCAGACCATTGCAGAGGACCTCAAAGTTTTGACCATGGACCCACACAAACTGCCCCCTGCAAGTGAACAGGTCTGTTAATAACTGTATTAACTAGCCGCTAGCTCACATAAACATCGCTTAGCTTTTCTAGTTTTTCATAGTTGTTTTGATTTGTGTCTAGTGTCATTGTTTGTACAGTCCGTTTTGCGTGCTAAGTTGATAGTAAAAACTGTCAGAAAGAAGATATTTTTTCTTGTTTATTATATATGAAGCTTCTTTTAGGTCTAGCTATAACTGGCAATCATAGCACATACATTCAGCCCCTCGGATGTTTTTCCTCAGGGAGGTTTCACTGGTTCACCAACTACTCATGTGAGTGGAAAAACTAGATAGTGATTAATCTGCCCTGTGCAAGCTATTTTGACGAGCTGTCAGGTTTTGACACGCATGTCCAAGGTTCAGGGAGAGATAAGACAAAACCGATGACAGTTACGGCTCAGACGTGACATATCACTCGTTATTTGCTTTCCTTGATTGAGAATGTTGGCTTCAACATTTTCGTTTTTCTATTTATGTTTGTTTATTTTTTTTCCATTTGTCTATTCTTAACGTGCACGCATCATCATCGTTTTATGCAGATACTTACAATCTTCTACAATCTACAACTGTTCAGTAATAAGTTTTCTGTTGTCTATCAATCTAAGCTGGAGTCTTTCTGTTACGACACCTTAAATTCTAAATTCTCCTTTCAATTTTTTTCAAAGAAATTGTGGAAGTAAACAATTCAAGCTGTCATATTAGTTTCAGACGTTGCCTATGGGCTGTCATGGAGCATCTGAGAACTTTTGTTTACTTAATCATGTACAGACCAAGCCTGCGTTCTGGTGCAAGATAATCACAGGCATCGGATCTGATTAAATCTCAACAATACTACCGAGCATATTTCCTCACCCACATGTCAAATGACATTGAGACAAGCTGAATTGGCACGTCCTCAAATTTCTTGACATTTTTTTTTCACAGTTTTTATGCTGTGCAGAAACATGCATAAATGTAAAAATGCCAGCAAGCATAATTTTCTCACTGAATTTGACTGAAAGGGAAATAATTTTTTTTCTATGTGTCATATTTGGTTGCGAACTCTAGAAATCTGCAAAATAGGGAGCCAACTCAGACACAGGTCAGTGGTGGCTCAGTGGTGGAGGTTCTGGGCTACTGATCCAAAAGTAATACATTTAAATATTACACCTTCTGTATATCATTATATCTCTTTAACTATCTAAGAGCATGGTCTTCACCTCATATGTCTCATGCATAAACTGTCCGTTCTCACTAAGACATTCAGATTTAGCCCTTTGTTCCAAGATTGTTACTTAACGATTTATTTAATGAATGTGTGTGCGACATCATGACTTAAAGATTTCAATTCATTTAGCAAACAACCCTATATGTCATTTTGCATTCCATTCAGATCATTCATGATCTAAAGGGGTCAGATTACAGCTGGTCCTACCAAACACCTCCGTCATCTCCAAGCACCACCATGTCTAGGAAGTCCAGTATGTGCAGGTAAGTAACTTCCTGAATCTTTGATTGACTTGAACACTTTTTTATTTTCACACTGATTTGGACTCTGTTGCTCAATCCATTCAGGAATCAGTTAAAGACTGTTTGCCAGTATTGCGTTTGAACTCACCCTTTCGAGGTCTCTCCCTTATTGCAGTTTAATGCCAGAAATTGCCGCAGAGGCTTGCTATATTCTAGATTTTGCCTCTTACACTCGTATATTAGAGAGGTTCAGATTGAACTTACTTTGTGTAACTACAAAGAGGGCAAAGGGACTTTATGGACTTTTGGAGAAATTAACAGGAAAAGTAAACTATTGGAAAGGCAAGCAAAGCAAGCTCGAATTGCCTCAAGGTAGGGTGGCTTTTAAAAAGCATTACAGGGTGCAGTGTTTTATAGGGACAGGAAGACAGTGCATAGACAAACCACCCAATTTTCATATGGTGCATAATATGGTTGTGCTGCCTGGGGCTGGTTCCTACCCTAAGTAACTGGTGTAGCAAGTGCTTTTCTGTGGATTTTACTGGTCACAACACAAGCGCTAGTATTTAGTTATTAGTGGGGCAATTTTACTCACCTGTGAGACTCATAACTCTTTTCAATGTATAAACCAGGAAAAGAACATTCCTCTTTTTTCTCACAAATTCCTTATTTCTTTGCTAACATTTGCTCCAGTTCCTGTACCACTATAAAATTATTGTGTACAGTGACTTCGAATGAGGTATATTGTCATAGAAGCTTAACAATTATAGCATTTTCTAGCTAGATAGTCATTTAACAAATTCCCATGTCGAAATGATGGAAAGTCAGGACTAGAAATCAACAAACCTTGTTTGTTTCCTTTTTTTGTGTGTGTATGTGTGTGTGTGCACATTGAACACTATACACCAGGGGTCACCATCACGGTACCCACGGGCACCAGGTCACTCCCAAGAACCACATGAGTCACCTGCAGGCCTGTTCAAGGAATAGAAAATTTTAAATTTTGTTAAGTCATTGTTGATAACATAGATAAATGAGTATCATTAATAATATATAACTAAAGGCAAACTGAGGCAAAGCTAATGGCAAAGCTTTTTGAAACTGAGAGATACTTCATGGGTACTGAGTCAAAGGGCTTGGTGACCACTGCTATACACTATAACTTCAGTGCTAACCATCTTCATTTTCCCCTGCACTACTGAGCATGATTATATGTGGCTTTTATTTTTTACATCTTGCTTCATGTCAGATTCTTCCCTTTGGTAATTTTGTCATTTTTTTCATGTGAGGGTCACATGTGTACCAAGAGCTTCTGACTTTAGAACAGCGACTAAAAATATAAATCAGGCCACCAAGTAATTATCTTGTATTAGATAAGAGCGATGTTTTAAGATCTTCTGCCTTCTGGGATTTTTCTGAGTACTTGCTATAGTTTTACGAAAATGTTTGCCTGTGATCTTTAACACATTATTTGATACACATATTGTCATTTCTCTGAGGTCCTGTCTGGAAATTTTGGATGAAATGATTAGATCTGTTAAAAGTTTTCCAGAGGGAAGGATCAGTAGTTTGCATGAATCACTATTATTTTTTCCCATTTCTTTGAGATTTGCATGGTGTGTGTTTGTGTGTGTCTGTGTGTGTCTGTGTGTGTCTGTGTGTGTCTGTGTGTGTCTGCGTGTGTATGTGTATGTGTGTGTGTGTGTGTGTGTGTGTGTGGAGTGTTAATGGTTCCCGGTCGCCTCTGTTTTGTCTCGCTTCCTCTCCATGCCCCACCCCTTTCTATCCCATCCCTGCCCTAACAGCAGTCTGAACAGTGTGAACAGCAGCGACTCACGCTCCAGCGGTTCACTGTCTCATTCGTCCTCCCCGCTCTATCGCTACCGCAGCATCACCGTGCCGCAGCAGGTTCCAGCCCGTCTGGCCAGTGTCTCCTCACACGACTCTGGCTTTGCCTCTCACGATGCTTTCCAGTCCAAGTCACCTTCCCCCATGCCCTCTGACCTTACCTCTCAGGTAAGTCCCATACTACTACCCCCTTGTTTAGTAGCAAAAGGTACCAAAACACCAATAATGTCACTGTTTCAAGTTCCATGCAAGATAAGAATACTGTGTTTTCATTAAGGTGATCAAAAATTCTCAAAATGATTATACATTTTTTTTCTTGCTATGGTTCCTTTGCATATTTAAAGCTTCATAGCTTCTCTAAACCTTTTCATGGGTTCCACTTGATATACACTCTTTTAGATTGAACCTAAACTTGAGGTAATTGTGTGGAGAGACAGATGTATACAAATCAATACGGGCAGAATTTAAATTTAAATTTGATCCGCCGATAGTGATCCAGCTACCTAAATCTGGCAGTAAATTAGCTGATCCTAAACCTTTCATATCACTAGACAAAAACAAATCAATATCTTAGCAACGTTATAGTCTAGACCTATATCTAATGTTAATGTCACATGAAACCTAGCAAAACCTAGTAAAATAAGATACTTTATAAGAGAGGTTATTTCAGTTCAACTTTTAACACGTGACATATGCTGGTATAATTTATATATAATGTATATAATATATAATAATTATATTCATTCATTCATTCATTTTCTACCGCTTTATCCGATCTTCCATCGGGTCACGGGGAGCCTGTGCCTATCTCAGGCGTCTATGGGCATTAACGCAGGATACACCCTGGATGGAATGCCAACCCATCGCAGGGCACACACACACACACATTCACATTCACACACATTCATACACTAGGGACAATTTTCCAAGGTGCCAATCAACCTACCGTGCATGTTTTTGGACCGGGGGGAGGGAAACCGGAGAACCCGGAGAAAAAAACCCCCTGAGGCACGGGGAGAACATGCAAACTCCACACACACACATGACCGAGACGGGAATCGAACCCGGATCTTGGCGGTGTGAGGCGAACGTGCTAACCACTACGCCACCGTGCCCCCCTATAATAATTATATATTATATATAATTTATGTATAATTAATTTGTATGTTTTATATACATGCATCTTGTTAAATTGTGTTTGGTATGAGTAATGTAAAAATGTGGTGCACACATGGCAGGGTTTAATTTATCCTGTACACCTCAAGGGTTCATCTAGAGTACATTTCCCTTCATCATATGAGAACGAGTTCCTCAGACCTGAGTTGCCCCTAGTGACCTTGTTTCAAAATGTAGAAGTGTGTGCGTTCATGTGTGTGTTCTTATGTCTGTTGTACCGTACCTCGTTCCATTTATGTATTTAAGACTAAGTTTTTTTTTGTTTTTTTTTATAACTGCTAGCCAAATTTTACGAGACTTCCATTTGGCCGCTAGCTTTCATAAGCCAAACCCCCCCCCCCTTCTCTCACACCGATCTTCACTTTCCCATGATCTGCAGGGATTTACTGGCCTCACAACGGCAAGTCTAATTGCTCCGATATCCATGTTAATGATCCGAAACCAGCTCGGCTCCCACCACAAATGGACAGTTTAGCTAATCACACCAACCGAGCTAATAAGGACAGGAAGCAAACGGGGACACTAGCACTCATGATTTTTCTGCGTATTGTTTTCCTTATTGGCGGGTTTTGGCTCCAGGCTTTAAAATGAGGCCAGGTCCTGCTCTAATTATGGAGGGGCTCATTTATTCCCCATGCAGTTTACAAAGCCTTGCGATTTCAGCCCACAGACACTGAATGTGTAGCTGTGTTTTTGCGTGTGTCAGGCTTATAAAAAAAAGAAGCCTCATAAAAAAGAAAGAAAAATGACCCTAGTGAGTTTAACCACTAAGGAAACGATATCAAATGCATTATTCACTCTGACGTCATCTCAAATATCAATATTTAAATGTGAAAAATAAGTTCAGCGTTTAAGAAATCTGCTAAAGCACATAAGAGCAGACATATGCATTTTTGTTTTCTGTCTGCTCAGGCTGTTTAATCTGACCCATGTGTGTTTGCTTTTGTGTTTATATGTGTGCAATAATCTGATAAATGCAGAATCTTGTGATGTCCGGAAAAGTCAAGGTTTAAAGTGCAGTAAGTTTTGTTTAGGGCTGGGAATCAAAAATCTATTGGAATTGATTTTGGAACTTAAGATCAACAATCGGATACTTGTTATAAAATTAAAGTGTATCAAATTCTGGGTGCATTTCTTTTCACCTGGCTATCTGCCAGAACCTTCCGCGTGTCCAATCTGCCAGGATCTAATGTGGTAATCTAAACATAAGTTTACAAGATGCACATGACTAGGCATCGCAGAAACTGGGAATCGCCAAGAATCTGAATCGATAAGCGAAATCAGAATCGATAGAATTAAAATAAAAGCCAATCCTAGTTTTGTTCAGCACTGTTTCTATTGTTCTTGACTTAGTTTTTTAGTTTGAAAAATTGGAACATTTTGACTTATTTACATAAAATTACACAAAAGGTATTTTTTTTTTGTTTGTTCAAAATATTTTACCATTGACTATTGCCACACATTGCATTTCATCTGGAGAGTAAAAAAAATAATTTTTTGGATTCTGCAGTGTTTTAGATTGCTGTAATATTTTGTAGAACATTTCTAAAATAGCACATTATATTTTATTTTAAATGTGTTCACTCAATCCCAAATATTGATCAGATTATTAGCGTACATGTAAACACTGATTTCTCAGACTAACACTGCTGCTTCTGCTTCTTTCCATGCATTTAACCTGCAACTTCTGTCTCTCTCACTCTCGCTTTCTCTCTATTTCTCTCTCTCTGTCTCTTTTATTTTTTGTCTGTGTGCCTGATGTCTTCTTTTTACGTCTCATTCTCTCTATCTGATATTTTACTTGTACACCTTTTTTGTGTTCTTTCTTTGTGTTCTCTTCTTTCCCCCTTGTGTTGTGTGATTGTATGGGCATGTGTGGCCTTCTGTTCATCCTGTCCACTGTATGCAGCTTCCTTCCAGCTCTGCTTCGTCGGATTCCTCTGAATCAGCTCAGTCGGTCAGCGAGTGCAGCTCTGCCACTGAAAAGGTGACTCCTGATTGGCTTTTTGCTCACCATCACCACTTCCATTTGGCTCTCTTGTCAGTTAGGGCATCTTCCCTATTTTTGACATTTCCTCCATTATCAGATCCCTTTTTGTATTTGTGAAATATTATTTGCTTAATGTTTCTTTTTTTAAACATTTTTTTCCTCTCAGTATTATTGGGTTGCTTTGTTCGTTCATTCATGTTTTTATTTTTATTTCTTTCTCCCATTTGGGTTTTGTCATACATCCACTTCACCACACTTAGCTGTCAAACGGCTACGACCACTACGGCCCTGCAGAGGCCCTATACCTTTCTGGAGTGGCCTTCCCCTTTCCTCCAAATCCCTCCTCCTCCTGTTCTTCCCCTTCATATTCTTCATCCACTCTGAGGTCGTGGTCAAGGCCGGGCTCAACCCTGATACCTGATTACCCTCATTATTCCACGCTGACCCCTGGCATGCTCCCCCCATCCTCCAAGATCCCCAGCTGGAAGGTTTGTCTGAACATTTTATTCCCATTACTCCATCACCATACTCTATACCTCTACCAGTCAGCCTGGGTTTTAGGTCTAGCCTAAGACTGAATTCCGATTCAGTGATTCAGACTGGTTTAGAGAGTCAAACGGTCTGAGACATTGATTCACTGACCATTTAGCTACTTCAAGGTTTTTATTAAGTGAAACATTTAAATTTAAGATGTTGGTATAGTGAACCATTTACAAAATAATTCGGCCGGTGACTTAGGTAAATGTCGCCACTCAGTGGCTAATGACGTTAATGCGGTTAAAAAAAATTAATAATAATAATACAGCGTTGTGTATTAATTGTGTTATAATGTATAATTTAGGATTGGGCTAAACCAGGCCCATATGATCAACCCATGGTTAACACACTGAGGAAGAAAAAAGAGCCAAAGGAGGCGCTGGATTCAAACGGCTCATATCAGTCGAGCTTAAACCCCACCCAGCCAGAGGACAATCAGAAAACCAGGAGCATCTCTAATACAGCCAATGTCAGTGTCTGATAATAACCCTTCAAAAACATCTGTCTGTCGCCATCCATGTAGTGCAATTTTTCTTTATTATATCCACTATATATTTATTTGTTTATTTATTTACATAATTATGAATGAAATCCCATGCAGTAGAACAGACATGTTTATGTATAATTTGTGTGTGTGTGTGTAGGAGGTGGAGGTTCAGCAGGATTTAGCTCTGGCTCTTGCACGTGGTCTACAGTTGGATGCTCAGCGCTCCAGCAGAGACTCACTCCAGTGTTCCAGTGGGTACAGCACTCAGAGTACCACACCCTGCTGCTCTGAGGACACCATCCCGTCTCAGGGTCTGTATATTGTTTGTGTGAAGGAGGGACGCTGAGAGATAGAGAGGAAAAGACCAAAATAAAGGGAGGCACAAAATAAGCAAGGAGTAAAGATGAAAAGAGACAGAAAAAATATTTAAATGAAGAAAAAAGAGTGCAGGAATAGAATTAAGGGATGAGGGAAGACGGGGATAACTCAATATGGGGAGAAAATAAAAAATATTGAAAAATAAGGGAAAAGAGGAGGAGCAGAATAAGATACAGAGCATACAAAGATACAAAGAAGGATGGAAAAAAGAATGGCATGAGGAATGCAAGAGAAAAGAAAAGATGGCAGAAAAGAACTAATTAATGCAGGGAGGAAAGTGTGAGATGGGAGAATTGAGGGACCAAAAGAGAGAAGTATATCAAGGGATTTAAAAAAGCCAGGAACGGAAGAAGAAAGGGAAGAGAAGTGTCAGAGAGAATAATAATATACACCTCAAAAAAAAAAAAATAAACGTAATAAATTCCTGAGTCGTGTTCCATCTCTTCCCCCCCCGGCAGTGTCCGATTACGATTATTTCTCCGAGCAGCAGGACTTTGATAAATCTTCCACTGTTCCACGGAACAGCGACCTCGGCCAGAGTTACCGTAAACTGTTCCAGACCAAACGTCCTGCTTCCACTGCAGGGATCCCCTCTGTCCCTGCAGTCCCAGGCGTGGCCACTATTCGCCGCACCCCATCCACCAAACCTTCTGTGCGCAGGGGCACCGGCCCCGTCCCCATCCAAACCCCTGTCATCCCTGTCATGACACCTACAGTACCCGACTTCATGGGAGCAGAACCTAATGAAGAAGTGGAGGCAAGCGAGGACACGGATACAGAATCTGTACTGCCGGTGGAGTCGTGGAGTGGTCAAGCGTCCACTAACCCCCCACCACTGTCTGCTGCCTACGAAGGGCATAAGGGTGCTGTGGAAGAGGGAGACACGATGCTGCAGTCCATTCGGAGAGGAGTCCGACTCAAGAAAACCACCACCAACGACCGTTCAGCGCCGCGCATCCCATAATATTAGTCCAGTTAAATGAATGCTTGCTGTGGCAACAGAGGAGGGGTGGGCACATTTAGTATTGGCTAATACAAAAGAGACCAGCGCTCCTGCCATTAATTTATTTTTCTTTCAAGACATTCTTTTATGCCGTATTTTCTGGACTATAAGCACACTAAAATTCCACATTTTAATTTTTTTTACTACTCATCGCGTCAGTGTATAAGTCACACGGTGTCTAAGTGGCAGCACTTTCTACGTCCAGGGGTATGCTTCAGTACCCCTACAGGTGCAGCACATTTTAGTGCTTTCCTTGTTACTGTTGCCGTAGTAACCCCCTGTCCACGCTTACCAAAGCTTAACTATCTAACGATGTCTCACACTAAACTTGTCTTATTCTGTTGATCGCTCCACAAAGCTTTATGTTTGTAATGCTAATCAAGTCTATGTATTAATTTACTTTAGAGGACAGTAAAGAACATATTTTATTTTAAATTCAAAAAATACGTTAAAAAAATTTATTTATTTGCATGCAGCTAGCTATGTGATCAAACTATGGTAAGATTGATGTTCCGTTTCAATGAATCACTAATTAATTAGAGATCTTTTTTTATGATGATAGCATGTAGTTTCTTTCTGGTGTCTTATTTTCATCCAACAGTGACTATGTACAATATATATCAAACATGTCAAAATATATACAAAGCATTGTCATTCTTCGTAACTTTTAGCTAGCTGCCTGTGGTTAAGTTAGTTCTGTGTACAAGCTGTCATATTTTGTTCTGTTCGACAGAACAATGATTTTCTACTAGTTTACTACTTGTGAATCTAGTCACATACAAAACAAGCTATTATAATACATTTGCAGGCAAACACTAACAGAGACGCTGCCTACTGAGGGACCTGGCTTCTGATTGACACCCAGTGATATACATGCACTCATGTAGAAATCAGTGTTTTCTTACTCAAGAAATTCTGCATTATTTGTTTTACAATTCTAAAAGTAATGCTGCTAAACGAGTCTAATAGATAACCTGCGATCATAAGGACCATAATTAGTGAAGTAGCAGGTCTACTGTGGGTACACTAACAGGCATGCACGTTTTGCAACACTAATGTGTCTTACAGTCCAGAAAATACAATTTATTCCGCTTTTTTATTGT
The DNA here is from genome assembly GCA_030449085.1 of Kryptopterus vitreolus. Classification (NCBI taxonomy): domain Eukaryota; kingdom Metazoa; phylum Chordata; class Actinopteri; order Siluriformes; family Siluridae; genus Kryptopterus; species Kryptopterus vitreolus. Next base: position 22,415,355 of record JACRUU010000002.1, read on the forward strand.
TTTGTGTATTGCTTGTATCACAGTGCATAGCTCATCGCTTTATACAATGTGAACTGATGCGTGGATTAATCCTTCAGTGCTGGATGGAGTAAGTATTTGTCATGGTGACACAGAAAATGTTTCATTTATAAAGTGTTATAAAGATTTTTTTATTATATTACTTTTTTAATCTATATAAATACTAATTTTGAACATTTTGTCATTAACCATATAACAACCTACAATATAAACAGTATGTTTTGCTATGTTATTTTTTTTAGTAATAAAATTATTGTGTTTAAAATCATCTAAACTTAACTGCTATTAGCAAAAAATTTTATGTTTGTATTAAAAAAAATTACATACTAATTGTAAATAGTGACGGGGCCGAACAGCAACTTAATTTATTCATCCGCTTGGTAAAGTAGATCCTGTCCATTGCTCTGTGAAATATTGTATAATATGTTAATACACTACAATGTAATAACTGTAGAAAAGCACACACACAAACACACACGTCCAGGTTCATTTCACAAAGTTTTGTTTTCTTGTTGTTGTTTAAATACCAAACAAACATGAAGTTTTGCCATCTTTAACTTAGAGAATTCATTACATTTTTTTTATTTAAATTTGGTGCTGTTTTTTTCTCTCTTTTTATCTATTTCAGTAATATTTGTGTGTTAATTGAATTAATCATAATTCTCTACACTCATCACAAAAAAGAAAGCATTTTGCTTGTATTTGTTTAGTTGGAACTGTACACGTCGGCTTAATAATCGGCTAACGTGCTAGGTAGCCATCTTGCTGACTAGCTAGCAGGATAAAGCAAGTTGTCAGCTTGTGACAGAAAAGCTTGTTCGAAAGCTGTAATGAAGATGTTGTTATATTTTTTGACATATTAAATACTTTATTCCTTCAGTATATGGCTTTGTCTTTTTTATCATTAAATGACATCACAGGGTTGTTGTTCAGCACCCAGACAATGGCGTTCTAATAGATTTATCATTGTCTTGCTGAAAAATAAATAGTTTACTATTAAACCATTTATAAATATGTAGTGTTGTAAGTATAAAGGTCTGTTCATGTCTTGAACTAACTATCCCACAGTTACTCTCTACATTTTTAACGTGTCATTAAAGATCTAATCCATTCCTGTGGACGCCGAATGGGTTTGTGAAACTCAGGGTTTGTAAGATGTGTCTAGTCTGATTAATTATAATCAGAATAAAAAGAGATTTATTGCCAAGTGGGTTTGCACTTACAAGGAATTTGTTTTGGTGACAGAAAAGTAGGATGAAAAGAAAAAGTAATGTAATGAAAGGCTCAAGGTTATTGCAAACATTAAGACAAAAAATAAGCAAAGTAATTCTAAGTCAGTCATAGGTCTGGTTGCCTGGTATATGTATATTGTATAAAGTTTTTGTAGTTTAAAAGGGAGAGAAAAGAAATAAATTGCACATTTATAAATAGTCCGTCTGTAGTATAGGAGTTCCGCCAGTGAGTGGCACTGTTTACACTTTACACGGCTGCTCTCGATAAAGGTCGCCACAGCGGATCATCTTTCTCCAAATCACCCGTCCTCTACATCTGCCTCTTTCACCTTAACTACCTGCATGTCTTCCCTCACCACATCCATAAACCTCCTCCTCCTTGTCCTTCCTCTTTTCCTCCTGCCTCAGCATTCTTCTCTCCATCTGCCTGTCCAAACCGTCTCAATCTAGCCTCCCTCACCTCGTCACTAAAACATCCAACATGCGTTTTCCCTCTAATAAACTCATTTCTTATCCTGTTCATCCTCATCACTCCCAATGTAAATCTCAACATCTTCAACTGCCACCATTTTATTCATGAACAATGATTGCACAAAATCAGTAATAACAAATAGTTGATAGTGAAATGGTGCAGTAAAGTGTAAAAAAGAAATCATTCGGATGTTTCTCTCCCCATGATGGCCGACAGACGCGTCCTCTGTGCTTCTAATGTACCTTTGAATTTACTTCCGGTATGAGGGTCGTTTAAAAGTGGGCGGGTACAGTATAGCCTGTACTGTAAAGATGACGTAAGCGGCAGGAGAGTGTCGTCATAGCTACGCACTGACGGAAAAGCTCGAGACAGCAAGCCGCGTTCCACCGGGAGAATATTTCTCGTCTTGCGCGCGCTTTTGTCCTGCTGCTTTTTTTCCTCGCGCAGAAACGACATGAATGGCAGACGCTGTTGTTTGGATCACTTTTCAAGCTATTTCTCTGATCGCCGCGTTTTTCGGTAGAGCGTGTGAATCGGTCCGGTCTGTGGATGTTCCGTCGAGCTTCCTCCGAGTGTGTAACGGTGTTAACGGGAAGCCTCTGTCTCCACAGCACACTCGGCGCGTGCTAGTGCGTGTCGAGGCGTCTCCGTGCACCTCTCCGTTCTCCCCCGGTGCAGAGCACGCGCGCGTGCAAGAGCGATGATGTTCCCGTGTTTGCGCAGTGTCCTGCGGCCGGCTCTCGCTCTCCGCCAGCTCGCGCCCGTCTCTAACCTGGGCACGCACGCGCGCAAGGAGCCCGTGGAACCGCTGAGCTCGCCGCAGGGAGCGCGAGACTTCATCTACGGCCTCCATCCCGCCGAACGCACGTGCCTGCTGCGGGAACTGCACCGGTTCGAGTCGATCGCCATCGCGCAGGGTGAGTCCACAAACAGCACGCGTCTCTTTCTCTGCGTGTGTGTGTGTGTGTGTGTGTGTGTGTGGGTGGGTGGTTCAGACAGATCGGTGTGTTCATTTACTGTCACAATTCATTTGAATGTAGAGTTTTGTTGATTCAGTAGCTGACGCTATAAAATGTAATATACAATGTAAGTCATTCATAGGCTGAACTCTTACGCGTTTTTAACTGTTTTACCTTTCTAACCACAACTCTTCCCCGTCCCCTGACAGTGTGCCAAATAATCGGGCCACGCCCCGAATATCGTTATTTTGAAGATGCATCGTGACATTCTAACATTATGTGAAGTGAATAACAATATAATAATGTTAGAGGGTAGGATATATAAACAAGTAAGGAAGCTTTCATGTGGAATCGGGAAAAATATGTGTGTTATGATCAGGAAAAAATGTGATTCTGATGGCTAAATGACTCGGTCTGACATTCTGATGGCTAACAGCAGCTCTTGTAGGGTGTTCCGGTCTGCAAAAGTGGTCCAAGGAAGGAAGAATGTTGACCCGTTGACAGGGTCATTGCTGCCCTGTTTTGGCAGCAAAAGGGGGACTAATGCAAGGTTAGCAGGTGGTCATAAGGTTATGTCCCGATCGGTGGCCATAAAGTTATGTTTGGTTGGTGTGCACATGCAGTACTTCCACCCTGTGTCCTGTATAGACTTTTTAATGCAATCAGCATATCTCTTTTGTTCTTTCCCTGTGTGATTCCTATTCACTTCATTATGCCCACTCTATACATTCACTATACACTATATTCTCGATGCACACGTGCTATGCTCGCTTTGTTCTTAGTTTTTTGCGCTTTTTTATGTTTTAATGCTTTTTTTAAAGTATTAAAATGTTTTAATGCTTTTTGTCCACAAAATTAATGTGGAATCAAAAACAAGCGTCAGTCCTTGTGGTTGTTCCCGGTCTACAAAAGTGGTCCAAGGAAGTGGACCACTTTATATCTCTGTATACCTTCCATATTCTATTTTATGTGCATGCGTTACGCATTCTCTCTTCCTATATGCACCCTGTATGTGTATTTAAACCTCTTTAATACTTCCTCTATAAAGTTTCTAAATGCCTTTTATACACTGTCTGTGATGCACCTTCTAATGACCCATCTATGCGTACTCTTTATTTACACTCCCAAGAAAACACCCTCTTGGTGCAGTGTATGACCCTTTATGCATTCTCATTGCTAAATCTATGCACCTGTAACTAAATATTTTTTTAACAGGAACAGTGGAGCTCTGGAGCACTAGATGTTTACAAGTAATCATTATGACATTTACAATGTGGATGTACCAGGGGCTGTTTGGAACATTCTGATAAGTGTTGTTAATAAATGTAAATGGATCATGTACAATCAGGAGACAGAAACAGCATTGCCATGGTTACAGATTGTATGACAAGTGTGTGTGTGTGTGTGTGTGTGTGTGTGTGTGTGTGTGGTGTGTGTGTGTGTGTGTGTGTGTGTGTGTGAGAGCAAGAGAGAAATAAATTTCTGTGTGAAAAAAAATATTGCCAGTCCAAACCACAAACAGAAGCACATAGTAAATGCTATATGACCTGTATGAGCTGGTTTTTAGATTTTTATCTTCAGAAAAAAACATTAGTTTACTCCTATTTATGGTTTCTCAGTAATGAATAGAGTAACATGTTGCATAAAATTTTTCAGTATCTAAAAAAGTGAGGGTTCAAAAAAGGACAAAATAATGAAGGGATCACAATTCTACAGCAGTTGATATAACAAAGAGTTCTTACCTAATTAAAGTTGTACTTGTTAAAAATTGCTGTGGTATAAGAGGAATAAAACAAATTACAATTGTAACAGTAACCATCTTTTGTTGATAATTTTATCTTACATCATAATCTGTAATGCTTTTTTTTATATTAAAAGCACATTTAAACTTTGTTTCAAAAAGCAGTTGAAAGGTTGAATACATTTCACACACACACACACACACACACACACACACACACACACACACACACACACACACACACACACACACACACACACACACATATATGATATATTACTGATAAAATATTCATAGTACGTCATAGTACACTCTTTTAGAGATATCTAAAAGTATGGTGAATTTTATATGCCTTTTATAGCTTTTTTTATAGCAAATTGATGTGGAATCAGAGAAAAAAGGTCAGAGCATCTTTAAAACGGCAGCTCTTGTGGGGTGAAATCTTGGTGATTTATATCACCAAATATGGTGAATTTTATATGTGTTTTCTTAAACAGCATTGTGACCCTGTTTAACTACTACAATGGTGGCAATAAAACCTATTGTGTTTTTATTGCCACCATTGTACACGAGTTCAGCAGTGTAAAAATGCTGTTTAAGGAAATATAATTTTCCGGTGTCATGTTTAGGCTCAAATCATTGGTGCAAATACCCGTTTGTTGTAGCTCGCTTTTTCACAGACACTGAATATCATTAGGTCTCACCGGGCCTTTCAACCAGTACAGATGATAACAGCTGGATATCTGTGACATCCTGCTGTTAGCATTTTATTTCTGTGGTTCAAAGAGGAGTGTCACCTTCATGTCTTTGAGTGTGTGTACCGTTTACGTTGCATGTACATACTGTGGTGGCTAATTATAGAGAAGACCTGCATGACCTTGATTCAGAATGTTGCTGTAAGCAGTCACATGTCGATCGGCATTGAGGTCTAATTTCCACTGTGCTCTTTTTTTTTTAGTAAAGATCTGTTTCATTAATTCAACGTGAAGGTTGAAGGCACAGTGCCTTGTGTATTCTATAAGGTTTTTCTCAGATTTCCTGTAGGCATGGCCGTACTGTACTAGGGCGTGTTAGAATAATTAAAAAAAAAAACCTTTGCCCTTTAAAAAAATATCTCTGGTTATATCTGAAGTTTTGTTATGTAGGGATGGAAAACTACTTCCAGTTATTCAGCATGCACATCATAAATAACTGTGGTCTGTGAGCACTTTTGGCTTGGAGATGCACTAATGTGTATTTTTAAATGGTTATATAAGTTTGTAAGTAAGCCAAGAATAGGAATCAGAGGCTTCAGTTCAGTTTGAGAATATGATCATGTGATCTGTTTCTGTTGGATCTTCTTTGTTGTGAAAGTTTTGTGCATATGGGATGCTTACTACAACTGTACAGAGTAAATATTTGAATTACCATTGCCTGCAAGTGTTCCTTCAGCAGTGCATTCTAACAATATACATGACAAGATTAATTTAATAATGCTAATTGTTTAAATGACATTTCTTTCATTTTCAAACTATAAATGGATTGGTTTTCAGTTGTTGATTTTTTCCCCACATCGGATAATAAATATTACAGCTCAGATATTATCGCACAGTCTGAGACTTAAGCTACACTTGAGGAAATTCCAATGTGATTCTTAGCAGAACCTTCTGATTAATACCACTTAAATTTCCCCCAGTCTATTGGCACAACAATTAGGAAAGTTTGTCATTTTTTGGGGGAAAACTGCTTATTTTATTCTGTGTTGCCCTAGCATGATAATGCTATGATAATTCAAGTCAATCGACACAAATTACTAAGGCAGATTTTTTGTGTAGGCAAAATATTGAGTTTGCAGAGCAGCAAACAACAAACTGCTTAAATGTCAAGTTTTGTGAAATAGAAAATAAGAAATAATACATTGTTCAAACTTATTCAGGTGATCAATAACAGTGATGAAGAAGAATAGCCTTTTTTGTCACATGTACATTACAGAACAGTGAATGTTTTTAATTCAGCTTTATTTTATAAGTAATTTCATAAATTATTATAAATTATTCAGCTTGTTTGGAAGATGGGTCAGAGCGCAGGGTCAGCCATGATATGGTGCCCCTGGAGCACAGATGGGTTAAGGGCCTTGCTCAAGGACCCAAGGGTGGCAGCTTGGTGATACCGGGGCTCAAACCCCAACCTTCCGATCAGTAGCTCAGCGCCTTAAACCACTGAGGTATATCCTCTTCCCTGGGGTCAAAGTGTAGATCACTCTACATAGTGTGACCATGCTTGGCAAACTACCAGTGTAACTTATATAATGTTATATTCCCAATTTAATTCTTTCTCCCAGAATTGTCATTATGTTTCACACTCCTGGACAAGGTTTCTCAAGGACTATTTCCTTTCCTCGTATTGCCATTGTCTGCAAGTTCTGCTTTTAACCTTTTTAACCTTCTAACAGTACTCTTGAATGAATCTACTGAAAAAAGCAACAATGTCAACTAAAATGAAAATAAAGGATATAGAGGCACAAGGTTGGGAGCAACTGAAATATTGCCTGCCTTAGAAAATAACATTTATGCATGAACAGGAGCGGGTTGGGTGCAGGTCCATACTACCAGAAAACCAAGGTGAACTCATAAAATCGATTTTCGTTTTTCAACATTGGCATAAACCATAATAATTACCATTACCATTAACTGTTTATTTCAGTATGATAATATACATACATATATATATATGTGTGTGTGTGTGTGTAGTATGTATGTATATATATATATATATATATATATATATATATATATATATATATATATATATATATATATATATATATATATATATATATATATATAATAAAACCCTCACTAACCCCAAGTGATAATGAAAATTGGGCCCAATTAGCCATTTTTCCTCTTCTCAGTGTCATGGGACTTGTTAGTGTTACCAGGTCTATTGTGTGAATGGGGAGCAGGTGTGTTAAATTTAGTGTTTTCACTCTCACTCCATTATACTGGTCACTTAAAGTTGAACATGGCACCTTTTTGCAAAGAACTCTCTGAGGATCTGAAAAAAAGTATTGTTGCTCTATATAAAGATAGTGTAGGCTATAAGAAGACCAAGACCCTGAAAATGCAGCACAGTGGCCAAGACGTGCAATGGTTTAGCAGGATAGGTTTCACTCAGAACAGGCCCCGCCATGGTAGACCAGTAAAGTCGAGTGCATGCACTCAGTGTCATATCCAGAGGATGTGTTAGGGAAATGAATGTATGAGTGCTGCTAGTATTGCTGCTGAGGTTGAAAGGTTGGGCGGTGAGCCTGTCTCACAAAAAAATAAAATATTTACAAAAATGTGAGGGGTGTATTCACTTCTGCCAGATACTGTAATTGGTTACAATTGTGAATTTCCATTGCACAGAAAGTAACCTGAGAGTCTCATCATGGAAAACCTCTCCTGGCCTCTTGTGCATGATAAGGTGTGTTTAGTAATGAATGATGTTTAGTAATCATGACTCAATCATTTTCTAATTGAACAAATGATTCTTTGTTTGCTTATTATTATGCACATGATAACCACTTTCAAAATAAGTAATTCCCAGTGGGATTCCTTAAGCTTGGATCTTAAGATTTTTTCTAATTTTTGTAAATGCATACAAATTATTTGCAATCATCTACAAACTCCACGTGGCATTTCTCAGCATTTTTGGTGTCTGGTGCAAAACTAACACTAAAAAGTAATTAAAGAATGTATAATCTTCAGGAACAGATTCCAAACATGCATGATCCACAAAAAGGTGCAATAACAATGCTGTAAATGATACCTCATATGCATCCAGAAACCATAAAGGTACTGAAGGACAAATGGCATGTCTCTGGGAAAACAACATATCTAAATAAACACCATTTGTTCTTGATCTCATTTCCTTTTATGGTTCAGCAGGAGAGAATGTATTCCAGGAGTCACTGTCATCTTACAAATGATCTGCTGTTAGTCACAATAGAAAGACTCGGTTGAGAGCACTTGGGGAAAATAAAGTGAGAAGATTGATTTGACCTTTTAACCCTGATGAAGTTAAAGCTGCAAAGTGAAAAGTTATTCTGAAATACTTAGTTCAAGGTGATAAATTGACCATATACCTGATTGTTGCAAGAAATTTATTCAGAATTTGGAGGAATTTAAATGCTTGAGTGGAATATCGTTTCTTGTTGTTGATTTTGCGTTTACTTTCCAAAACTAAAAATTGTGTGCTTCTTCAAGTGTTCCTAAATAGGCAAGTAAGAGAACCTTAGCCCTACAACATTATGCAGTTGTTCTCACATCATGGTGCTGAATATATTTTTTATAACAGCAAAACAATGTTTTAGTGTTTTGATATTTTGGTGACAGTACTTGTTTTTAAATTCAATGGCTGCTAAACTCAAGTATTGTTTCCTTGGCTTCGTTTTGTGTGCTATCATGCCGGCTGGTTTTACTCCAAATGTCTGTTTTGATATTTTGGTGACAGTACTTGTTTTTAAATTCAATGGCTGCTAAACTCAAGTATTGTTTCCTTGGCTTCGTTTTGTGTGCTATCATGCCGGCTGGTTTTACTCCAAATGTCTGATGGTGATGTATGTGCTTGTGTCTGGAACTGCATTGATTTATTTTTTCCTCCCTTTCTATGTTTTCTCTCTCTATAGCAGACAGGATTATACAGATATTTAAATTAATCTTTTGTCCTGATTGTTACTGAGGTTTACCGATTTATTGTTAACATATAACGACTCGATTTGTAAAATTAGTGTATCGTTTTAATATCAAAATTATATTTGTAATTATAGAAAGTACTGAAGGGAAATTTTGTCAAAAGTTTTACATTATAACCATTCATTTGTTAAATTGCCTTCAGTCCTAATATAATGAAATTAGGTAGCTTGGCTAAAGACAGAAAAAGGTTGCTTCAAACCAATTAGGACACTGCTGGGGTTTACTTTTGTCAGCTTGCTTTCACTTTTCATTTAATGAAATAGTCTGAATCAAACAAATGGCACATTTGGTGAACTGGAAGTGCCAGATATCTTTGCTCTCATTTTAAGTGTCTGAGCCTCCACAAATGAGCTGTATTTTTACTTTCTAATTTTCCAATGAGACACAGAATAGATGTACAGATGTTCTTCGGGGTGGTTGATGGCAAAAACTTATGGCCATATGGCATCTCTGTGTTGTGGTTTGGAAAACGAAGAATAATAGTGACTGGAGGCAGAGGTCAGTGTCCAAATTAATCCAGATCAGCAGTTTTATTTCTCATTAAGTATGGAATCTGTCCAACATGGCACGTTTTCCTATAAATCATCTATTCACTTTTCTAATGAGAAAAACAACCACACAGCAAAGATTTACAGGGGGATGATAAATTCTTCTTATGCTGCTAGATTCTGTCCTGGGTGAACAGAGAACATTCAAGTCAAGCCTTAATTGTCATTTTAATCATATACAGTGCAGTACACAGTGACAATACAACCCTATAAGTTTCCTGTAAGTGCCCATCCCCAATTGGTAAATTCTTTTTTACATATACACAGTGGAACCTCGGCTTACGAGATTCCAAGACGTAGCTCATTAGCCAAAAAGCTCATGCCAAAACTGGGCTTTTAAAATGATAATAAAACTTGTATGCACTAATATTATTTAATAATAGCATTTAATAATTTTGCCTTAATATTTAAAAGAGGAAAACATTCTTTATTGGGTACTTTTCCCTACCTTTGGGAAGAGTTTATAATGGCATATCTACTTTAATTTTAAAGTTTGTGTTTGTGTGTTTTTTAAAGTGCGTGTGATTCGTTTGATTTCAATAAGGTTTCTTCGCCAAATGCACATGTGCAAGAGATGAAAATACCCCAAAGTTTCCCAGTAGAGGCAAAATAGTGTGGCGCGCCCTCTTAGGCAATGATTCGAGACACGGATACCGATTCAGACACCCATTGCAGTTCAATGAATTTTGGCTTATTTGGTCTTCTACAGAGATTCTTCTGGAGTCTGAAACGCATTAGTGGCATAAGTGGGCGGATTTCTGCACCATATTGATTTGTACAAGAGTGAAATTGATATTCTCGGACACTAGAAATTTCACTGTGCCTTCGTCTCTAGCTTTATTAACCCTGGTTCAATGTGATTCCATGGGTAAAGTGATACCTGTGTTGATTAGGATCAAAATATTGTGCTGGGGGTGTTCTTCAACATGTGTTCTGATCACACATATTATAACACCAGATCAACTCTAATAATTAATAATCAATAATCAATAATTATTTTTAATTGCAAATTGTGAAGATTGAGCTTTTATGGAAGGAGTCTCCTGTATTAGATTTTACACTTTGCTTACAATTTCCGTTATGCCACACTGCTGTTATTCATGGTTATAATTGTTATTTCTATGGATGCTGTGTACTGTTATTTAAATAGGGCACATAGACAGTCCTGTTCGTTCAGCGCATTTATTTTTTTAAGAGCATTGTGAAATTATCTGGCTTAAACGACAGCTGTTTTGACTCTGACCTGCTGTGAAGAAATGCATGCAATGTTTTTGTTCCTATTTCAGATGTATCCTACAGACACACTACAGACGCATCTCTGTGAGCTTGATCTTGTTTGCTGTTGAAAGTAGATAGGAGCATAAGAGCTGATGGGGAATGACTCATCATGTTTGAGCTAATGTGACTCAAAGAAATCTGGTATTGAGGCTAGCTCTAATCGTTGTCGAGCATTAATGTCTCAGATTCTTCATTAAAATTTGCCATATGGTGGTGAGATGAATGAATATGAAAGTGGACAAGCTTTCAGACTATCCAGATTGAGGAGAAAAATGTGTACAAAAAGACATACCAGAAGAGTGAGAGAATGGTGAATGGTGAAGCTCACAAGTTAAGACTGAAATCGAGCCAGCTCTGCAGACAGGAGTATGACAGTTTCACAGCCCCTGGCTTTCTCATTCATCTAAGAATCTAAGATTAGTTTCAGGCCTGAGCGCTTGTGTTCCTCATTTACATGTGTGACCAAAATACTTGGCCACAAATATACATTGTACTACATTGTCTAGATTCTGTCTGAACTTGTTGGACTTCAAAGGTGTCCATTGCGTATTCAAAATTTGAGTCGAGAATGGATGCAAAGATTAAGTATTTATTGATCAGATATGAAAAGATTACAGCATGCTGGTTCGTCTCTCCTGGGTATACAGGTGACGACACAAACAACTAGTCAACCATGTCCTTTTATAGGTTTATGTGACGTGATCTTTCTTCAGCTTGTTCTTCCCTCTTCATTGGTTGAGCTCCATCTTATCTGACTCCATTTCCAACTCCCTTTTTTTCCTGTAACAGATGCAGTGTACAAAAACAGGCACACCCTAGTTCTTTCATCTTGTTCATCTTTTCTAGTGAACTTTTCATGTAACCTATTTGTGTGTTACTTTTAACATTCATATTTTTGTTAAAAGCATATTTCAACTGTTTATCGCACTCGTCACATTAGCTGTTCTTAGGAATCATCATTATAAATGCAAGCTTGATCACTTTGTCTTTGTCTAACATTTCTTTCACTTGGGCTGGGGTTATCAGTGGAAACTCGCAGCTGCTGGCACTCTATCTACCCCCACACACGTACACCATCTTCTTCTCTCAGTACTTTTCCACTCACAACAAGCACATAGGCATACACAGGTTTATTTGAACTTAACTGTAAAGCTATAAAACTATGTTAAAACATGAATAATCAATATAATAATCCCACAATTCCCTCTCTTGACCTCACAAGAGGTCACAAAATCAGTAATGTCTGTCTCGGCAAGGTGGGTCGAAAACCTCGCAATCGTTTGGGGAAAAATGATGTTAAAAAACCCCAGAGGCAAAAGTCACCACACCGGTCCCCTATTTGACATTTGGGCAACCACCACATGTTTGCTCGAGACATCAGACATCCTGGTACCTTAACACAACCATTTCGAAACTGAATATGAAGCATAATAAAACACATGGAAAACATTATTTGTATATTGATAAACATCTTTAAACTCAAGGCTTGGGTGATGATGATATGGCGTCCATATGTCCTTGCCCCTGCGTATAAAGGTTAGAGAGGAGAGATACAGAGGAACAAAAAAGAATCTCACAATATATGCACGGTTATTCATGTCTCTGTTCGGTTTTTTCTTTCTTCTTCTTTTTTTTTTTTTTTTTTTTTACATCAACTATCCTCCTCATCATTGTCTATTCCTCCTCAACGAAACCTGCGCTGAGCAGTGGCATGGCATAAGGGTGGCGGGGAACCAGTCACAATTAATCTGTTACATAAGGATCGAATACAAGGCACACAACAACATCCACAAGTCACCAGTATTGCTATGAATACTCCTATCGAGATCAATATTGATGTTACTATTGCTTTCCATTTTCCTAAGGTTTTGTCCAACCAGTCCCCAATGGGGCTGTCTACACCAGAATTTTCCGCCATTTCTATGGACAATGTTTTAAGTCCTTCCAGTGCTCTGGTTACAGAGCCATCTGGAGCGGTATTATTTGGGATATACGTGCAGCATAAATCTCCGAACATGTGACAGACTCCTCCCTTTTCGGCTAAGAGCATGTCTAGGGCCATTCTGTTTTGTATTGCCATTAGGGATGTCGGGGCTAATTGTTCAGCCAATCCATCCACTGCATCTCTAGTCATATTGGCCAAATCTCATCAGATTGTAGTGTACGTAATTTATTCTGTCTATATTCTTACTAGGGGTTATCAGGAAAAATTGCAGATATGATTGGGATGTTTTCGAAACCTCCAGCTATTTGGTTGGCCAATTTGTGTTCGTTTGGCACCCCTCGTCATTGCATAAATATACATCATATCCTCTTCAGGAGCTGTTTCTCCCCTGGCAGTCTATCACATTACATAAATCAAATGTGGATGAGGTTGTGCTTCCCTTCACATAGTTCAACTCGATGCCACCATACTTTCCCACGCACTTGTCTGTGTCTTTTATAGATCTCTTGTCTCTGGGGGCAGTTTCATTCTTTACTTGATCTTCCCCAATCTTAATGCCAGTATTGTTATTACGATGATTACTATTCCTGTTGTCCCCAGGACTTTCCAGCTCCCCCACGGCCTGACTCCCACCATTTTTCTCCCCTCTTTAGTTACCAAAATGTAACCCGCTTACAAGCTGAGTACTGTAAAATATAACACACAAACATAAATTATCAACTGTTGATTAAATCGCCATTAAAATAATCTTGGAAAGGGAGAACACATATGTAAACACCTTAAAGAAAGAAAAAGTAAAGAAAGAAAACTATTAAACTTATGAATTGAAATTATGGTAACGAGTAAATGGTAATGATGATGCTCAGATCCCTGAACACCTCTGTTAAGATTTCTTGTACTTTGTTAAAGTCTAGTTTATCTAGTCCGCACCCCAGCCGGGGAACAGATACACTATGCACCTGATTGTCAGTACACTAATCTCTCATGTACTTTAAGCTGTTGGTGAAAGTTTCATATGTTGGCAGATCAGTACACTTTTCTTTTGTTATTAAATGGAAGAATTGTTCTTCCGTCTGTTTCAAATGTGACAGCACACTGCCCAGGTTTTTTGTTTTGGCACACTACTTTGTCTGTTCCGTATTTTTGTTTGAACTGTACAGCTATACTTGCTCCGTACGCACAGTCTGCACTTACGCAGTGTGCTAGAGGTTCTGTATTTGGGCTGGAAAAAATGTCACCTTGTTTATGAACAGTCTTACAGTGTGGTTGAGGTCGTTGGCTATCTGTTTGTGTCTCTTCTGTAGCCTCCCTCTCTTGGACCTGAGTCCTCAGGTCCACACCAGTCGCTGTCAGAGACCTACAATGAGGGTCACAGGGAACACAAGAAGACAAATGGAACCACGTGTCCCCCTTTCCTTGAAGACGTACACAATGTGATGTTCTCGCAGTCACTCGCAAGGGTGAAGACCACCGAGGCTCGTTCCACCTCCGACGGAATGTTTTCACTCGAACCCACTCTGTTGTTGTGGGTATGGGGCCTTCTGTTGGAACTGGAGCAACCTGGTGGGAAAATTGTGCAATCAGAGCAGTTAGTTTGTCAAAGTACACAGCATGGGACACTGGGGCCAATGTTCCTGCAGACAGTGCATTGCGAGGTCCGGGGAGCTGTCTACCTGTAAGCAATTCAAATGGAGTGAAATCCTGAAATCCCTGTTAACAGAAGAACGTACAGACATTAATGCGATGGGTAAAGTGTCAAGCCAATTCAGTTTTGTCTGTACACAGATTTAGCCAATTTTAATTTGAGGGTCAAATTCAAACGTTCGACCTTACCCTGGCTTTCAGGGTGATAGACCGCCCCAAAAGCATGTGTCAGCCCCAATGCTTGCTCAACCATACCCAGGTGTTCGTTTTTGAAATGGTTTTGGCATGTCCCTGACATTTGATAACTGCTACCTCACTGGGTATCATCAGGGCCTCCAATAGGTCCCTGGCCTCGTTTGAATGAGCAATTGGGCGACCTGTGGTGGTGACAAACCCACACCTCTGCCAAACAGGCAGTTCAACGTGAACAGCTGTGACAACATAAGCAGAATCACTATAAATCTCCACTCTCACCTCACCAGCATAGTTTAGGGCCTTTGTGACTGCTACCATTTCCGCTCTCTGCGCTGACTGTTTGCCATCCAACCGCGCACTTACTCTGGTTACAAACTCCCCATTCACACGTTCTACTACTGCAAAAAACCTGCCTTCAGCGTCCCGTCCTCTGCCCTGAAACAACATCCGTCAGTGAACAGAGTCATAACCTGTGGGGGTGTGGTCAGCGGTGTTGCATACAAGTCTTCTCTAATTTTGCTGGCCCTCTCTGCCAGTGGAGCACAATCATGAGGTGCATTATCTGAAAGAAGTTCAGCCATGTTTACTCCCTCATTGTTATATGTAATGCTTGGACTGGCTAGGATTTTCGCCAGTTTTCTCTGCCTCAATGGGGAAAATGTGAAAGCCGCTGAGTTCACTAAGGACATTACAGAATGTGTGGTTAAGACAGTCAAGGGGTGACCCATCACAATGTGTGATGTTTTCAAGATCAATTTAGCCAGACCTGCAACGTAGCGCGCTCATGTAGGTTGTCTCTGTTCAATAGGGTCTAGCAACACACTTGAGTACATCAAAACTTTCCTACCACCTGCAATTTTCTGAAACAATACACCATGGGCACTGTTCTGTGTCTCTGAAGCATCTAAATGAAAAGACTGCGAGTAGTCTGCACAATTCAAATGCGCTGCCTGTGATAGCTGTGATTTTATAGAGATGAACGCCCTCTCTGCTTCTGGAGTCCATTCTAGGTCTGCTCTCAAATTCTTCATTGCCGTGTGCTTTTACCAAATCTCTCAATGGGGTCGTTAATGACACATAATTGGGAATGTACTGTCTACTGAAACCAGTCAAACCTAAGAATGAAAGCATGTCTTTTACTGTCTTCTGGCTTTGGGTGTGAGATGATGCTATCTCTGTGTTGGGTTGTCATTGTGGAGCCCTGTGCTGTAACCATCCTGCCCATGAATGTGACACAAGGTCTACATACCTGCAGCTTTTCCTTGCTCACTTTGAAACCAGATTTATGCAGTTGTTCCAGCACAGCTTTGGTGGCTTCCATGCATGTCTGTTGAGACGTCGCCGCTATGATGGAGGTCATCAACATACATTATCAAAACACACCCTTCTGGCATTGTGCACTTACTCAATTCCTGCTGTAGCACATGATTAAAAAATGCCAGGTGAAAGAACAAAACCCTGTGTTAGGCGATTGTTAGGTGTGCTGGCGTCCTCTGTAGGTGAATGCCAAATATGGTTTACACTCCTCTGCTATGGGAATACAGAAAAATGCATTAGCCAAATCAATACAGGTGAACCATTGGTGAGAGGGTGACAAAGATGATAAAGCAACATATGGATTTGGTACTGTCAGTGTTCCTGTCTCAACCAGGGAGTTAATTGATCTGAGGTCATGCACTAACCTGTATTTGTTTGTACCCGGTTTTGGAACGGGAAAAATTGGAGTGTTCCATATTTGAACAGAGGATTTAGGTGTCTGGAACACCCCCTTATCCAGGAGACCTAAGACTGTGGCTCTTACGCCCTCCTCAGCGTCAGGTTTGTTTCTGTACTGTGGGACCCAGACTGGCTCAGAAGCAGGCCATTTTGTGTTATGTTACTGGGGTGATGTTACAGTAGCCTACATCCGTTGGCCCCTGCGACCACAAGTCAACCTGCTTAAATTTACCTCCCACAGGCTGGTGACTAAGTCTTTAGCACCATCCCCATCAGTGTTTTCTCTACCATGACATCTTGAAAGTTGTGTATGTTTCAAAATACCTACATCTTCTGTGTGCTGTTTTATCCACCATGCTTGTTGGCTAATTACCTTGAATACCATACATTTGTCTGGAAAATTTACAATTACACCCTCTGGTGAGCATAAAATGCTTGCTCCTAATTTGGTGAGTTGGTCCCTACCCAATAAAGGAACGGGTGCATTAGAGGAATACAGGAATGAGTGCGAGACAATTTGATTAGAAACTTTGGCTGGTAGCTGTTTAGTTAAATGGCCACTTTTCAATTTCACCAGAGAAACCCATTACTCCCACTGTTCGATCACTTAGATCTGTTTTTTGAACTGTGCCTTTTGTTACAGTGGAGTATGTAGCCCCAGTTATCCACTAGGGCTCTTAGTGGTGTGTTATTCACCACCATGTCCATGAGGGGTTCGGCCGTTCCCCTCATGGTGGTTCCCTGTGTGCCCCATCATTCATCCGCCCCACCCCCTTGGCCCCATGTTGGGAGCATAGGCGCCATTAAATTCGGTTGTGGGAGGTTGTGCTCTCTTGGTGGTCCTCGACTGTAACCACCTGGTGGTGCCCTGCCATCACCACCTGCTCCACGTCCGGCTCCACCTCCTCGGGGATCCCAACCCCCCGCAGGTGGACCGTAGTGTGAGTTAGCACCTGAATGTGGAGTCTGTGGCATTACCTGAGGGCAATTTCTGGCCCAATGACCTTCTTGACCGCACACAAAACATGTACCCCTACTACTGCCTCCATATCCTCCTCTATTTGGCCTTACAGACATCTTACATCACCCAAAGCCAAAGCAGTTCCATGACACAGAGTTGCTAATTTATTCAACCATCTTCCGCCTCCACTAGTGATGGGTGGTAGTTTGGTCATTATGGCTGTCATATCAGTGTGTGTCCAGGGTTGGTATGCTTGACCCTGTGCCTTGTGTACTAATGGGAACTGGCTTACCACATGTTCTGACGTGTTACCAATGTCAAACAACAATGAACAGTCTTTACCCGTTTTGTCTCTTCTATGCTCTCTTTCCTCATCTTCCATGAAGTTTTCGCATAGGTTTCTGTGTCTATTTTTTGTCTGTTGTCTAGTATGCCTAGCGGGTGGGCCTTCATCTGCACTGTCTTCCTGTTCTTCATCGTTTCTCTTAAGTGACAAATCTCCAACTAGTTTCATTTGAAAACCACCATTCAGATCTAAGACTTTGTCCTTTCTCACTCTGCACATTGTTTTACCTGACTGTCCGGAACCCACAGATGACATACTTATTGCTCTACTTACTCTGCCTGCAGGTGGCGCTCCCCCTTCTTCTAGTTGTGGAATTTCTCCTTCATATTCATCATCCTGTTGCCTTGCACTGGCTACAGCGTTCCCCTGAGCGTTAACAAAGCTGCACAATTCCTTTAATTCTTCACTTACTGCTCTAAGCTCGTCCATATCAACATCAAGCTCACCACCATTGACTGTCAGTAGAGGGTGCTGTTGTACAACGGGGAGGGGTGTCTTACCCTCTTCATAAGGAGGAGGGTTAAACAAGTTTGGATACAACGCTGTCACTGGAGGAGGAGTTTCATAGGCGGGACAGAGGATACTGACACTTTGCTTCCTGCTTCTGCTTCCTTTTGCTTTCTGCCAGCACTACTGTCAACTTCCTCTTTCTTCTTTCTTACATTCATCAAAGCAGTTGCTGTAAGTGCAACTGATGTCCACATTCTCAACTCTTTTTCCAACTCTTACATACTTGTATCTTTCTCAAACCACTTTGCTTTTTTTTTTTTTTTTTTTTTTGTTTTTTTTTTTTTTTTTTAAACTAGGCACAGCAACCCTAGTTCTTCTTTCATCTTGTTCATCTTTTCTAGTGAACTTTTCATGTAACCTATTTGTGTGTTACTTTTAACATTCATATTTTTGTTAAAAGCATATTTCAACTGTTTATCGCACTCGTCACATTAGCTGTTCTTAGGAATCATCATTATAAATGCAAGCTTGATCACTTTGTCTTTGTCTAACATTTCTTTCACTTGGGCTGGGGTTATCAGTGGAAACTCGCAGCTGCTGGCACTCTATCTACCCCCACACACGTACACATCTCTTCTTCTCTCAGTACTTTTCCACTCACACAAGCACATAAGCATACACAGGTTTATTTGAACTTAACTGTAAAGCTATAAAACTATGTCAAAACATGAAATAATCAATATAATAATCCCACAACTACATCTTTGAAGCATATATCTTTGTCTTTTCCCATTCTGAATATTATGAACCTAACAGCTTCTTTATTATTAATAATAATAATAGTACACTAGGAATAGTATAGCCTGTTCTGCCTATACTAATATAATGACTATATATATATATATATAATATAATATATATATATATATATATATATATTATATCTATATTATTTTTTTTTTTTTTTTTTTTTTTTTTTTTTTTTCAGGGGGAAGCCAAAAATATCTAGTTTGGCCAAAAATATCTAGCTGATATTAATTATATTCTTCTGGACAGTCACTGAGGGTAGATTTTATTTATCATGTAATTTATATAAAAACATTTGCTATTTATTGTAACAAAATTTAGAATTTTGTCTAAACCTTTATAGCATATGTGTAGTCCCTATTATTTAAGAATCATCTATTGCTCAGTCTCTATGTTTTGGTCAATCCCAGTTATTAAAGCTTTCATTTATAATTCGTAGTCAATCCCTGTATTCAAGGCTCTGACCATTGAGATTTGGGTTATGATTCTTGGTCAGATCCAGGCATTAGAGATTTAAATTTTGGTTAGTACTACATAAGTATGGTCAATATTAGAGAGTTCAAAACAATTGTACAAATCATTACAGATTTCAATGTCCATTGGTTTGACTCCTGTAGGCTGATAGCTTGTACTGGTGCTCTTTACTGTCCAGGTTTGCACTGTATACACATAAAAATATGTGAAGGTGTAGTGGCAATTAAATTGTTAAATTCCACAAGCCTCCTATGTGGTGACATATTGTTAGCTCTTGCACTCATTATACACTATATACTCTACATATATACAGTACATATATTATATACATGGAGCGTGTTTCTAAACGTGTTTGAAATTAGGAGTGCTCATGTCGGGGCACTTTAACAAGCCTCAGAGTAAGGGCTTGGACAGCTGATTGTGCCAGCTGACTGTGCTGATCTAATTCAATTCAATTCAGTTTTATTTATAAAGCGCTTTTTACAATGTGTCATCGTCTCAAAGCAGCTTTACAAGATACTCATGTGTGAAAAGTAAAAATCAGTTTGGCCCTGTTTCTTGTTGAGCGAGCCTAAGCGACGGTGGCAAAAAAAAACTCCCTGGGAACAGGAAGAAATCTTGAGAGGAACCAGACTCAACAGAGAACCCCATCCTCATTTGGGTTGTTAGTGTTGTGTGTGTGGTTGAGGATGTTTATTGTGTAGTGTGGAGTGTATTTGTAACGAAATTCATGAATGCATATCTTCACCAATAATTGTAATGAATACTGCACGCATTCCAACATCATCATCTGTAACGTTTTAATATTGGGGAAAATGAACGAGCAAGGTGCCCGCTATTATCCACCAATATAATGTTTAATATTAAGGGGTAATTAGCCAAATGTTTCTCCACCAGTCGGTAACCGACAATTTAAGTTGAAATTACAACATGTACATCCAAATACTCACATTAATTATAATGGTTTATAATTAATTATGACTACTGAATGTTAGATTGAATATTAAAGGAATCAATAGCTTAATTATTTGATCTGTTCGTCCGGCGAGCACACAATATAATTATTCATTAATCCCAAGAAAAGTTATCTTCCTGGCCTAGAAAATAACTATTCTAATATAATACAAGTTGTAATTGAGCGAGGTAGCAAGATCAAAGATTCATTGACTTGTAATTGTGAGGCACACACAAAGACTGTCACTTGTGTATATACAATATATTAAATGTATATACATTTAATAGACGGCACATGACACACTAATCTATGACAAACATCTATATACAATAGTACTGAGGGGAAGAAAGTGAGAGAGAGAGAAAGAGGAAAAGACAGACGAGAGAGAGAGAGAGAGAGGCGAGATATAGACGGCGAGTTAAAGGAAACAAATTTATCACACCTTGATGAGAATCGTAAAGAGGAATTCAAATTCACCTTAATTAAAAGGGGCTTAACTTACAGACGCTGAATTGATCAGCAGCGTTACTTGCATTGGGTTTGAAACTGAACAAGAGTCCGGACGATTCGAGGTGTTGAAGATGAAGTCCTGAAGATGACGATCAGGAATTGCTGTTTCTTTGTCCTCCCCCCCGGTGTCCCCCCAGGTTGTTCTCTCCCCATGCTGTCTCGCCGTGGGGGGGGGGGGGTCTCCCCCCCCCCCCCTCCGGCTTGTTCTTTCTCCCGTTCGTGTGGGTTTCTCTCCTCCTTCCTTCTTCCTTCTTCCGTTCCTCTCTTCTTCCGTTTCTCCGTTGTGGAGAGTGTAGACAGAATTTATGGGCCTGGGGTCACACCCAACTTTTGGAAACTAACCAATGCCATGACATGAAACTTGAGCAGAAAGGTATTTCTTTGTCTAGGCCCAAGCTCATTTGCATATGGGGAATGGTCCAAAAGTTAATCAAGTTATTTACTTGAAATATGAATTAATGAATTGAAACCTCTTACAATTACATCATCTTCATCATGGTGTGGGAAATGACGAATGGATCAATTAGATACCAAGAACGGCCAAGTAGACATTGTAACAACCAGAGAATTATATATAAGTACTTCTAACTTACAAACATTGGTTGATATGCAATGAAAGAAAGAGATCATTTGAAGATCATTTGAAAATGGAAAGAATGAAAGAGAATGGAAAGGATGCACGAACTGATCAGCCTTAATACTAATACATGTCATCACTACATGATTAATATAAGGGATAATAACAATGTTCTAGAAATATAATCATTATTTTGATGAATCCCTATTGTTTAATCACTATTAATTATTAAAACAGCATTGTTTTATAACTGAAGTTTTATAGAACAATAAGAATAATGATGATAATTTCATAAAACATTGTTCAAGTTAACACACAGATTATGAGTTTCAGCATGATAAAATAGAAACTCATACATACATTACACATATAGGCAAATGTGTGTGTGTGTGTGTGTGTGTGTGTGTGTGTGTGTGTGTGTGTGTGTGTGTGTGTGTGACAATGGGGGTTTGTTTGGGATTTAAATGACAGTCGTAAACTGAGTATTTGGGAGGCAGAAGTCAAAGGTGATGGTCCAGGAAGTGCAGATAAGATGGAGCTTATCTGTGACTGGCCCAGCCCGACTGGAGCCAGTTGTGACAGTCGTAAACTATGGAATGTCATTTCGAATCACTTAGAAATTGTGTCGATCCAAATGCACTACAGTATTCATGAATTTAAAGCATCATCAACCCGGGGGCGGAGTCACCAGGAGGTTCGGACAGGAACAGAGTGCAGAGGGGGTCTGGATCACTGACAGCTCAGCAGTGGGACATGTAACTCAACGGGGAGAGAGAGAGAGAAGAGAGAGAGGGGGGAGAGAGAAAGAGAGAAAGAATGAGTGGTTAGTAACGGTCATGGTTGCAGTATGGGAGTGTGTATATTTAGTGTTGAGTGCAGACGTGGACTCCGGCAGGATTAAATATAACAGCATAACTTAAAAGGAGAATCAGAGGGAAACACAGACATGAGAGCTTCCTGATGTGTAAACAAACAGTCACTCTCACCACCACAAACCTGAGTGATTAATGAAAGTGAGGCAGCCAGCAACTAAACACACCAGATCACTATAATACTCAACATCCATGTGTCCCCCAGATCTACTCCTTTATCTAAGGTAGGACTATTCACTAAAAGCTTGGTTAAATAAGAAAGTTTTTACCCTGGACTTAAAGACTGAGACTGTGTCTGATTCTCGAACATTAATAGGGAGGGAGTTCCATAACTTTGGGGCTTTGTAAGAGAAAGCTCCGCCCCCCGCTGTAATTTTCCTAATACGTGGTACTGACAGACAGCCTGCATCCTTTGATCGAAGCAGGCGTGGTGGAACATAAGGCTCTAATAGTTCGGTCAGGTACTGTGGGGCGAGACCATTCAGTGCTTTATAAGTTAATAGTAATATTTTAAATTCTATACGGAATTTCACTGGGAGCCAGTGCAGTGTGGATAGGACAGGGGTGATGTGCTCATATCTCCTAGTTCTAGTGAGCACTCTCGCTGCCGTGTTCTGAACTAACTGAAGTTTATTTATACACCGTGCTGAACATCCAGACAGTAAAGCATTACAATAATCCAGCCTGGATGTGATAAAAGCATGGACTAGTTTTTCTGCATCATTAATTGACAATATATTCCTAATCTTAGCGATATTTCTGAGATGGAAAAATGCTATCTTAGTAATATTATCTACATGAGCTTCGAATGAGAGATTGGAATCTATAATCACACCCAGATCTTTTACAGTTCTCCTGGGTGTGATAGAAAGACAATCTAGAGTTATTGTTTGGTCTGATATTTCGCTTCTAGCTGCATGTGGTCCGAGTACTAGAGTACTAGAACTAATGACAGGTGGCTCTCTGCCAAAATACAGTCACAGTCACTGCGATGGCAATATTAATCTGTTTCAAATTCAATCCATCTGTTACATTGTCAGAGTGAGAGGGAATGCCTCTGAATCATTAAATTCTAACAAACCATGTATACAGTTAATTAATTATAGCTTTTTATTACATTCTCGTTCTACTTCCATGTAATGTGGATCACATCTCCTGATGACAAAATCCACTTGATCTTGTTTGTATTGCTGTAAAAGTTTCATGTATTGCTTTTATTTTATGATCAGGAATAATTACTTGTTAATAGTAAAAATGTTAAGAAATAACAAGAGTAGTCACAGTTTTTACAGCCTTATTTCTTTCTTAGTTTAGATGTTTTCAGTCTGTAAATCTTGGTTATTTCCAGTCTTCAAGCATTGCGGGCTCTAAGATTTGAACAGGTAATGTAACTTGTGAAACATCTTTTCTATTCTATTGTAACATTGTGACTGTTCTATTTGCCACATTGCCTTTGATTAAACACATTTGTTATACTTTCTTAGGGAATTTGAGGGAACTCGGTTATCATAATTACAAGACATTAAAATTGTAGCCTTGTGTGTGTGTGTGTTTGTGTGTTTTCATTTGTGAGTGTGACCTTCCCTTAGATGCCCTTGCATTGTGATTTATGTCACTATGATAATGTCAAGATAACGTGGATATATTTTTCCCCTGTCCTACAGAGCAATTGGAAATGGCTCCTCCAACCACAGCTCAGCTGAGATATGGTATGTACAGTTGTACTTTTTAAATACTCCACATTCATTAATTTATTTTTCATTTTACATCATGAAGTCTGATTTTGAACACATGGTCTCAGTATTGTCCCTACTTAACTGAGATTTAAATAACAGAATAAAAGCTTTGTATTTTCTTTACATTTAAGACACACACACACACACATACATACATGCCTGTATAAATTTACCCACACTTTATAAGTGTAACGGAAGCACACCCACAGACACTGATATAAACAAAGGGGGGTTTATTTAGAAAAACGGAGAACATAAAAGACCTCACTCAAAGGAGTGACGTGAGCGTGGGAAACCAGGGCTAGGAGGAGGCAGAGTCTTGACAATAAGAGTTGTTATGGTCATTCACATCAGGAAGGCTGACGAAGGTGTTGAATAGGCAAATAAAGGTGAATAGCTAAGAAGAACCACACTGCATGTGCTTTTTTCCTGCTCACCTAAGCTTTATTCAAGTCAGAGAATTTAAAGTCAGAGAAAAAAACTTTCTTATTATATGGCTCAAGCCATATTTTCGGTTTTCTTGCCATTATTTCACAGCTCTTTACTTCTCAATCATTTTTTAAGAGAATGTTGAAGAGAATCTTAAATAACTGTTTTGCTATCACTAACCATATCTACAAAACTGTCCACTCTGATATGACCTTAATTACTATATTCAACATCCCAAATGAGCTCAAGTAGGTCACAAAGTGTTTTATAAGGCATTGATGTAATTACATCTTTGATTTGTATAAAAGTTGTCTTTCGTAGAAAGATTATTGAGGAGTAAAGCGATTAGTAACAATTTAAAGGACAAGTTCTCATGATGGGATTTTTATTTGTCATCACCTACTTTTTTCCAGTGTTGCTTCACAACGCTATTCCCTTTATCGGCTTCGGCTTCCTGGACAACGCCATTATGATCGCCGCAGTAAGTGAACATGCTTTTTTTGTAGAGCAGTTATACAGAGTTATACAGTTAAACTGCAATTTTCACGTCAGGTTTTCATACCCGCTTTATTATAACAGTAAACTTAACCATGCTACTTTAGAGCCTATTACTGTTCTTTATATTAATAAGCAATTGCAAAGCCAGAAGGATGCACAATTACACCATTATTTATTTATTATATTCATTGTTTTTGTTATATCTGCTTTTCGTGGGCTTTTGTTGGTGTGACTATATGTAAATTTCCATGTGAATGTACTCAATAATTCAGCACAGGATTTTTTTTGGTTGTTTTGGCTTAAAGAAATAAATTGTACAATAATGAGCAGTGACCACCCAGGACCCTGTCACTTGGTCACCACCACCTTCCTTAGACCACTTTTGATAGATAGTGATGACTGCAAGCTAGAAACATCCCACAAGAACTGCAAATTTAGAGATATATCTAGCCCAGTTGTCTAGCAATCACAATTTGGCTCCAAACTCACTCAAATTCTTACCCGTACCCTTTTTTCAAGCTTCTAACAAATATATCCCACCCAGGTGCCATGGTGAAAAGATCATCTGTGTTGTTTACGTCACCTGTCATGATATTATATTTCATTGGTGTATATAATATTCACAGATCATCCAGTATTTATCATGTTGATATGTCCATTATTTCTATAGCAAATTTATTACAGTCATTATGGAAAATCAACGCAAAACAAGAGTATGAGAGTTTGAATGGATTCATTCATAACATAAAGCTTAGACATTTTCTAATTCACAAAATCTTCAAAAGAAATGGTAAATAAGATTTGAAGAAGTGATGCAGCATTTGGATTTGATCAGGATTTGATTTAAACAAAATGTTGTTAGACAAAAAAGAATTTCTGAAATCCTTTTGGAGGTTAATTTCAGGTATGTTTATTTCCAGGGCACACAGATTGAGCTGTCTATAGGAGTAATCCTGGGCATTTCAACTATGGCAGGTACAGTTCAATTGCATTTAATTTAATTAATATTAAGTTTTATGTATTCATTCATGTAATGTATGAGGCATTTGGAGAAGAGAGCAAGTTGTGGGCATGTCCTACCACACACACACACACTTTGTGAACTAAATGAACTAGCTACATATATTCTTTTTTAAAGTATACATTACATTGGGTTCTATAATATATTTAATTAGAAAATGTATACACTTCTGTCACGTGTTTTAAATAGAATTGACTTCAAAGCAGCACCATATTTGTGTGTGTGTGTGTGTGATTTTGCGACAAAGCTAGACACTGAGACACACTGGCGTATTGACGGTGATTTCTACACTTTTATTCTTTTTTTGTTGTTGTTTTGTAGCTCTAGAATGAAAGGCATGCTGGGATTTTTCACTGAGCTTGATCATGAAACATATATACACACACACAAACACAAACAAACACACACAGGTTGCTGCATCAGTAGACTGATTCAATTTGGATCTATTTGTAGCATTAGCCAGGGATGCGTGCATGTGTGTGTGTGCAAGGAAGGGTGAAAGAAAAAGAGAAAAGCACTCTAGTCCTTTCCTCTTTTTGAAATAGGACAATTAGCTTTGCAGAAAGTATTGGCCCCATATTGTCTTGTCTAGCAACAGGAGTACAGGTGTTATAGTTTTTGTTTGTTTGTTTGTTTTTGTTTGTTTCTTAATATAAACCTAACTTACACTTGACTAATAAACTTACAGGGACGTTTGTTTTAAAACCTTTTTGATGATTTCTTTGAATTTTTGGTAGGGTTCTTAATGTCTAATTACTCAATGAAGATCATCTAATTATTGATTAATTTCTGTTTCTGTCATCATTCAGAAAACCCTAGCTTGATGTAGTAAGGGCTTTTTGGTTTTCTGTCCATATAGCATGATGTGTTTGGTAACTTTCTGTTTCATCTTCCTTTAGATAAATGTAGATGAGCAGTGAAGCACACACTCACACCAAATTTTTTACCCTTCAAAAAATTTGAGCACAGACTGCTGATGTGAACTCGCAACCAAGAATTCTTTGAAAGTGTTTGGGTTTTTCTCTTTGAGAAGAGCAACAACTGTGTTTGTTTGGGCATACTGATAATTGCTACACAATAATCAAAAACAACAACCACTGTGTCTAACTTGATTGTGAATTTACAATTCCATGTTTAAAGCATTTAAACAAAATGGCAAGAATCCTTTGTGATCGTTTTTAAACTGTGATTAATTGTGCAGTTGAAACATGTCTATTCAATTGCACCTGATGAGGAAGCTGTGCTGTTCTCTCCGCAGTGCAGAAAACATTGTGCAGACATGCAGCCGAATCCAGACACTGTCTCGTTTCATAAGCAGGTCAGGGCTGTATTGATTGAGCTTATGAATGTGGAACAGTAGCATTGAAAGGACATGAAGCAGTGGACTGTTAGCTTCTGGGGCGTGAATGAGGACCTTTTTACATTCAGCAGTTCGGCAAAAATGAAACTCTCTCTCTCCCTCTCTCTTTCTTGCTTTATATCTAGCCGCTTCTTAGATAGTAAACAACATCTAACAGGGAAATAGGAGACACCTTTCTACAAGCTTCTTTTTTGTGCTATACAGTCTACATTACCATGCTTGATGTCAAATATTTTTACAAAGAAAATACAGGAATAAATAGCATTTAAGTGAACTATTATTTGATTTCTCAACTATGTATCACAGACGTATTTATTCAATAAACTATTCAAATTAAATGCAAAGTGCACAGACAAAATCAAATATGTACTGTGTATATATACATACACATCACACACACACACACACATAACACACACTCAATAAGGATTGAACTGAGCAGAGGGGCTTAAAGTAGTGCCGACTGTTAAGACTGTTAAGGGAGTGTTATGATTTGAGGCTGCGTCAGTTGGTCAGGTCTACATTCAGAAATGCTGACTACCCTACTGAACAACCAGGTCTTTTAATCAATTGATTTTTCCTATGATGTCATGAACAAGCATAAAACCTCATGGTTGACAGGGGTCAGAAACACTGTTGTGACATTGTATAAGTTTATTAAACGGTGTCACTGCAAAATTCGTGCTTAAAGCAAACAAAATGCAATCAAGTTGAAATATTAATGTGTGCTTTTTAAATTATTGTTTTTGGCAATGTTTCATATTTAATACAATATCCATAATGAATACCTACAAAATATTAATGCAAAAATGTACAAATAAAATATTTGGTGAATATTAACGTATATGTATAGAAATACTGTATAAAGAACACTGACGAAATGTAAAGGTAAAAGCATTTTAAAAGACAAAATATGATACTCAGAAATGTAGACTTAATACTGAGGCAAACAAATGAGGACCTTTTGCTTAAACAATAAATCCTGATGAACTACTCGGGAAAAATGTGTACAGAAAGAATAGTAAAAACTAATCTTTTTACAGATAAAATAATAATAAAAAACACTCAAAAAATAAATATTGGAACACTCCGAATAAATAAATACAGTTTAAATCCAAGACCAGGAACTTGACCCCTGGAGAACTTCTATTTCGAACATGTCATGACATTTTTAACACACACAAAAAAAAAACTATCTGTAATTTCTCTGCAGTGTGTTTGAGAGCAGACAAAACTCAGTGTTTGTCTTGAATATTGGATATCTTTGTTTCAATGAGGTCAGTCGAGATGTTTTCGGACAGGAAGGAAGTTAGTTCATAAAATCTGCTTTGGAGCCATTTTTTATTGAATGAACAAAAAGACTGCAGTGTGTGTGTGTCAGTTATTTTTTTTTTTTTTTTTTTTTTTTTATGTTGGACAGATTGCCAAATGTAGCTTGAGAACATTATTAGACTGAGATGAGTGTTCCGATAATGCTACAGTGTAGGAGTAGGTAGGTATACATAAGTGGGAGTTTGTACCAAACAGCAAGAACTGAGTTTTTTCAGTCGTATAATTAATTAATCATGTCTGGTGAAATGTACATATTCCAAATTGTTAAACTAAAATAATGAAATAATAATATTTCAATACATTACACTTAAGGCATTTGGCATATGCCATTATCCAGAGCAACTTACATTTGCAATTGAGGCTTAAGGGCCTTGCTCATGGGCCCACTAGTGGTAGCTTGGTGGTTGTGGGGTTTGAACCTGCGATCTTCTGGCCTAGAGGCCAACACCTTACCACTAAGCCACTACCTCCCTCTCTCAATAATATTGAGATTGATAAGCAGACCTTTAAAAAGAATGATACGGTACTGCACTTGTGATCAAATGGATATGTTGCTGTTTGGTTGTTATCTAGCAGGACCTAAGGTAGAGACATTTTTGCTGTTCTTAGTTTGCTTCCAGCTCATGAGTATGGGGGTAAATTAGCTTTCTGATCTGCAACTTAATGTAAAAAGGGAAATATGAATAGATTGTTTAACTAGCTTAATTATAAGTCTCATAAACTCTGATTCAAGCCAAAGAGAAATTGTTATCAAATCGATTCAAAAATTAATTTTATAGGATCGAAGTCAGCATCAAATGATCAGCCTTGTAACTTAAACTAAACAATTAAAAAGTCATTAAAACAACTACAGACCATATAAAATGAATAAGAAACTAGGTAATTAGCAAGAAATTAGTGTTAAAATAATAATAATTTCCTTAATTTTTTTTTCTGTTTATATTTTACATGAGTTACAGTAAGAGATTTATTCAGATATTAACGTTCCAATTCTTAGTCTCATTTATCAATTAACTGCAAATGTCACAGAATTAACACAATTTAAACATGTATAAAATCATTAGTGGTCCTCCAGAAACATAACAAACAAAGAAAGAAGCTGTAAATCCTTCATTGAGACATCACAACAACAGTGGAGATGAACCAATATTTATTAAATCCTGGAACAAATGATGTTGAGCTCGTTCCCTACTCAGATGAAGTGTGTATGCATGCGCAGATCCGTCTGATCGATATCTGTTTTTTAATTGGTACGTGGTGGCAATAAGAATTTCTGCACAACAGATTCACCTCATTCTCGTTCTCTCTTATCTTCTGGATTTAATCTTTTTCGTCTATCATTAATCTTTGACCCACAGTGTCATTTTTTATTCTTCTTTCAATATTTCAGTGTCTGTGTCCTCCACCACTGTTCTTTGTGGCATTGCCACTCGATAACGACCCAACAGGCCCACGTGTATCTGACACTTAAATCAATGGCTGTTAATTGATTACCCAGACAGGTTCCCACTCCTATAATTCCCTGCTGCAGCTATGATTCACCTCATCGCTCTTTGTAGAGGACGAACGTTGTCTGTAATGAAGAGGGATGGAGAGAGATTTCTGTAGCAGCAGCTCACTAACATTAGATAATTAGTGAATTAACATTTGAATGCCTTAGCAAGTGGCAACATCATCATTACTTTATATTTTGTCTAATAACAACTTGCTGTTACGAAAGCATTTACGTGAGCACTTTGTGCGTGTTTGCAGTGTAACATTTTAAGATTGGGGAAAAATGACGCCATACGTCACCAAAATACTGTAAGGTTTAAATAACGGTGTGTAACATTTTAATATGGGGGAAAATTAGCGAGCAAAGTGCCCGTCATTCTCCACCATTATCTGTAAGGTTTTAAGATTTGGTAAGAATGAACGACCAACGTGCCCGCCATTCTCCACCATTATCTCCCTTTTGGGGGGTGGTAGGGTGCCCCCCTCTTCTTCAGGACTTGAGGATCTTGCAGATAAGATTCTCCACCAAAATAACTGTAACAGTGTAAATAGCGGGGTAATTAACTATATAATTGGGACAAGTCCAAGACTTCTTTATGTTCTCCACCAGTAGGTAACCAACAATTTTAGTTGAAATTACAACATGTATATCCAAATACTAAATGTTTATAATTAATTATGACTATTGAACTTTGAATTGAAGATTAAAGGGAATCAATACTTAATTATTTGATCTGTTCATCCGGCGAGCAGACAATATAATTATTCATTAATCCCAAGAAAAGTTAACTTCCTGGCCTAGAAAATAACTATTCTAATATAATACAAGTTGTAATTGAGCAAGGTAGCAAGATCAAAGATTCATTGACTTGTAATTGTGAGGCACACACAAAGACAATCACTTGTGTATATACAACATTTAATAAGACGGCACATAACACATACTAACCTACGACAAACATATCTATATACAATAGTAATGAGGGGGGGAGAGAGAGAGAGAGTAAGGGGGAGAGAGAGACAAGATACAGACGGCAAGTTTAAAAGAGTCAAATTTATCACACCTTGATGAGAATCATAAAGAGGAATTCAAATTCACCTTAATTAAAAGGGGCTTAACTTACATACGCTGAATTGATTACTTGCATTGGGTTGATAGTGGAACAAAAGTCTAGGTTTCTCGACAAAAAGATTCTAGGTCATTCAGATGAAGTCCTGTAGATGACGATCAGGATTTGCAGTTTTGTCTCAGGAGGAGATTTACGACTCAGAAAGGCCAGCATGGCCTCGCTCCTGGCTGGGGCCATGATGAGCGTGATGTGTGTTTCCCGAGTGTCTCCGAGTTGGTCCGGAGCTGGTCCATAGGAGCCCGAAGGCTCGAGAGGCGGCAGCCTCTCAGCATCGTCTCACTTCATCTCTTTGTCGTCTTCTCCCTCTTTCCCCTTTCACCGTGTTGTAGAGAGTGTAGATGGGCTTTATGGGCCTGGATGTCACACCCAACTTTTGAACTGACCAATGCAATGACATGAAACTTAAGCAGAAAGGTATTTCTTTGTCTATGCCCAAGCTAATTTGCATTTGGGGGAATGGTTTGGAAGCTAATAAAGTTATTTTGTTGAAATATACATTAATGAATTGAAACCTCTCACAGTTACATCATCTTCATCATGGTGTAGGAAATAACAAGTGGATCATTTGGATACTAAGAATGTCTACAACCAAATAATTAGATATAAATACTTCTTACTTACAAACATTGGTTGATATGCAATAAAGGAGAGAGATCATTCAAAAAAGCGAAAAAGAAGGAAAGAGAAAGGATGGATGCCGGGAACTGATCAGCCTTAATAATAATACATGTCAGTCATCAATACATGATTAATATGAAGGATGTTCTAGAATGTTATAGAAATATAATCATTATTTTGATGAACCCTATTGTTTAACCACTGTTAATTATTAAAACAACATTGTTTTATAACTAAAGTTTTATAGAACAATAAGAATAATGATTATTTCATAAAACATTGTTCAAGTTAATACACAGATTATGAGTTTCTAGGGTGCCCCCCCTCTTCTTCAAAACTTGAGAATCTTGCAGATAAGAGCAGGCATCTTTGAGTGGATGCAACTCTATGTAAATGTAATCATTTAGAAATTCTTGTCGATACAAATGCACTACAGTGGTAAGTCCAAGACTTGTTTATGTTCTCCACCAGTCGGTAACCGAAAATTTAAGTTAAAAGAAAAGTTAACCAAGAAAAGATCTTCCTGGCCTAGAAAGAAACCATTCTAATATAATACAAGTTGTAATTGAGCAAGGTAGCAAGATCAAAAATTAATTGACTTGTAATTGTGAGGCACACACAAAGACAATCACAACATTTAATTAGACGGCACATAACATAACCTACGACAAACTTATATACAATAATAATGAGGGAGAGAGAGAGATGGCAAGTTTAAAGGAATCAAATTTATCACAGCTTGATAAGAATTGTAAAGAGGAATTCAGACTCACCTTAATAAAAAGGGGCTTAACTTGCATATGCTGAATTGATCAGCAGCGTTTACTTGCATTTGGTTTGAAGTGGAGTCCATCCGTACGAAAGTCCATATGATTCTAGGTGCTTCAGATGAAGTACTGAAGAGGATCTGGAACTGCCATCTCAGAAGGAGATTTACGACTGGAGCGTGGCCTTGCTCCTGGCTGAAGCCATGATGAGTGTTTCGGAGTTGAGCCAATGGAGCCAAAAGGCCAAAGTCCAGGTCCATAAAACGCGGGAGGCGCAAAGGAGCCCGAAGGCTCCTGAGTGTCTCCAAGTTGGCCCGGAGCTGGTCCGTACGGGCCCGAAGGCTGTAGAGGCGTGTCACCTCTACCGGTTGGTCTTTTTCAGTGTCTTCTCACTTCATCTCCTTCCCTTTTCCCCAACTTGCAGAGGGTGATAGGTTTTATGGACCTGGATGTCACACCCAACTTCTGAACTGACCAATGCAAAGCCATGAAACTTGAGCAGAAAGGTGTTTCTTTGTCTCTGCCCAAACCCATTTGCATATGGAGGCAAGGTTTGGAAGCTAATAAAGTTATTTACTTGAAATATGTATTAATGATTTGAAGCCTCTTACAGTTACACCATCTACTTCATGGTATAGGAAATAACGACCCGATCATTCTGATACCAAAAATGGCCAAGTAGACATTGGAACAACCAGAGAATTAGACATAAGTACTTCTTACTTACAAACATTTGATATTGATATGCAATGAAGGAGAGAGAAATAATTTGAAAATGAAAAAAAGGAAAGAGAAAGGATGAAGGCAGTGAACTAACAAACCTTTATATTATACACGTCATCACTATATTATTAATAAGAAGGATAATAAAAATGTTCATCATTGTTTTTATTAACCTTGTTGTTTAACCACTATTAATTATTAAAACATCTTTATAACTAGTTTTATAGAACAATAAGAATCATAATGCTTATAATTTATAAAACATTGTTCGAGTTGACACAGAGATCATAAGTTTCAGCATGATAAAATAGAACATTATATATACATTAACACATACAGGCATCGAGCATGCATCTTTGAGTGGTTGCATCTATATGTGAATGTAATCATTTTAAAACTGTTGTCTTTCAGTTTATAAACATGTTTCTTTGTGCAAAGTAAAATAAAGTACAGACTTGCAAAATTTATTTTCTGGAAAACTGAAATATTCATCAAGCTTAGAAGTGAGATGAGTTTGTATGAGGAAGAGAAGGGGAACCACAAAATGATCATATCACAGCAGAAGGATAAGATGAAGGACCCAGGGGTAAAGTAGAACATGCAGAATGAAAGATAGACTGAAATTAGTGGACAGAAGGACAATAATAAAAAGGCTGAGAAGAGAATAGAACAACTACAGAGGAAGAAAGAAACAAATGACTGGATGAAAGAAGTTAGAGAGAGATGGATAGAGTGTTTAAAACAGAACATGGAAAGAAACAAAGGAATGGCTGAGAATTAAATGTTAAAAGAGAGAAAAGAAATTAAGAACGATTGATTAAACAAAAGAAAGAAAACAGTAAAGGAAAGAACTAGGTTAAACAAGAGGGAGGTAAGGGAAAGGGTGCAAAATATGAAACGGTGAAAGAAAGATGGAGAAAAAACAGATTTTCAGTACTGAGTTTATTTTTCTTCATCTGTTTCTCTTTTTATTCCAGCTGCTGCTCTCGGCAACCTGGTGTCTGACCTTGCAGGACTCGGGTAAGACATCTTCCAAACTCTCCTCAATGTAGAAGTATCCCTCCACAGCTAAGTATCAGATGATAAACAGATGCAGATCACAAACACTTTGCGCACGTCTTACTGGTGTCAGGATTGGCGAGTGGAGATTTGACAGGCTGAAGGTTAAAGTATGAGCCTGATGTGGCTGCATTTCACACCTCAGTACACTTCAGCCTCAGACAGTTCCAGAAAGTTCTTCACCTTCTCAAACTCTCTGATGTGAGTCAGTTAGTCATCACACACACACACACACATTTTGTTGTGCTGTTACACTAAAGTGTGTCTCGGATGATTAAACTATATGAGGATGTGTGCAGGCTTTTAGGCTCAGCTGTCTGAGCCAGTATCAAACATCTACCCCATCACATCACACCCCATTTACCCCAACAGAATCTGTTCTACAGCTGTCTCTTCAGCACTGCTCTTGAGGTCATTGTGACTCCTCTGCTGCCGTTTGCTCAAATACAGCTCCTCAATAGCTGATGACTGCATTACTGTTCTTATCTATGTTACTGATTGAGAATAATCCTTTCTGTCTGCTCTCCTGAGTTACTATCATAAACAAAGTGAAAGTTCAGCTGAATAACCTGGTGTGATCTTCCCTTTTCCATTAGATTTGTGTCTTATTATCTCTGTCTAAGTGTGCTTAATTGGCATGACAAAAATTTAACATTGTATTTTAAAAGCAATTGCATAGAAATATTGCAAGATTTTTAAATAATAAAAAAGAATGTATTAATATATATATTTATCATTATTTATTACTATAATAAATAATAAAATGTTTACAAATGTTTTTTACAGAAAGTAGTTTCAAGTGTTATTTTAGCAAAACTTGCCACACTATTAGCTCCCCATTTTTAAACAGCAGCTTGTTAATAAATGCTGAATAAAGTTTTATAGTTAGTATATTAGGATTTTTCTGCACAATTAGTGAAAAAAATGAAAAGAGTTCTAAAGAAAAATTCTAAAGAGTTCTAAATAAGATGGAGAAAGAGAAGAAAATAAGAAAATATGAATTAAACAAACACAGGGATACAAATATCCAGTTAAGACAGACCTTTATAAACAAAATGTAAAGTATATTACTTTAAATACACATCTCTTGGAGTATTTCTGAACATTTTTCAAAGAACAAATATTGGGGGGAAAAATACGTTCATTAACAAAATCATCTCAGTAGGACATTACGTACAGATAGAGGGAATCAACATCTGTCTTGATAAGAATTGCAATAGATTTTTCTCCTAAAATGTCCATGGTTCCTGTTCCCGAATTCCATCCTTTACACTGATCTTAAAACCTTTGTTGCAAAGTAGGTGTGGCAAACGATGCCTGGAAAACACTATGCAAGAACGTGTTTTGGTTTTTTATTAAAAGGAGTATTCACTTCTTTCACATCAGATTTGGACATAAAATCATTTTAGATAAAGAGTTTCACACAAATATCCAGTACCATGTGATTTAACAAATTAACTGAATCACCTGTCACAGCTGGCTCACCAGTGCATCTGGAGCCAAATACAACTGTCTATAGAGTTTAGCGTGTCTAATCTGCCAGAACATTCTTTGGGATTTTAAATCAAAGTTATAAGAAGTTGATGGGTGCAATCCTGTCACTACATGCGTGTGTGTGTGTTTAGTCTTGCTGGCTACGTGGAAGCTCTGGCTTGTAGACTCGGCATGCAGATTCCAGATCTGAGTCCTAAACAGGCTGACATGTGGCAGACTCGAGTTAGCTCTCACACGGTAAGGAATGCGCCACTGTCTCTTGTTCTACAGCCTCATCACCTCCACATGCCTCTCTTTATTCTTTGTGGGGGAAGGTGAAGGATGATTTATTTTCCCTTCCAAAAAAGTTGCATGAAATGTGTGTTCAGCTTAGTAGTCAGTACTAGTAACTGGATTTTATAAGTGAAATCTCAATTAAATTTGTTAATGATATAATAAATGAAGAAAACTAGAAGGTAATATTAGTGTAGCTAGGACAAACTTAGTATCGTCCTCAGCATTGTGTTGTTGTGTTTGTGTTATATGTTGTTTTGTGTAAGCACCGGGGTCCTGGAGAAACGTTGTCTCATTTCACTGTGTACTGCGTCAGCTATATGTGGTTGAAATGACAATAAAAACCTCTTGACTTGACTTGACTTGACTAGATAATATTATACTAGAAGCAATATTTAAAATGTATGCTCACCCTTCAAAAGTGCTTTGTTTACCTTTTATGTACATGCACCTGCCTTTTAGGTAATATTTAACCACCGATAAAGAATGCAGATATAAACACACTTTTCCTTCACTTTTCCATCATTTATCCTATTAGTAATATTATTTATTATAAATCATTTTCTCACACTTTGTAGTATAAAACGTCATCATGTTCTGTGGAGCATTAAATTGTGGATAGGGAAAGTATCTCACCATCTGTGAAGAACCTTTTTTTTCCCATCCATCCATCCATCTTCTACTGCTTATCCGGGACCGGGTTGCGGGGTAAAAGTCTAAGCAGAGATGTCCAGACTTCCCTCTCTCCAGCCAATTCCTCTAGCTCCCCCGGGGGGGACACAGAGGTGTTCCCAGGACAGTCGAGAGACATAGTCCCTCCCATGTGTTCTGGGTCTTCCCCGAGGCCTCTTCCCGGTGGGACATGCCTAAAACACCTCCTCTGGAAGGCGCCCAGGAGGCATCCGAAATAGATGCCCAAGCCACGTCAGCTGGCCCCTCTCGATGTGGAGGAGCACCGGATCCACTCTGAGCTCCTCCCGATTGACTGAACTTTTCACCCTATCTCTAAGGGAGCGCCAGCCACCCTGCAAAGGAAGCTCATTTCGCCTGCCTGTATCCAGGATCTTGCCCTTTTGGTCATGACCCAAAGCTCATGGCCATAGGTGAGAGTAGGAACGTAGATCGACCAGTAAATCGAGAGCTTTGCCTTTTGGCACAGCTCCCACTTCAATACGACAAACCGGTACATCGGCCGCATTACTGCAGAGGCTGCACCGATCCGCCTGTCGATCTCCCGTTCCATCCTCCCCTCATTCGTGAACAAGATCCCAAGATACTTGAACTCCTCCACTTGGGGGAGGAGCTCTCCACCAACCTGAAGTGGGCAAACCACCTTTTTGCGGCTAAGGACCATGGCCTCAGACTTGGAGGTGCTGATCTTCATCCCAGTTGCTTCACTCTCGACTGCAAACCCTGGCACCCTGAGTACCCTGGCATAGACTTTCCCAGGAAGGCTGAGTAGTGTGATCCCTCTATAGTTGGAGCACACCCTCCGGTCCCCTTTCTTAAAAAGAGGAACCACCACCCCGGTCTGCCAGTCCAGAGGCACCATCCCCAGGTGCCACCTGATATTGCAGAGGCGTGTCAGCCAAGCCAGCCCCACAACATCCAGAGACTTCAGGTACTCAGGGCGGATCTCATCCACCCCCGCTGCTCTGCCACCTAGAAGCTTCTCAAAGAAGCAATGACTTCCGCTTAGGTGATGGATGATGCCACCTCTGAGCCCATGGCCTCTGCTTCCTCATCGGAAGGCATGACTCCGGGGTTGAGGAGATCCTCAAAGTATTCCTTCCAATGTCTGATGATGTCCCCAGTTGAAGTCAACAGCTCCCCACCTCCACTGTAGACAGTTTTGGCAGGGCACTGCTTCCCCCTCCTGATATGCCGGACGGTTTGCCAAAACATCTTTGAGGCCAACCGACCCTTTCCATGGCCTCTCCGAACTCCTCCCATACCCGAGATTTTGCCTCAACAACCACCTGGGCTGCAGCCCGGTTGGTCTGACGGTACCCATCAGCTACCTCAAGGGTCCTCCCAAGAGTTCCTCCCAACCACGCCCCTCCAGGTATCACTGTCATTGCCCACGTGGGCATTGAAGTCCCCCAGTAGAACAACGGAGACTCCAGTCGGAGCTTTTATCAGCACCCCTCCCAGAGACGTCAAGAAGGCCGGGTACTCAACACTGCCATTCGGCCCATAGGCACAAACAACAGTGAGAGACTTTTCCCCAACCCGAAGGCGCATGGAAACGACTCTCTCATTCACCGGGGTAAACTCACACACATGCCGGCTAAGCTGGGGGGCTATGAGAAGGCCCACGCCAGCCCTCCGTCTCTCACTCTCACGCCTGCAACTCCAGAATAATGGAGAGTCCAGCCTCTCTCGAGGAGTATGGTTCCAGAGTCCCAGACTGTGAGTGGAGGTGAGCCCGACTATCTCTAGCCAGTATCTCTCAACCTCCCGCACAATCTTGGGCTCCTTCCCCACCAGCGAGGTTGACATTCCATGTCCCTTTTTTCCCATTTTTTATAACTATGTTGCTGAATAAAACTGTTTATTAAACTAATAAATATTTAATTATTAAATAATAATAAATTAAATAAAAAATAAATATTAATAAATAATTAAATTAATACAACAAAAGTAATAAATAATTAATAATTAATAATTATTAAATAATTAAATAATTTATCGGCATAAATGAATTATGTACTGATGAGATCAGCATGAATGCATATTTAATTTTAATTAATAGAGTTTAATTTTCTAAAAGGTCACTACAGTGTAAGAGACAGGCTTTGTTTTATCTCCGAAACTGTCAAGGAAATAAAGATTAGGATTCAATCAGGGTCGTATTCATGAAGCCAACAAACAGTCAACCAGTGATGTTTTAAAACTTCATGAAATAATGACTGGATGAAATCCTGACTCTCCAGTTTCATCACTGGTGATGCTTTGTTTAACAAACACTTGTTCAGCTAATCAATGCTCTAATATGTCTCAGAGTGCGATTGTTCTAGTGATTATTGAGCTCTGATATTTAAACCTAGAAAGAATTCTGGAACTAATCCTGTATTGTGTTGGTCCTGCAGGGCAAAGCCATCGGAGTGGGAATTGGCTGTATCCTGGGAATGTTTCCTCTCCTGTTCTATAATGACGACGAGGACAAGAAAGAGGACACAGCAGGGGATCCGCCATCGCCTCCTCCTGACTCCACATCCAAGAGTGCATGATAAAAAATTAAGCTCCTCCTCGACGGCCTGGAAATGAAAGACTGTTCGAAAAGTGAGCCGAGCTGCCAAATGCAGCATTCTTTCATCGACACGTATCCGCATGGTTTTCGTCGTTGTGCTAAAATGTCCTGAGAAAGTTCCCGAGAAACCAGAGCATGGAGAGAATCTTCAGCCATTCCAGAATTCTATTTCATTTTACGCAGAGCTTTTTTTCCAGAAATTCAGAAACAACCCTTTAGAAAGAATTGGAAAAATGAGTGCAGTCTGGGGCTTTTCGCATCAAATTTTATTTATTTCTTTATTTTATTGTATTTAATTTAATATTTATTTATAATAGTTTACAAGACAGTGCTCTTTGGTATATTTTGTCTCATATTTGCTAATGAAGATTTTTCTTTGTTCTTTATTTTAGCGCTAGTATCATTCCAAAAAAGGAAGTTTTGTGAAATTTTGTGCATTATAATAACAATAATACAATAATAAGGCTAGCAAGAATTTTTATTTTTATTTTTGCATAATCACTGAACTTACTTATCATACTTAGCATAATGGCTGAGCATTCATAGCTTCTCTTAGGGGATGTACAATAGTTGTGTTAGTGTGGACTGTAGATATAAAAGACGTCAGGCGAAATGTTTATCAAAGATGAAGTAAATTTATTCACTGTTTAAAGCAACTTTAAACACACTAATAGCACGTTTTTCTTTTTATTCCTTTACCCTGAGATTTGGAATTAGGGTGGAGATTACGTAATTAATATATTTTTTCTTCGTTTGCACGTGCATGGTGATGTAATACAAAAATAGAAACATTTAAATGAGCATTTTTCCTTTTTTTATTATTATTATTATTATTAATTTCCCTTCATTTAAAAAAAAATCTGTACCTTTTATCTCCTATACATTTTTTCACTTTACATAATCATTGAACTGAATCACTTAAAAAGTAGACTTTAATGTTGTTTGGTTGAGTGTTGTTTATTTATCAATTAGTAATCAATTAGAAAGCAGTGATATGACATTATTTCTCCTCTCGGCTCCTGGGGAGCAGCAATGAAGACTGAATGAAAAAGTATGGAGAATGTGAGAATCTGAACAAATGTTACATTTTGTTCTGTTTTAAGCAAACGCACAAAAAAACAAACATATCCTGACTTAGTTGCATGATGGGCGGAGCTTAATTGTGAATGTAATCAGCTTGATTTATTTGTAGATATAAATGACTGTTCTGTATATTACAATATAGAATATTAGCTATTAATCGTGGCTATTTTTTAGTTATAACTACAAAAGCTGTAAAATTATAACAAAACCCCTAATCAAGATTCTCAACAAACTAGTTTATTTACTAGTATGTTTGATTATTACTAATTAAAACATGCGATTGTGTAGGCATCCAAACAAGTACTGTGGATACTGACAACTGTAAAAACTATTCAATAGAGGCAATTATAAATTATTTCAACAATATAAAATTCAAACTAGATAGCCTTAGCTAGCCTTTGTTGTTAGCCTTAGCTAGCAATTAGCTAACTGTTCGCATTGTTTTGGAGCTAGTGAATTTACACAGCAGTCTGCACTATCTAATGTAACTTTATTGCACTATTATTTATATTTATATGAACAGGTCAAAATCAAGTTTGAGCTCTGCCCTCCTCAGCCATCTTAACGGAATCAGAATGAGATGTGCATATAAAGGCACATCTTTTATATGCACATCTCATAGACACTGCATATCACTGTTCAGACCTCAGGCATGTTTCTGTGTTAGTATGTGCCTTAATGCACAGGTGATATGAAGAAAAAGGCTTTATTTATACATGTCCTAACATCGGCATGATAAATGTGGTGGTAGCATGTTATAAACACTCATGATAGAAAAATGCTGTTTTTTCTGTTAAAACACTAGGCTGTGTTTTTACTGTTATTTTCAGTTTATTTATCAGATCACAACCACAAGCTACAAAAATACTCTAAAGGCAAGAGACTAGCCATCGAGCTTTTTATTGCTTTATTTTGTTTTAAAATTTTTTGTTACATTTTTTTGATCATTTAAGCTTAATCTTATTTAATTCAATTATTCTGATCAGTTCACAAGTCATTTAGCAAGCTTGTTTTGTTTTTAATAGGAAGCTGGTAAAATAATAAATTCTTCAAAAATACATTTCCTAAACTCAGAAATTGCAAGTGAATATTTATTTCATTCTATAAATTCATTAATTAATCCAATTAGAAATTCATATTATTAAATGCACACATTTATCATGTGACCATGCTGCAAATGACCGTTTTTGCCAAAAATATTATTTGTCAGGTTTGTAATTTAGTTGTTATTTTGAGAAAATGAGGCTTAAACTGAACTAAACAGAATTTCTCCCTGGATGTTTTGCACATTTTTCTCACACTGCACAATGTATGCGCACATGTTTAATATGCATGCGTTTTTTTTGTTTGTTTGTTATATTCATGAAACACTATTTTGTATTAAAAGCATTCATGCTAATTTAATGTGATCAAAACTCGAATTTGTGATGTCGGTGGCGTAACCATGGCAATGCCACATTGGATGCCACTGACCTCAGTAGCTTTACATTTACTCTCGGGAGCAAGAAAGAAGCAAAAGTTTAAGAGAGACAGAGAGAGACTGTGTGTGTGTGTGTGTGTGTGTGTGTGTGTGTGTGTGTGTGTGTGTGTGTGTGTGTGTGTGTGTGTGTGTGTGTGTGTGTGTCTGTGTGTGCGATAGAATTGGAGGTTGAATGAATCCATTCTGAAATATATACATACAGTTTTGTGTGTATGAGAGTTGTGTTGATTAGAGATTAACTAGACTAGACTTTGTTAGCTTGTAGTGACTATGCATTTATGGAAAAAATGCCACGTTTTTATACATGCATGCAAAATTATTTATTAAATTTCCCAAAGAAGATTGAAATGTTTTGTTCAATTCATTTGTATTTCAAGTTTTTCTTTGCACATGAAGTGCTTTTTTGCACATTTCAGATGCTTGTTTCCATTTAAGCTTGACCCTTTTGGACATTATTCAAAATGTAAATACAGCCAAATGTATATCACCTAAAGCACAGAATAGCAAAGGTAAAGCAGCTTCTCACCTGGAACTGGCACTACTGCAACTGGCAAATTATTTTCTTCCCAACGTAATTTAGGTTTCATTTCAACAAGAATGAAGTTAATAATGAAGAAGTTAATAATGCAAAAAGTGGATATATTCAATATTTTAAAAAAAAACAACAACTGTGAATCAGATAAACCTTGATAAAAGAGCACATTTGACATTTTTTCTTGAATTTTTCCAAAGTTCCTGGGTACTTCAGGACAGAGTATAAATAAATAGCGTACATTGAAATAATATAAGTTTATTTCTGTGTATCTCCCACTACCATTGTTTAAAATATTCTGCTTAATGTATTTTCAGATGTATGAATTTAATTAACTATTTAACATTTGTCTTCACATCAAAGTATAATATTTAAATATATGACTGATGAATGGACAAAATTCATTACTTCGATAAAACAGGTGTTGTAATTCGCTCAGCAATTCGCAGAAATCATGTTTACTTTCTGATGCTTAGCTTTGACAGTGGGCGAAGAAATGTAGTCCGTCCAACAGAAAATACATCTGTGTATCTCCCACTACCCAGGCAAATTAAAAGTTCATGTGACTATGTTTACATTTACGTTTACAGCATTGCTCAAGACTGGAAGATCGCAGGTTCAAATTAGAGACCTGCATTCCCGCGGGACCCAACGCAAATGACTGCGGCGCAGGACGAGATTTATTGGTTGATTGCACGCACGGGCGTGAATTTATTTATATGTGTACGGGTTACGGGAGAATACTACTATTCGCTAATTTTAATGATCTTAAAAATAATTTATATATACATATATATATATATTAATGATGAATAAGCACAAGGTCGGGAGCGAAATAAGATATTTATACATGAACAAAACTTAAATATTTATTAAATATAAACCTGCGGGAGCGAGTTGGAGTGGGATTGAAAAATCCGTCTCGCGCTGGTCTCTAGTTCAAATCCCACCACCAAGATGCCATTAGTGGGCCCTTGAGTAAGGACCTTAACCCCCAATTGCTCAGTTGTTTCTCTGGATAAGGGCATCTGTCTAATGCCATAAATGCAAATCACATGGACTTTTAATTGGCTGATGGTGCAGTGGGAGGTCAACAGAAAATACACAGATGCACAGCTGTATGCTTACGAAGTGAAAGGAAACACACTATCTATTGAAATTAACTTTATTAAATTAACTTTTTAAAGTTAAGGAAATATAAACATTTTTAAATGCTCACTTTTTATTTTAGTCATGTTTTATTTTGTTAATGTGGAGTGTTAGTCAGTACAGTGTGTGCTGAGAATTGTGTTCAGGTGTACCCATCCCCCAAAACTCGATTTTATTTCCATTTTATTGACTTACGCACATTTTGGAAGACCAATTCTGCCTATGCCAATTTCCCATACTTGGTTCAGTTTTTTTTTCTATGCGTCATTAAATGAAGCTTTCAAACCAAGCATTTGTTGTTTCTTTATTTGCTGCACTAGCTCTCTCTCTCTCTCTCTCTCTCTCTCTTTGTGTGTGTGTGGGTGTGTGTCTGTGTGTGTGAGAATCAGCTACCTAATCAAAGCATGGTTGTTCCTTTAGGCACATCCAACATCCCCAACATCTTAGAGACATCCTGACACTGAATAATTAATATTTTTCTCATTATAACATAAAGCCTACTTTTACTGCAGTCTGTTGTTTTACTGAGTGATATGCTGGTGCTCTTAGCAGTTTTATTCACGTTAAATAATGACAGAATCATTTAGGGTTTTGGGATTAATGCACAGATTCCTAACATCTTTAAGATGAAAAACATTTTCTCATCTTATAAAGTCCCAGTGCTCATGCTGATACAGCATTTCTCAAAGAAGTCCTTCTCATCCTTTGTATAATTGACCCCTTTTTCACATACTGTAGCTATAAA
The DNA here is from genome assembly GCA_030449085.1 of Kryptopterus vitreolus. Lineage (NCBI taxonomy): Eukaryota > Metazoa > Chordata > Actinopteri > Siluriformes > Siluridae > Kryptopterus > Kryptopterus vitreolus. The sequence continues at coordinate 22,459,949 of JACRUU010000002.1, forward strand.
TCTCACATAAAAGTCACAAAGAGTGGAATCCAAACAAAGTGGTTATGCATTGTTATATATTTGTGTATATAAATGTTTGCATATTAAAGGAACTATAATCTCCTGATTTCGAAATGTAGTACATGAGTAGTAAATATCGTACACGTTCTGTCAGATTAAGTGATTTATGATGGGGTAGGTCATAGGTCAAGAATTATGACCCCGTCCCTGACCACGTGGACTGGTGTTTATGAGTGGGATCTGTTTACTGACCTTCTGAAAAGTGCTCTAGTTTTTCTCAGGCACTAGCAAAATGTAATGGTAGTGAAGCATTGGTATTGTTCAAAGGGTGGTGGGGGTGTTAAAACCTTTTCTGTTTGTGTGTTGATTACCCAAAAAGATTCTGTTAAGTGGCCATTAGAAATGTGTGTCATGAGTTCTATGTTAATGTTTCTCTCGTATTGGAAGACTATGTCCTTGTGTAGGGGGTCTGTGTGTTTGAGGTGTATGGATGGTAAGTGTGTGTGTGTGTGAAGTGTGTGTGTCAAGTGTGTCAAATGTGTAAGACTGACAAAAACATGGCATCACGGAAGCAATGGTATTGTTGGAAAACAAAGGGGGGGTTAAAGCCTTTCTGTGTGTGTGTGTGTGTGTGTGTGTGTGTGTGTGTGTGTGTGTGTGTGTGTGTGTGTGTGTGTGTGTGTGTGTGTGTGTGTGTGTGTTGTGTGTGTTGATTACCCAAAGAGATTCGGGTTGAGTGCCATCAGAATCTGTGTCACAAGAGCCATGTTGTTAATGTTTCTCGTATTGGAAGATGGACTAAGTCCTTGTGTGGGGGGGGGGGGGGTCTGTGTGTTTGAGGTGTGCGGATGGTAGGTGTGTGTGTGCGTGTGTGTGTGTGTGTGTGTGTGTGTGTGTCTGGGGGAAGCAATGGTATTGTTCAAAGGGGGGTTCAAACAAAACCTTTCTGTTTGTGTTTGTGTATGTCTGTGTGTGTGTGTGTGTGTGTGTGATTACCCAAAAGAGATTCTTGTTGAGTGGCCATCAGAATCTGTGAGCCATGTCGTTAATGTTTCTCGTATTGGTAAAACAG
>JACRUU010000002.1:22466020-22542323 GCA_030449085.1 Kryptopterus vitreolus
CACACACACACACCACACAAACAAACATACACACCATACAAACATACATACACACACAACATACACACAAGCATACACACACACTACACATACATACACACACAAACATACAATTTGTTTACCTTTTAAAGATACTGGTATACAGTTACTCCCGCAAATGTTTCATTTTTAAATTGCTCTTAAGTGTTGCTGAACACAATGTTTTATACATAGTACTGTGTGTGTATGCTTGTGTGTGTGTATGAACTATTTTCTGAAATTCTTTTAAATGTAATTTAAAAGTGCAGCTGTAAATCAGCTTTGTGGAATAATTCACTTACGTATCAATTTATCTGTTTCTTTTTCACTTGCTGACTTTTTCACTTGCTGAAGTTGATGAAATCCTGATTATAGGTAACTAAGACAGTATAGTTTACCCAAAGGTATATTATCTATGTCAAGCTATTTATCTATGTTGTTGTTCTGTTTATTGACAAACTTTTTTAGATTGTTGTTACTTGTAAGAGATTCTGACTTTCATGACCGTTATATAATAAATGATTTTATGAAATGCTATTTTTCTTCATTGTTTAAGTGATGGGAACATATTGTATTTTTTTAACATGTTTTTGTTAAAATTGTATGTTAACAATTTCCAGCAACATTTTCTTGTTTACTCATCTTTAAGAAATTTCAGAAACAATAGTTTCAGGTGTGCAGAGGTAAAAAAAAAAACAATTGGGCCCACTTGACTTGAAGTTTTTGTGTGAAGGCTTAAATGTTTGCAGTGTAGGGGGATGGAGTTATACAGCATTTGTAGGTGTGAACACAGTTCTTCACAGGTTTTCAGGAGTTTTTGTTACAACAGTATCAACCGTTGTATCAGGATTGTTTCTTGTGTTTTTATTCAATGTATTATAAACCTATTTAAATATTGTTTCAGGATGTAGACAGTATTTAGGAAAAACAGCATCACAATGCCTAATGGTATCACACAGACATGCACACACACATACACACACACACACAAACATACACACAAACACACACACGCATACACACACACACATATCAGCAAAACCACACACACACATGTGTGTCAAACACTGATGTCGATGTTCAGATGTGACATTTTGTGATTTGGTATGTTTAATTTTGAATCAGTCATGAATACCAATTTGTTTAACTTTTATAGATACTGGTATACAGTTACTATCGCAAATGTTTCATTTTTAAATTGCTCTTAAGTGTTGCTGAACACAATGTTTTATACATAGTACTTTCTGAAATTCTTTTAGAAATTTTTGTGTGAAGGCTAAAATGTTTGCAGTGTAGGGGAATGGAGTTATACAGCATTTGTAAGTGTGAACACACCATTGTACTTGGTTTTTTTCTTGGTTTTCAGGAGTTTTTTGCTACTCTAAACCTGTTTAAATACTATTTCAGGATATGGAACAGTGGCATTGGTACAGGAATACATTATCCTTGTTGGGGTATGGTCCTAAATAAGTGTCATTTTCAGCATGATTAAAATTGTCTGGATAATACCCTATCTCACCATTAGCCAGATTAACTGCAGTGGGTATCTTTGCGAGCCACACACACACACACACGCAGACACACACACACACACACACACACCACACAGTACACCACAACAGTGGACGTAGTCCTTTACATGTTTTACCACGAATACGAGAAACATATTAACGACATGGCTCTCTGACACAGATTCTGATGGCACTCAACAGAATCTCTTTGGGTAGGTCAACACACACACACACACACACACATACACAAACACAAACAGAAAGGTTTTAAACCCCCCTTTGAACAATACCATTGCTTCCCCCAGACACACACACACACCAACACACACACACACACACACACCCCTACCATCCGTACACCTCAAACACACAGACCCCCTACACAAGGACTTTCAATACGAGAAACATTAACAACATGGCTCTTGTGACACAGATTCTGATGGCACTCAACAGAATCTCTTTGGGTAATCAACACACACAGACACACACACACACACACACACACACACAGAAAGGCTTTAACCCCCACTTTGAACAATACCATTGCTCCCCCAGACACACACACACCACACACTTACCACACTTACCATCCCATACACCTCAAACACACAGACCCCCCCACACAAGGACATAGTCTGTCTTCCAATACGAGAGAAACATTAACAACATAGAACTCATGACACACATTTCTAATGGCCACTTAACAGAATCTCTTTTGGGTAATCAACACACACACACACAAACAGAAAAGGTTTTAACACCCCCACCACCCTTTGAACAACACCAATGCTTCACTACCATTACATTTTGCTAGTGCCTGAGAAAAACTAGAGGACTTTTCAGAAGGTCAGTAAACAGATCCCACTCGGTCATAAACACCACTCATAAACACCTGTCCACGTGGTCAGGGACGGGGTCATAATTCTTGACCTATGACCATACCCCATCATAAATCACTTAATCTGACAGAACGTGTACGATATTTACTACTTACATGACCTAAGGTGTAAAAACGATACTCATATAAATATATGCCAACTTAAGACTCTTTTTTAAATTGCTGCCCATTGCACTAGGGAAGGGGCCGCTCTCCTTTCTTGTAATATAACTCATAGTCTCAGGGTAGGCCTAGTTAACCGCTGACTACCCAGAGTTCAGGCCAAGGAGCAGACAAACCTAATGGCTAATCCAACCGTCTGCTATCTGTCACTGAAGTTATATAAAATTGATACTGTATCTGTTCCTCGAGCGAACCACAAATCTCAAAAGACTCAGAAAGTCTGTCCTTAATAATTTAATTAATGTAGACACATATTCAGATCATACTGAACACACAGCCTCCATTTCTGTTCTGAAGCTCGGACATCTCTTACATCTAAAGCACTCCTAGTTAATGAAATGATCTCGGATCAGGCGTTTGATATCCTGTGTTTAACAGAAACATGGGTTAAACAGAATGAGTATGTTAGCATTAAATGAAGCGAGTCCTCCACCATACAAATGGATAATTTAGCCATTTTACATAAGCATGGGAACAAGTTTAATGCCTTTGAAGTTCTCTATAATAACATTAGTATAGCCACTAATAAATAAGGTGGGTCAGTAGATTCCATTAATTATCATTTAGAGACCCCCAGGACCGTATTCCTTAGTGAATTTGCAGATTTACTATCAAACCTGGTCGTTTCTGTTGATAGAGCACTAATCGTTGGAGACTTTAATATTCATTTTGAGAACACAGACAATCCGCTGAGGACAGCATTTATGTCCATACTCGACTCAATGGAAGTCAATCAGTCTAGTGTAGGATAGGACCATAAAGTTAGTCACAGTGCTGACTAAAGCAATTGGTCACAACAGAAGATTCATAATACCTAAGGTAAACACGATACTCATATAGTCAATTATGCCAACTTAAGACTCTTTTTTAAATTGCTGCCCATTGCACAGTAGGGAAGGGGCCGCTCTCCTTTCTTGTAATATAACTCATAGTCTCAGGGTAGGCCTTAGTCTAACCGTGAAGTACCCAGAGTAGGCCCTAGAGCAACAAGGACAATAAACCCCGTGGCTAATCCAACCGTCTGCTATCTAGGTCACTGAAGTTATATAAAATTGATACTGTATCTGTTCCTCGAGCGAACCAAAAATCTCAAAAGACTCAGAAAGTCTGTCCTAATAATTTAATTAATGTAGACACATATTCAGATCATACTGAACACACAGCCTCCATTTCTGTTCTGAAGCTCGGACATCTCTTACATCTAAAGCACTCCTAGTTAATGAAATAATCTTGGATCAGGCGTTTGATATCCTCTGTTTAACAGAAACATGGGTCAAACAGAACGACTATGTAGCATTAAATGAAGCGAGTCCTCCACCATACAAATGGATAATTTAGCCATTTTACATAAGCATGGGAACAAGTTTAATGCCTTTGAAGTTCTCTATAATAACATTAGTATAGCCACTAATAAATAAGGTGGGTCAGTAGATTCCATTAATTATCATTTAGAGACCCCCAGGACCGTATTCCTTAGTGAATTTGCAGATTTACTATCAAACCTGGTCGTTTCTGTTGATAGAGCACTAATCGTTGGAGACTTTAATATTCATTTTGAGAACACAGACAATCCGCTGAGGACAGCATTTATGTCCATACTGAGGACTCGACTCAATGGAAGTCAATCGACTCAGTGTGTGATAGGACCCACTCATAAAGCAGGTCACACACTTAGATTTGAATATTATCGTTTGGGTTAAGTATTAGTAACATAGTGATGGTTGTCCCACAGAACAAAGTTATATCAGATCACAATCTAATTTTATTTAAAGTGTGTTACAGTAATAATTTTATTCCCATTGCTGTTTTCCCTTTACATGCTTTCTCTGGGCAACATGATTCGTAAATATGATAATAGTTTCCATTGTTATGCTGATGACACACAGTTATATGTCCAGCATTCTTTCATCTCAGAAATATCGCTAGGATTAGGAATATATATTCTCACAAAATGATGCAGAAAAATTAGTACATGTTTTTATCACATCCAGGTTTCATTATTGTAACGCCTTACTGTCTGAGAGTCCTCACTAGAACTAGGAGATATGAACACATCACCCCTGTCCTATCCACACTGCACTGGCACCCAGTGAAATTCAGCATTGATTTTAAAATATTACTCCTAACCTATAAAGAACTAAATGGCCTCAGTGCCTGACTAAACTTAAAAACTTGAAAACTTCGATCAAAGGATGCAGGCTGTCTGTCAGTACCAAATAACTGTACTAAACATTCCTATTAGTAAAATTACAGCGGGAGGCAGAGCTTTCTCTTACAAAGCCCCAAAGTTATGGAACTCCTTCCCGATTAATGTTCGAGAATCAGACACAGTCTCAGTGTTTAAGTCCAGGCTGAAAACGTATTTATTTAACCAAGCATTCAGTGAATAGTCCTATTTTAGATAAAGGAGTAGATCTGGGGGACACATAGATGTTGAGTATTATAGTGATCTGGTGTGTTTAGTTGCTGTCTGCTGTCTCATTAATCACTCAGGTTTGTGGTGGTGAGAGTGACTGTTTTTTACACATCAGGAAGCTCTCATGTCTGTGTTTCCCTCTGATTCTCCTTTTACTTATGCTGTTATAGTTAATCCTGCCAGATTCCATATCTGCACTCTACACTAAATATACATTCACTCCCACACTGCAACTATGAGCGTGCCTAACCACTCTTTTTTCGTTCTTTCTTTTCCATTGAGTGTACTAATGTAATGTATTATACATTACAAATCATATAGTATATAGAGTAATAAATAGTACATTACTATATGTAATGCTTTATATAGTGTAGTACAATGATTATAGAATACTACAATAACACTGTAAATGTATAGTATGTTTACAGTATATGGTAAAGATATCATTTCATGCCCGATGCAGTGCACCTTGGTAGACACCTGTATCTTGAAATGCTCCTCTAAAAGGCAAGGAGTTATACTATGAAGTTTTCTTATGTTTATGGAGAGATTTATAAACGTAATCCTCAAATGTCTTCGTATTCAGCAGGGGCATGCAACCTTTTCAACCAACTGAGCCATTTTGGTTTCTAAATGAATGTAGCAAGTTGTTTTATGCTGACGCAAGGTAGTTGTCTAGTTTTACCACTAGGTGCCACTAGTGTTATTTATCTTCAACCCCTTTGAACGCGGGGAGCCTGTGTCTGTCTCATACGTCTTTGGGGGACACCACAGGGCATTCACACAGTAGGGACAATTTTCCGAGGTGCCAATCAACCTACCGTGCATGTTTTTGGGCTGGGGGAAACCAGAGAACCCGGAGGCACAGGGGAAACACACACACACACACACACACACACACACACACACACACACACACACACACACACAGGTAGCAGAGGCGGGAACATGTGATGGGCGTGCTAACCACTAAGCCACTCTTCCCCTCCACATTTCATTTGTTCTAGGATGTAAGAATACTTTGTAAAGGTTTGTGTCAGCATCAAATCTCTTTTCTCGTTTATTTCACAATAAAGAACTCTTTTCACTACATTTAAAGAGAGAGAGCAATGGGTTAAATCCACATGTGATGCATTTAGTGCACATGTATTTTACTAAATAGGGAATCAAATCCCTAATGGTTGTGTGTCTATTGCACTAATAATGGATTTATACTTTTAAAGTCTACTAATCTAAGCAGCTAATTTCTTTCTTTGGATATGGAGTGCACTATGTAGAAAGTAGTAGCCATCATTTATTTACCTTAATTGGTGAGTTTATATGCAGTATGAAGAGCAGGATTTTGAAGTGTTTTTTTTTCTATGTGAGAAACTCCTGCAGAATTTTGCTCCATTTCTTCAAAGGTGTTTTTGTATAACATGATTTGACTCCGTTTAATCCCTAAATCTGAATCTCCAACTGTGACTAACAAAATTGCTACAGAGATGCAATTATGGTAATGAAGACACACAACATTTTGGATTCATTTCATTAATCACTGTAATTAGCAGTCACGTTACTCTTGAAGAGAAGCCCAGAGGAATGACATTCTGTACTTCCACCTGAGGTTCATTTCATTATCACAGTATGTCATACGACATACTGATTATGATTGTTTAACATTGAGACAGGCCACAGTTTTATACAAAATCCACCTACATTCCTAAAGAGTTCTCCAAGTGTGAGCTTTATCATTAGCTTCAAAATCCTCTCAGGAATCCTGTCAGAATAGCTCAAATTAGTACCTGATGTCTCATTAAGAATAATCTAAATCATTACAGACTTGACAGGATACGGAGACACACTCGGCAAGTACATTTTATCTTTAATGAATCAAAAACACAGGAACCCAAAAAAACAAACAAAAAGGAGAACCCGAAAGAGGGAACGCTAGAGAGAACCCGAGAGAGGGGGAGCAAACGCACCCAAGAGAGGGAGAGAACACAAGAGATGGGGGGAGAGAACGCTAGACAATGGGAAGAACTCCAGAGGTTAGGGACAGGGCTCAAGAGAGAACAGGCCAGAACACAAGGAACAAAAAGAAATAAAGGCAGGAATCTAACAGCAGAACACAATACTCAACTCTGCTATCAAAGAAACATGGCTAACCAAAAAAGGGAAAATCAGGGAAGAAACACAGGTAAAGCAAACAAATGCAAAATGAACCAAGTGACCCACCATAACACAATGAAATAACACAAGCAGCACGTCGACACACCAAAAAAAAAAAAAACTGCAATGAACCAACACAAGCAAAAGGAAAGGAGGGAAACTTAAAACAAAAGGCAACGAGGAGCAGGTGGGAAAAATTAGGGGGTAGGGGACAGGGAATAGGGCATAGGGGAAAAAGGGCTCAATGGCGACCCCTATTGGTCCAGGCAGCCCAGGTCCAAAGTCTGACAATTAACATTTTATTCTCTTTTCAAAATGGAAGCAATCTATTGGTTGTGAGCATGAGGGGGAACCTGCAAGCTGACTGGTCAGTTTCACAGGCCCATGATGTCATCTGGACCAGGTGTTTGATTGGAATCATGCTGCAGTGTTGGTAAGAGTCTTGCCATGACGTGAAAATGACTTTCACAACCCCACCTTGGTAGCAGAGTTTGGTTGTTCCTCACCCAGTTTTAATCCTCCTACACCTTACTGTTTCAGTTCATGACTGGTTGATTCAGATTTTTCTTTTGTTCACCGACTTTGCATTTTGTAACTTTACAGTACTGTGTGTGTGTGTGTGTGTGTGTGTGTGTGTGTGTGTGTGTATATATATATATATATATATATATATATATATATATATATATATATAGAGAGAGAGAGAGAGAGAGAGAGATAGAGATAGATAGATAGATCACACATATGTATATATTTGTCATTTCTAACTAATAATTAAGGAGGATTAAGGAGTTCCATCATGAATAATCCAAACTGCTTATATAGATTGTTTTTTTTATTTCCAATGCAATACAGCAAACAATGCTCAGTTTTCTGATTTATGTATATTTTGTGGCAGATGAAATGATGTAGAAACAGATTGCAGATGCAGTGAGTTGGTTCTGCCACACGGGAATGCTGTAAGTCTCGCTGTAGATTGAAGTTAATTCATTCATTCATCTTCTACCGCTTTATCCGATCTTCCCTCGGGTCACGGGGAGCCTGTGCCTATCTCAGGCGTCTATGGGCATTAAGGCAGGATACACCCTGGATGGAATGCCAACCCATCACAGGACACACACTCACATACACATTCATACACTAGGGACAATTTTACAATGTGCCAATCAACCTACTGTGCATGTTTTTGGACCAGTGGGGGAAACCGTAGAACCCGGAGAAAAACCCCCTGAGCCACGGGGAGAATATGCACACACACATGACCGAGACGGGAATCAAACCCGGATCTAGATTTATATTAATTGCTTCAGTAATATATGTTAAGTGATCCATACAGACATGTAATCTATTTAAATTACATTTAATTATTTATTGAAAAGAAATACTTACAAATCTACAAAATCTAAACATTATTTTATCCTGTTCAGGCTACACATTCTGAATAGGTTCAGCTGTTTGGGAAGACAAAAAATACATTTAATTATAAAACTGTACGTCATAAATTATAAACCATACAACCAACTCTCATAATTGCTCTAATATAGTTACTACAAGTTTTAAAAAGAAGTGGATAATTAGGGGACAGAGAAAAATTTAATTCACTTTTATGTTCCAGACAGGCTCTTTACAGCGAATTATGAGTAATGCCCAAACACAATTTTAAAAAATGCAAACCGAGCAGCAGAAGGTCTGAGTCCAAGTAGAGAGAGAGAGAGAGAGAGAGAGAAGCAGAGAAAAGGCAGTAATATGTCAGGGTGCAGGCCAGTCATCTTCCTGGGGTTCAGACTTGTAAGGCTCGATGGACATGCTCATGTCGACCGGGATGGAGAACTCTACACATTTCTCTGAGAACATGTTCAGAGCGATGCCATCACACTGAAGGGCAAAATCATCCTCTACAGCACAGCAATCTTTATCTGAAAATACCAGATGTTATCTGTAATTTTTCTCTTTCTTTCTTTCTTTCTTTCTTTCTTTCTTTCTTTCTTTCTATCTACCACCTTTGTGTAGTTAATTGTTTCATTCTTTTATCAGCTTTAGTTTTAGTTTATTTATTAATTTATGAAGGTTGCTGACTCAAGCAGAAACTGAGGATAAATTTTGAACTTGTAAAATCCTGTGGTCAGATTGTCAGAGCTGTGAAAACAGTTACCATTAGTTTCACTGGCACTCATTTCCTGGAAAGTTGTGGTCCTGAACACTACAGTGACATTGAGGCAATTCCTCACGTAGCATGCGTCACTGTGCTGACAGGCTAATGGAATCTCTGTGTGACTCAAACACGAAGCCATGGGTGTGAAGGGGGATTGAGGTTCAAGACAGTTAATGTCTAGCAATGCTTTACTGTTCTAATTCTATGCTACCAGATTACTAAAACTGGTTACTAAATCAAGTTAGTAAAAACCTAAAAAACTACTGATTAAAACATCAGTAATCTTATTTCTAGATAAGTGACGTGTCTTGTGTGTGTGTGTGTGTGTGTGTGTGTGTGTGTGTGTGTGTGTGTGTGTGTGTGTGTGTGTGTGTGTGTGTGTGTGTGAGGGGAAGGGTTTTATGAGTGTGTCAAATGTACCCCTATAAGATTCACACTCAATATGGAACCTGCATGTGTTTCATACCACCCCTGCTGTTAGCTTAGTACATATAACACACTCTCTCTCATAACACACACACACACACACAGGATTGAATTTCTCCCCTACAGTATATCTGCTTTTTTTGTGGCATTTTTAGAGTTGTTAACAGTTGCTATTAATACTTGATTGTGTATTATGATGGCTACTACTACTACTACAATTACTACTGCTACGACTACTACTACTACCACCACTACTACTACTACTAATAGTAGTACTGTTGCTATTATTATTATTATTAATATCACCTACTGTTTTGTAAAGATCAAAGAAATGAAGAAATTGTTACTTTACACTTGCAGATGCTTGTGTCTCTGTGTGGTTAGTGTGCACAGTGTAACAGTACTTCCTGCCATCTCACTTCCTTTTCCTTAACAAAGAAGAGATGGGGTTTACAAAAGGCAGTGAAGGCGTACAAAAGATGCTATTGACGCCTTCAGTGTCTACCGCTAACTTTTACATTTTAGCCTGGATATATTCTGACCTACTTCTCATGAATTAATTTAGCATTTTTAGTATTTAATGCAATAAGAATGCTCTCAATGGTCAGGATAGTTCAGCAAATGAGCAATTAAAGAGATACACTACATAGAGTATAAAGTATGTGTTGAGCACCATATAATCATGTTTCACATTTCATTCCACATTTCCTGTTCTAATAAGCCATACACACACAGGCTGTGGAGATTAGTGTACATTTATCTAGCCGAGTGTTTCAGGACACATCTTCCTCTTATTATTATTATGGTGTTATTCCACACCAATGGCAAATTTTACTACAACATACAGAGGCACACACACAAACACATACACACATGTATATATGTGTATATATTTCTGTTTTTAGTGTATGCAAAAGAATGAAAGTGCCCCCCTTGGTTTATATTGCACAGTGTATTATCAATCGCACCTTTATCCAATGGAGTAAATTATATATATTTATATTTATAAATATATTTTTATACTTATTATATATATAGTTAAGAGCAAGAACAAAATAAAACAGCATAGAAAACAGATGCCTGTTCCTCTTTTCTGAATTAACTTCCTGAGTAACAGAGATCATTAAAGTGTGTGTGTGTGTGTGTGTGTGTGTGTGTGTGTGTGTGTGTGTGTGTGTGTGTGTGTGTGTGTGTGTGTGTGTGTGTGGTGTGTGTGTGTGTGTGTGTGTGTGTGTGTGTGTGTGTGTGTGTGTGTGTGTGTGTGTGTGTGTGTGTGTTACTGTTAGTGAGTGTTTGCAACTCGGGGCTTCTCGGATACTTGATGACGTCTGGAGGAAGATCTGGCGGGATGAAATTCTCAGAATTCACCAATGTAATCACTGTTCACACACAAGCGCACACACACAGACAATGCAATTCTTAATTTTTGTACTTATTTATATAAGTTACATTTAATTATATTCTGATTTTCCCCCTTGTGTTGTAGTGATGATGTAATGAATAATATAATTCATATAATTCAAGTTTAAATATCTGAATATCCGTGTCTTTTTAATGATTAATATAATACACTGCACATTTGCTTTGTGTGTGTGTGTGTGTGTGTGTGTGTGAGAGAGAGAGAGAGAGAGAGAGAGAGAGAGAGAGTGAGTGAGATAAGAATGTGGTCTGGTAGTGCTGTTGGGTTATCTGAGCAATCTGTAAGCCTTCATGCTGTACAAGTGTGTGTGTGTGTGTGTGTGTGTGTGTGTGTATGTGTGTGTGTTTGTTTCCACATGCTGCATCATATTTACATGGTCAGCACAACAGAATATTTTCAGTGCTACCATGCAACCTGCTTGAGATTACTAGAACTGTAGCGAATGCAGTGAGCGTGTCATGAATGTAATGAATGTGTAATTTAATGGGTGTATGCCTGTAGCCAGTGTGTAATTGCAACAAATGTGATAGTCAGTACATGGTTGTAGCTAGTGTCTGACTGTAGCAAAAGATATCTGTATAATGGGTGATAAAAGTGAGTGCGATATGGCAAGTGTGTGATAGCAACGAGAACATTTTTTAGATATTGTGTAACTGTAATGAGTGTGTGATTACAATGTAATTATAATAAAGTACTTTAGTAATTGAAAAGTTACATTACATTTTGAAGTTACATTTTGAATAGAGTAATTTTGTAATCTATTACATTTCAAAAGTAACCTTCCCAACACTGCCAGTGCACCACTGTTTCTATTGTGTATAAGTAATTCAAGATACTAATCACTTCAGACCAGGAACACGCCACAAGAACAGCAGTTATTAACAGCAGACTGAGATGCCAGACATCTAGCCATGACAATTTGGCCCTTATTCACAATTCAAGTTCATTAGCTGTCTAATATATCCTACCTATAGGTGTGTATATAGGTTCCATGACATAATCAGATCTAATCAGTATTATTCACTTCAACTATCATAATGTTAAAAAGTAATAATGATATGCCTGGTCTGTGTATGATTATATGATAGCGCAAGTAATTATAGTGAGCGTGTGAGTGGAGAGGGTAAAACACCAGAATTCCTCCTGATTTCTCGCACAGTGTCGATTTTTTTAATGTAATTGGGTTAAAGGAGCAGGTTGAGCTGCTTTGACGTCATTGCACACCACAGAGACGTGAAACTAAAAACGTGCATCCAACACACAATATACCAGTAACACTCTCACAAAATGTATAAGACATTCAGCAAAGAAAACAGAGAACAAATGACACTAACCGTAACAATATACTGTACGATAAACCCACTACTAAACACTAAACAAGACTAAATTCATTCTATAGATGCAAACACATTCTCGTATATACTATGGATTACATTATAAAAAATACCATCAGAATGATATTGCCAGTTTAGTGTCTGATTTATCTGATGGAAGGAGACTAATATATTTTCATAATTTTCATATTTTCATAAAGAAAATGATCATCATTAATACTATGAAGGATAACACCCACATCCACACACACACACACACATTACATTTTCATCAGAACCAATTCATCTGTCTAATGAAAATTCATAAAATAAATTCACACATGCAGTCTATCTCACATATTACTATTTTAAAAAAGGCCACGTTACCTGTGTTTCTTTTACGCTTACACTTCAGACAGCTAACTCCAATGAAAACAAGGATGAGAGTTAGGATTAGTCCTGCCCACAATCCAGCAGGGAGCATCCATTGACCTTTAGGACAAGCTATATGAAGAAGAACAACTTAAAAATTTGTTTTGAACAAATAGCATTCAGAAAGGCAAAGTCATATTTGAAATTAATCCATATTATTTTACTCACTAAAATCTTCACATACTGCATCAGTTTCTGCTGTTCCAGTCGAAATCAATTCCCGACCCAGATCGAAACAGCTAGCAGCAAAAATTTAAAATCACAAATGGGCTAAAAATGAATGTTTGCGTTTGGTGGTTAATAATGTGGTTTAAAGATGAATAATTGGATATGATGATTAATAATGTTATCTGACTGTAAAATGATGTTGTCTGATTTGATGATGAATGATAGGGTTTAATGGTAAATAAATGGTTTTGAGAGTGAATGATGGGGTTTCGTGATGAATGACAGTGTGATAGTAAATGATGGGGTTTTTGATGGTGAATTATGGGGTTTGATGGACATTAGTGTGTTGTCACTGGAGTTGGGAGTTGGTAGCTCAGTGGTTAAAGCATTGGCCTTTGAACCAGAAGATCTGAAGATTGCAGGTTCAAATTAGTGGGCAAGGTCCTTAACCTTCAATTGAACAGTTGTAAGTCACTCTCTCTGGATAAGGCCAAATGTAAATGTAAGTATGTGTGTGTGTGTGTGTGTGTGTGTGTGTGTGTGTGTGTGTGTGTGTGTGTGTGTGTGTGTGTGTGTGTGTGTGTGTGTGTGTGTGCATGTGTTTTATGTAGCTCTCTTCACCTGGTGTGATTGCGACAAGGTGTGATATAATCATCCTTATTGTTGAAGGTTCCTTCTGGACAGGGCCTACACAATGTGTCATGTTTACTGTTGGCTAAAAATAATCAAATGTCTCATTTTACTTAAAGCAATATGGTCTATTAAATGTTAATCATCATCATCATCATAATCATAATCATCATACATAATCATCAGAGGTTTTCATGAATAGCGTGTACATTCTTGTGTTAGAAAATGTGTGGAGGTCTGAATTGCCATGAAACCACTGAGGTTAACCTATCAGTATGGCATAGCAAGTCAGAATTGAAAGTCAGAATAATCAAACTACCTTCTAGTAAAGGTTTCGTGCCATTTCATGGCTTTTAAAAACCTACAATTAGTAGTTTGCAATTACTCAATCATTTCCTGGCTAACATGCACCACAGACAGCGGGTAGCATATGAAGCTAACAATGAGCAATGGAAAAGCCAACAAGAAGTTTGGCAAGAAGAATGGCTAACATACATGTGACAGATGGTGTAACATGTGACAGCATGTGATAGATAGTGAGGTAAACATGACTTAGAACAAAGACATTCCTGATCACCTGATCATCATCATCATCATTATTATTCTCTTTTCTCTTTTTATGTTCTATATGGTGGATGCACGGCCTGAATACAGTCATAATGTAACTAAATTTTAATTCCTTTGTAATAATGTGAAGTCCAGGTACCAGTGTGACACTAAAACAGATAAAAGCATTTTTAGAAGCTACAGATAGAACAGATAGAAGCTAATGTTTTTTTCTCAAGTACATGTCAGAGTCCATACTTCATAATTTGAGTGAAAAGGTGTAGTCAGTACTTTACTTTTTACCTTTTAAAACCTTTAAAAGTGCATTTTTACCATTTCTGATTTATGTTTGTGTCTATGCTTGTGTGTGTGTGTGTGTGCGTATAACTCACGGGGATCTGAAACGCCATAGCCTTGTGGGCAACGGCGGACTGGCTCACATTTCTTACAGTCATCATACTTTACAGAATGAGTACAGTAGAAGCCCTCCATGCAAATACATCTTGTGTTACCTTCTGCTGTGCAGTTCTTTAATGTTTGCAAATGAAGGTCTAAAAAAAGGAGAGCACCCATAAACATCATGCTATTATTAAAACATATTATTAAAAGTTTAGTGAAAAAAACATCTGGCATCTGATAGTGTTTGGTGAAGATGGCTGGTATCTGTCAGTGTTTAGTGAGCAGTGTTGGTGTTTGGTTAAGAAGGAAGAATGATGATGTCTGTGTTTGGTTCCAAGGTTTGGGGTCTGATTATGTTCAATGAAGAAGGTTAGTATCTGAAAGTGTTTGGTGATAAAGGTTCGTGTTGGATAGTGTTTAAAGCTGATGGTTGGTGTCTGATGGTATTTACAGTGTCAAGAAAAAGTATGTGAACCTTTTGGAATTTCATGGTTTTCTGAATAAATTTGTCATAAAATGTTATCTGATCTTCATCTAATTCATTGGTATTGACAAACACAATGTGTCTAAAAATAATCTTGTCTTTATTGAACACAATCATTCAACATTCAAAATGGCAGTGGAAAAAGTAAGTGAAACCTTAGAATGAATAACTGGTTGACCCCCCCTGGCAGCAATAACCTCAACCAGGCGCTTCCTGTAGCTGTGGATCAGACCTGCACATCGCTGAGGAGGAATTTTAGCCCATTCTTCCTGGCAGAACTGCTTTAGCTCTGTCATATTCTTTGGACGTCTCATGTGTATGGCCCTCTTCAAGTCAATCCATAGCATCTCTATTGGGTTGAGGTCTGGGCTCTGACTTGGCCACTCCAAAAGGCGGATTTTGTTTTTCTGAAGCCATTCTGTTGTGGACTTGCTCCGGTGTTTTGGGTCGTTGTCTTGTTGCATCACCCACTTTCTACACAGTTTCAGCTGATGTACAGACATTCTCACATTATCCTGAAGAATTGTCTGATATACTTGGGAATTCATCTTCCCCTCAATGATTGCAAGCTGGCCAGGCCCTGATGCAGCAAAGCAGGCCAAAATCATGATGCTTCCTCCACCGTACTTTACAGTTGGGATGATATTTTCATGACGATATGCCGTGCCCTTTCTATGCCAGATGTAGTGATGTGTGTTTTTTCCAAATAGTTCAATCTTAGTTTCATCAGTCCACAAAACATTTTGCCAATACCGCTGTGGAGTGTCAATGTGCTCTTTTGCAAACTTAAGGCGTGCAGCAATGTTCTTTTTAGTAAGCAGCGGCTTCCTTCGCGGTGTCCTGCCGTGGATACCCTGCTTGTTCAGTGTTTTACGTATTGTAGACTCATGAACAGATATGTTAGCAAGTTCCAATGATGCCTTCAAATCTTTGGCTGTCATTCAGGGTTGTTTCTTTACTTCATTGATGAGTGTTCGTTGTGCTCTTGGTGTCATTTTGACGGGGCGCCCACTTCTAGGTAGAGTAGCAACAGTCCCAAATTGTCTCCATTTGTAGATTGTTTGCCGAACTGTAGACTGGTGAATTTCTAAAGTCTATGAAATAACTTTGTAACCCTCGCCAGCTTCATGTAAATCAACAATTCTTGATCGTAGGTCCTCTGAAAGCTCTTTTTGGCGAGGCATGGCTCACATAATCATGTTCTTCTTGTGCAGAGCAAACTCCAATGGTTTGAGGGGTTTTTATCAGTCAAAGTATCTGTAGTCCACACCTCCAAACTTATTATCTTAACAAGACTCCAGGTGTGCTAAAACCAATTAGCTCCAATTAGCTTTTTTGAGGTCATTAACTCAAGGTTTCACTTACTTTTTCCACTGCCATTTTGAATGTTGAATGATTGTGTTCAATAAAGACAAGAAAGATCAGATTTTTTTGTGTTATTATTTTTAGACACATTGTGTTTGTCAATAATAATGAATTAGATGAAGATCAGATAACATTTTATGACTAATTTATTCAGAAAACCATGAAATTCCAAAAGGTTCACATACTTTTTCTTGCCACTGTATTTGGCATTCAATAGAAAATCTTTGTTTTCGTGAGGAACCTCTGTGTATGCTTGTTTTTAGTGGAGAAACTTACCAGAGTCGCATGAGTTACATTCCAAACAGTTGTCCAAATAGTTTGTATTCTCAGTGTAGAAGCCGTGCGGACACTGTACACACTTTGTGGGTGAAGAGTCACTACACTGAAATGACACGTGAGTCCCTAAAGTAAAGAGAACTAAACATATTATTTTTGTAAAACATACTATTTTAAGAACAAGCCGATTAACATTTTCTTCCCTGTAGATTTAAATGTGAAAACTACATCATTATCAGCTTCAGTTATTATACGTAATAATAATGTGTACTATATACGATTATACAATTGATGAGCTCAATCTTTTACAGCAGTTTTGTAGGAACATTTTTGATATATGTATATATTTATATTATGATACACTGGTTAGACTTTTGTTGTCTAACCAGTGTATCATACACTGAACCCACACAAACATATTCCGTTAATTATTTAATCAGAATTAACTTTAAAGAAATGAATAAAATAATATATTACTAATTTAGTACATTTTTATCCCCATAATAGAGTAGTTCTTAATGTTATAGTTTGGGGAGCTTTAATCTGATCATTATAAAAAATTATTAAACCTGTAAGAATTAAACAAATTTTTTAACAATGTTCCACCCAATTCATAACACAAATTACAAACATAAACTTTTCATATATTTTTCTGATATGTATTTTTCAAGACTCACCTTTTGGACATTTATGGCAGCACTTGTTGTTATGCTCATGCATGTCTTCAGGGCAGGTCATTGCTAAAAGTTTTAGTTGTAGAAGGTTATTTAATTTAAAATAATAAAAAGTAATCTCCAAAAGATTCCCTTAGAGCTCTGTGTTTGAACTGTTTTTGTCTTTTCTCTAGTAAAGGTTTCATTTTATGTCATTCCTTCCTCTCTCTCTGATTTCATCATTCCGCCCCCTCGCTCTCTCTCTCACTCTATCTCTCTCCTCTTTCTCTGTTATTTTTCTTATTCAACCTAAAAGTCAAAGATGAATGTGAGGGGCATATGTAGATCATATCTGTATGTTAAGCAGAATGTTATAATTTAAAGTTATATTTTTAGCACTTGCTCTTGCATAGTTCTACTTATTTTACTGCGTAATTTATTTCATCTTCAGCAGGCATTTTTTGTCTGAGTAGTTGCTGGCTGAATACAATGAATGCAAAAAAAATGAAAAGGAATAATAAAAAAAGCAATTTGCTTATTTTCAGCTTTCATTAGTGAATTACACTGCAGCAGTTATCTCCCTTGGTTGTTATATGTGTGTAGCACATGAAAAAGCTCAACTCAGGAAAAAAGCAGAAAAAGGGCATTTAACAATATTATACATAACACGTTTTAATTTAGCCACAGACTACAAAAACAGGATGTCTGAGACAAAATAATTCCTCTTACTAAATCATTTGTGTTTGTGTGTGTGTGTGTGTGTTTGTGTGTTGTGTTTGTGTTTGTGTGTGTGTGTGTGTGTGTGTGTGTGTGTGTGTGTGTGTGTGTGTGTGTGTGTGTGAGCGAGCAAGTGAATTTACTGCCCCCTGCCTGTGTTAGTATGGAGAACACATGGATGAATTAAAATTTGATTTTTTATTTCAAATGAAATTCTCCAGACATATAATGTCATGCTTTTTTCTGTTGCATCAGTTCTAATGCAATGCAAATGTGTGTATAATTAAAACTGAATGAAAAAAAATCTTAAAGAATGTGTCATACCCAATTGTTACAATGTATAGATCAATTATTGACCAGTGGCCACAGAACACAGATATAGACAGGATAAATTTGACCTTGAGGTTGAATAATTAGGCATTACTTCGTGTTAAAAAAAACTCTCAAATCTTCTTGCTAAAGGGAACAAGAAGAAAACCACCATATGTAATACCACTGTCTTGTTAAAACTCTTTTGTGATCTGAACAGAGGAAGGTATATGACATAACCATTTATGGTTATGGTTCATCCACTGAACCATTTAAGTTTTGTTTTTACTGCAACCTTCACTTCCAAAGCAACCAATCTAATGGAAAAGACCAAACGTTCAGGGATATAAATGCAAAAAGATTATGGATCCGGTCTTGTAGGGGGAAACTATAGTGTATCCCTAGAAGACCTAAAAATGTCCATTTCACCCCACTTCTGGTGATTTTCATCTCGGTATGCACAATATGTGCAATATGTTTTATCTTATACTATCGAGACTACAGGTGTGTGTACAGGTAGAAGTGTGTGTGAGTTAAAAGGAATCATTCAGATCCAACTATTCTAAACCGTTTTAATTTAGACACAGAGGACGTAGGGACGTCTCATAAGTGAGATGTCCCTACTCCAGGGTGACGTGCAATAACCAGGAACTGCCTCATACATTAACAACTGGTTATTTATTTGTATTGTCTTTATCTATAATTCCCTCTAATAAATTGTCTCAGGTAAAAAAATAAAATAAGCAGACAATGAATGACAATGATATCAAATAACACTTCTTAAATCCATCTTACAAGACAGGTGAGTATGTTTCAAGGTCTGAACATGTAGAACAGTTTCAGTTTTGTTCAATCAGGTCATTCTGCATACACAACCTTTGACTCTGTTCAATAACTCGAGCAACTAACACATTCTTCAGTCCCCACAACAACTCAATGCAATCAGTCAGTTTAACGTTCACATTTCAGTGCATTGGTACCACTGGAAATACCAGTTTATATATAAATACCGTTTATACCAGTTTGTAGCTGCGAGAGCTACATGGGATGAGTTTTGTAAAGGAACGATTAGCTGAACCAAACGAAAAAAATGTCGTCAGGACGGCAGAGTAATAACAAGAAAACCTCAAGCTTTTGGCGCTTCCAAAGCTCGAGAATTTCGCAAGATGAATGACGTGACACTGGCGACAAAAACAATCTGTCGTAGTCAATCCACCGTTTTGAGAAATATAGAAAAAAATATTATCCGACTGAGTGCGTATAGCTGGTAAGCAGGAAAAGAAACCGAACCGACACCAGAAAGTAGCAACACTCAAAAATGTGTACAGTTCAAAGAACAGAAAAAAATGTTTAAAACCCAGATTCTGATCGCGCGAACAAACGCAAAAACGGCAATAATAATGTCAGAATAAGAGTCCTGAAAAATACCTCCGTTACATAAAGGTTTCATAATCTGTAAGACCAATTTTGCTAAATTGCTGGTTCAATTTATATACCGGTATGTCAGATTTGGGAAATGAATATTGTCAATGAAGTAATAAATGCAAGCTGATAAACATTCATGTTTCGAACAGTTTCAAATTTATGTATTTATGTCTTATAAATGTCAACCTGTTTATTTGGGTCAGAAAAATACACTGCCGGTCCAAAAAAAGTCACACATATGCAGTTGGAAAGACACACATGGCACACATTCACCATGGCATCTTTTCAGTTGTCAAAAAATGTAATTGGAAGAGTCTGCACAAAAGTCTTCCCCAGCACATCCCAAATATTCACACAGGTTTAGATCTGGAAACTGAGGTGACCAATCCATCGATGAAAATGTCTCATGCTCCATGAACAAATCTTTCACATTTTAAGCCTGATGAATCTTGGAATATGCTTGTGCCATAAGGGAAAAAATGATCATGGAATAGCTTCAATTATTGGTGCATCAGTTCATCCGCCTCTCTCTTACCCCGATGCGCCCATGACTCTGGAACAGGGTACATCTGCACTCATCAGAGTCCTTCCATTGCTGCACAATCCAATCTTTATGATTGGCCTCACTGAGAAGTTGGTTTCTTAAGGTTACACATTTACATTGTGCTTGTAGAAATGCTCTCAATTTCACTATTAAACATAGCTATGAGTTCTTCTGTTGTTTTTTAACTGATCGCCAATCACAATTTTTTTTTACCACATTTCTTTTTCAATGATGATGGTATCATTCATTCATTCATTCATACATCTTCTACCGCTATATCCGATCTTCCCTCGGGTCACGGGGAGCCTGTGCCTATCTCAGGCGTCTATGGGCATTAAGGCAGGATTTAGACACCCTGGAAGGAATGCCAACCCATCGCAGGGCACAAACACTCACATTCACACACACATTCCAAGGTGCCAATCAACCTACCGTGCATGTTTTTTGGACCGGGAGGAAACCGGAGAACCCGGAGAAAAAAAACCCTGAGGTACGGGGAGAACATGCAAACTTCACACACACATGGCCGAGATGGGAATCGAACCCGGACCCTGGCGGTGTGAGGCGAACGTGCTAAGCCACCGTGCCCCATGATGGTATCACTGTCGTTTAAAATAATGCATTTGGACATTTTTTTTTACCCATTTTCAATATTTTCGGCATCAATAATTTGGCCCTTCTAGATTAATATCTTTTCCACAACCACCAAAGTATGCGTCTTGCGACATGGTTGTTTAAGAAATGAGAAGCTACTCTATTAGAGTTTCCAATTGTTTCCACCTGACACAATCATCCATGCATTAATTATTCAATTATCTATTTGCTTAGTTAAATCCAGGTGGTGACAATTGAATAGGCAGTGTATTCAATAGGTGTATTCAAAGCAGTGCTGTGACAAATGTAAAGAGACGCTGTAGTGGCTAAGCATGTTTGTGTAGCATCATCACCATGTTGCTCTTCCATCTATATCTTGTTTTATCTAACAACTCCGAAACAATCATTAAATTCTCATCAAATATTTTATGATATCAATATGTTAGCTTAAAAGATAAAAAAAAAGTTTGATCTGCGATTATGTGCGCATTAACAAAAAAAAAATCAGTGTTAGCAGTTGGAATTGTGCTTTTACCTCAATCTCAAGTCTAAACACATGTGCTTCTAGGCAACTGATGCTAAGAACTAAACTAGCTATCATATAGAACTAAATGAAGAGACAAAAAACAGCTGTTCAAAACCCTTTTTTTATCATTTAAAATAGATGTGTTGATATATTAGTAAGTCTCTATAAAAGGTAAAATTTCACTATTATTTTACGTATCATTTAGCGCTAACACGATGTGACAGATCGTTTTTTGATGTCATTCATTGTTGCAGCAAATATTTTGTTACAAGGCTGTTGCTAGGTGACAAGGAAATAAACACATAAAGCCATTGCTGGCTATTTATTGACACTGAGGAATATAGACCTGAAGTCTTTTAGACAGTGAAGAGTCAGATGCTTGTGGAAATGAAATTTCAATGTTGATCAAGCATTTTAATTTGGCAGAATATTTCCCTAAGACATATGCAGAGAATAAGATAGCTAATGTTTGAGACTTATAAGAAAGTGAATTCTCAGGTGTAGCTTTGACATTGCATGTAACTTTACATGTGCAAATTTGTAAGCCATAAAAATTAGTTGAACTAAATTTAGGCCAAATAATATCCACTTTGAACTAGTTGTAGCTGATTCATAAACATGAGCATGACTACAGTTAAATGTAGAATAATTATAATAAGTAAATCTGTTGATTCAAAAGCACAATTTTTTATTCAAAAGACCTTTAACAAGAAAAGTAACTCTCAAATTGTTTTATCAAAAACTGTTACACATACTATTTATATATAATAAATACAAATTGGGTAGCATTAATGTACAATTAATGCTGTAGGTTTAAAAAACACTTAACAACAGAACAAATAATTTAATTAGTAAAGATGCGAGTCCATTAATCCTGTAATCTCAAAGTGAAGTACGATCCACTGCAGATGAGTCCTTTATCAAATCTACAGTTCAGCATCCCTGGACTGTGTATATGCTGTTTTTGATGTGTATTCATGGACCAA
Source organism: Kryptopterus vitreolus (assembly GCA_030449085.1). NCBI lineage: Eukaryota > Metazoa > Chordata > Actinopteri > Siluriformes > Siluridae > Kryptopterus > Kryptopterus vitreolus. The sequence continues at coordinate 22,488,542 of JACRUU010000002.1, forward strand.
GAGTGAAGACACAGGGGGTTACACTCCGGCCTGGTTCACTCACACAGAGCGTCCTTTGTGCAGCCCTCATGCCATTGCAGTCACACGCACACACACTCACTCACACACACACACACACACACACACACACACACACACACACACACACACACACACACACACATATACACACACAGCAGGGTATTTATTCTCCTTTCACGTTATTGTTGGAGTGCTGGGCATGGAGATCAGGCCTCCTGGGTCTGCTGGGCAGGATGATCATCCCCAGAATGCTAATGATGTGCACGAAGAAGTACATGGACCTGAGAGGCAAATCATTTTAAAATTAATTTTTTTGCTGTAATATTTGCTGTAATTTCCTCAGTTAACTCCTCTTTTGAAGTGGTTCTCATTCATGTTTCATTTCTAAGCAACTTTCTCAGGACTGCTATGCAACAGCCGAATGGTTTAAAAGAAAAATTATGCAAATGACTACTATAATTCTTAAAAGTTAACTAAATTTTTGTAGTGTTAGACAATGTTTGTTGTGGAAAAAACCGAGGTGACGGTTGTCAAGCTATAATAGGGTTTTTTTTTGCATTTTGACATTTTTTGAATACCAGGCTCAGTTATGTGATCAGTATGTTGTAACACGTGTTACTTGCCTGTAATAAATGATCGTTGGCTCTATGGCCAGCACAAGGAATGGCAAGACAGTGTAACAGATGGTGAGCTGAGTTGCCGCCCAGGTGATGAAGTCATACATAAACTTGATAGAATGAGAGTGCAAGAAATAGTGGCGGAAATTCCTGCGGACCTGCAGATCACGATACAGAGCAGAGATTAGAAGAGAGACTGTGGAAAGATGCAGAATGGCTTTAGAATTGTTTGCACCAATTAGAGTTAATTCTGTTAAAAACAATGGATATGCAACTTTTATTTGTGTGTGTGTGTGTGTGTGTGTGGACTCACAGCACGGGCTGTTAATGTGATGGGGATGCCTGTGAGGAAAGTAAAGTAATATCCAGGGTAAACTCCATGCCACAGCGCTGACAATATAAACGTCAATGGCGTCCGGAAATATGGCACACGGTCGTAACACACACTACACAAACAGGATTAAACATAATATGTAATCTTTAATATTAATAATAGAAATAATAATAGAAATAGAGAATAGCCTGTATTTTGTCACATATACATTACAGCAGACTGAAATTGTCTCTTCGCATATCCCAACTTGTTCGGAAGCTGGGGTCAGAGCGCAGGGTCAGCCATGATACGCTGCCTCTGGAGCACAGAGGGTTACGGGCCTTGATCAAGTGTGGCAGCTCAAGTGTCGAACCTCCAACCACTGATCAGTAGCCCAGCGCGTTAAACCTCTGAGCTACACAGTAATGATAAAAATAACTGTAAAGAACAGTACCTCTTAAGCCACACCCCAGTCTGTATGTTCCAGTTGTCAATGAACATTTTGAAGCTGGTCGCTGTCTATTATCAGAAAAAAAAACTTAAATTAAAGAAAAAATGCTTTTTAATACTTTTGCTAATACTTTTACTGAAAAAGTATGAACCATTTGTTCAAGATTATTTGATGAATTTTTTAACAATAATTTAAGATGTATGTGTAGCTTTCTACTTTGACTTGTGAATGTGTTTTTCTTCACAGGCTTGTTGCTAGGTTAACTAATGATTACATTTTAGGAAGTAGGACAGAAATATTGTCACATAGACAGAATAAGGACATAGTGATGTTGTAAACAAAAAATAGTTATATAGTTTTATGATGCTGGTAAAAAAAAATCATCCTAATTAATAACTGATATGGTAATAAAAGATATAGTACATAATCATATTATCTAGCTGTAAATCGTTCATACAGACAGTGTACAGCAAAAGCTACAAGGGAAATGCAACAGTCCCTTCTGAATAATGAACAGTTACTGTAAGTGTGTTTGATAAATTACTAGGATATAAAAAGAAGGGCTGAAAATGTGCTAATCATCAGCATTAGCGTATTAACGATATAGAATAAGAATAGCCTTTATTTGTCACATATAGATTACAGCACAGTGAAATTCTTTTATTCGCATATCCCAGCTTGTTGTTTGGTAGCTGGGATCAGAGTGCAGGATCAGCCATGATACGGTGCCACTGGAGCACAGAGGGTTAAGGGTCTTGCTCAAGGACCCAAGGGCGGCAGATTGCCGATATCGGGGCTCGAACCCCAATCTTCCAGTCAGCAGCTCAGCACCTTAAACCACTGAGCACCCTCCTATATAATCCTGTCAGTTGATCGTACAAATCTTTATCATTTTTGTTCTTTTTTTTTTTTGATGTTGTGTAATATCAGAAAGCTAAATTTAACTAGAAATGCCAGCTTAGGAAGAATGCTTTGTTTTCGCTGCAAAGTGTGTAAGATGGCTCTGTTTCATTTTCTGAGCATCTCATTACGGTCACATGTCTGTGTTGTTCTAGTTTTACAATTTCGTAAATGCGAATGACTTAGCCATTCACCTTTTATGATGGACATGGCATAAGGGGAGCTGAGTGTTATTGCCATAAATGTGCATGTCATGGTGCATTGGGGTAGATGGGTAAATATATATATATATATTATATTTAAAAATACAGATGCATGTAAAGAAATAGAAATAATATACACATGGGCATGTAAAGATAAACTATTTACATTTTAAACATCAGTTTCATAAAATTTCATTACTATTTATGATAAGTTAATTCATTCATTCATTCATTCATTCATCTTCTACCGCTATATCCGATCTTCCCTCGGGTCACGGGGAGCCTGTGCCTATTTCAGGCGTCTATGGGCATTAAGGCAGGATACACACTGGATGGAATGCCAACCCATCACAGGGCACACACACACACGCACACACACACACACACACAAACACACACACATTCATACACTAGGGATTGGCACCTTCTCCAAGGTGCCAATCAACCAACTGTGCATGTTTTTGGACCGGGGGAAACCGGAGAACCCAGAGAAAAACCCACTGAGGCACGGGGAGAACAAACTCCACATACACATGGCCAAGATGGGAATCGAACCAGGACCCTGGAGGTGTGAGGCGAACGTGCTAACCACTAACCACTGTGCCCCTTATGATAAAGTTATACTAACATATTAGTGTACATTATCCAATTTTGGACGTGTATGATTATGATGTATCGGAAAAGGTGAAAGGCACTTACCTCGATTTTCCATATGTGAATGTTAGAGATGAGATCCCAGGACACTCGACCATTCTGGTCCAATCCGCTGATTCCATATCCCGCTGCATTGTGTACTGCATCGGCTGAACAGAGGAACATCTCATACATTAGACAACACAACACACACCAAACAAGCAGCCACATTGTATAGCAACATCACGCCTACACACATTATACTGTGTTCATAACAGCTCCATTAGAAACACCACATTATGCCACTGTGCTAACAGTACTCCTTCTGAGATGCTTAGTGAGCTCACAATAGGAAGAGTAACAAGGGACTGACTAACCAAGAGTCCATGCAAAGTAAAACTTGGGCCTAGACGCCTGGATAGAGATAAAGGCGTAAGCTAATCTGCTGAGGAACGAGGCTTCGCTAATGAATCGTGGCTCAATGTTGAGGCTGATGGGGAACCTCCTGGTGATGGTAAAGAACCAGACGAGGCAGCCGAGGCACACCATTATCTTCTGACACACGGCTCGCTGTGGAGGGATGAAACAAAACTGCTTGAGTCAAAACAGTTAGAAATCACAATACACACAATGCACTAGGCTAGATAATGGACCTGGCATGGTAAAAAAAACTGGAGTCTAGCTAATTAAGCAAAAATTAAACATAGGTTTATAAATATTATACTTTTTTATTATTATTATTATTATATATTTTTTCCATTAAAAAATATTTTATATTAAAGTAATTTGTTTCGTACATTCTCAAGCTCTAAGATCAATGTCCTCATCCAACCTACTTCTATCATGTATGTGATTGGTTTTTAGCTACATTGCCCCTTAAATATAGAACCTACTCCCTAATACTACTGTCGTTAATTCGTTTTTATTGTATGTAAGGTGCCCTTGAGTGTCATGAAAGGCGCCTATAAATAAAATGTATTATTATTATTATTATTATCATCTTTGTAACTATGTGTTAAAACATTAAACTTTAAAACTGCAAATCATTATAATTGAATGACATGAATAATACCTTTCAGAGAGATTTTCAGAGAAATTTCAAAGAATTGCTTTTTTTCTTATTTGTTTTTTAATTACATTTAAACTTTACTATGATTTACTGAATTTGTAAATCAACTTTTGCCTTGTTTAAAGATCAAAATCATTTAATTATCAAGGAAAGTTTTACATTGTGTTTTTCAATTGTTGTGCCCACTGGACCTTAGTTTTGTGGTTTCCTGTTTAAATATTTATTAAATGATCTTGTAATGAATATATAATTATTGTTATATTTATTATGTATGTATGCAGTATTGCTAAGAATGCTACTTGATTCTATCTGCCCAGTGGCATATGATAGCACCCACAAGCTAGCAAAAAGTGCTTTGTGAGAATGTGTCTTTATATGAATCAGTCTTTGTGTCTCACCACAGGAGAGGGTTCTGGGTGCATGTCGTAGCCATTTTGCTGTACTTTGTGTTTGAGTTTGTTGTGAACATGGTGTCCCTCAATGAACTCTGTGTAGTCCTTGTAGTTGCTGCACGGCCCCACCAAGATGCTCATGAAGTTCAGAGTATAGCTCAGATACTCCAGAAGCGATGGCTGGGTCCTGTAGCATGAAAATATGCCAAATCTCATTAGCTTAACTTCATGACAATAATCAGGTTAGCGCTAATAGACTAAATTTGACCACACAGCAGCACAAGCATAAATTCCACACATAAATTCCACACATTTTTCACACAAGCATAAATGATAAAAACTTTGACTTCACTCACAGCTTATGGTTTTACTAACAGTACACAGCAGGATAAAATTCACAACATTGTTTTGCTTTTAGGATCAAAGTAATCCCTGAAAATAAATGTTCAAACATTGCCATTTCAAACATTCATTGTTTCACCCTCATGTTTAAACTAATGTTTTTGCATGTGTATGTTAATGCTAGTTTGTTAGTTTGCTAGTATGTTAATGTTATAATTTTTACTATAATTAAAGTTTGGTTTTTTTGCTACTTTTACTGCTGTGGATTGTGTGAAGTGATCACCTGTTATTAAACTACTAGTACTGCACATGTGAACTAGTTTTACTCCACCATGGTGACTCATCCATCTGACTTACAGACGTGGACAAAATTGTTGGTACCCTTTGGTCAATGAAAGAAAAAGTCACAATGGTCACAGAAATAACTTTAATCTGACAAAAGTAATAATAAATAAAAATTCTATAAATGTTAACCAATGAAAGTCAGACATTGTTTTTCAACCATGCTTCAACAGAATTATGTAAAAAAATAAACTCATGAAACAGGCATGGACAAAAATGATGGTACCCCTAGAAAACACAGAAAATAATGTGACCAAAGGGACATGTTAATTGAAGGTGTGTCCACTAATTAGCATCACAGGTGTCTACAACCTTGTAATCAGCCATTGGGCCTATATATATGGCTCCAGGTAATCACTGTGTTGTTTGGTGATATGGTGTGTACCACACTCGACATGGACCAGAGGAAGCAAAGGAAAGAGCTGTCTCAAGAGATCAGAAAGAAAATTATAGACAAGCATGTTAAAGGTAAAGGCTATAAGACCATCTCCAAGCAACTAGATGTTCCTGTGAGTACAGTTGCACATATTATTCAGAAGTTTAAGATCCATGGGACTGTAGCCAACCTCCCTGGACGTGGCCGCAGGAGGAAAATTGATGACAAATCTAAGAGACGGATAATCCGAATGGTAACAAAAGAGCCTAGAAAGACTTCTAAAGAGATTCAAGGTGAACTTCATGCTCAAGGAACATCAGTGTCAGATCGCACCATCCGTCGTTGTTTGAGCCAAAGTGGACTACATGGGAGACGACCAAGGAGGACACCATTGTTGAAAACGAATCATAAAAAAGCAAGACTGGAATATGCCAAACTACATGTTGACAAGCCACAAAGCTTCTGGGAGAATGTCCTGTGGACAGATGAGACAAAAATCGAAGTTTTTGCCAAGGCACATCAGCTGTATGTTCACAGACGAAAAAATGAAGCATATCAAGAAAAGAACACTGTCCCTACTGTGAAACATGGAGGAGGCTCTGTTATGTTCTGGGGCTGCTTTGCTGCGTCTGGCACAGGGTGTCTTGAATCTGTGCAGGGTACAATGAAATCTCAAGACTATCATGGAATTCTAGAGAGAAATGTACTAGCCAGTGTCAGAAAGCTTGGTCTCAGTCGCAGGTCATGGGTCTTGCAACAGGACAATGACCCAAAACACACAGCTAAAAACACCCAAGAATGGCTAAGAGGAAAAAATTGGACTATTCTAAAGTGGCCGTCTATGAGCCCTGACCTCAATCCTATTGAGCATCTTTGGAAGGAGCTGAAACATGCAGTCTGGAAAAGGCACCCTTCAAACCGGACACAACTGGAGCAGTTTGCTCATGAGGAGTGGGCCAAAATACCTGCTGAGAGGTGCAGATGTCTCATTGACAGTTACAGGAAGCGTTTGATTGCAGTGATTGCCTCAAAAGGTTGCGCAACAAAATATTAAGTTAGGGGTACCATCATTTTTGTCCATGCCTGTTTCATGAGTTTATTTTTTTACATAATTCTGTTGAAGCATGGTTGAAAAACAATGTCTGACTTTCATTGGTTAACATTTATAGAATTTTTATTTATTATTACTTTTGTCAGATTAAAGTTATTTCTGTGACCATTGTGACTTTTTCTTTCATTGTCCAAAGGGTACCAACAATTTTGTCCACGTCTGTATATTATTATTGGATTGTGTGTGTGTGTGTGTGTGTGTGTGTGTGTGTGTGTGTGTGTGTGTGTACGTACACTACAGCCAGTCGTCTCTGTTCTGTATTGAGTTCCTCCTGTTTTCTACACTTTCCTGAAAATTAAACAAACATTCAGATTCAACTTATTAAAAGTGCATTAAAAAAGTAAAAGATGTTTAATATTATTAATTTAATATTATCTTTAATATTAGTTAGTGTTTAACATCTAATGTTTTACTATGATGTTAGTTAATTTGTTAGTCAGCATGTTTGGCATAACACTAGATTGTACAGATTGTATTATAAATCTAGTTTCTTTACCATAATGCTAGCTTGCATCAGCCTGTTTAGCATATTGCTTGTTTGTAAGTTAGCTACTGACCACAATTATGGAAGCATAACACTTTATTATTTAGGCTTGTTATAATTTTTTGAGGTAGAAATTTTTGTTATTTTTGTGGTATTTCTCTGCACTGATGTATTATCTCAAGTAGTGTAAATAGATATTTTAAATAGATATTAAATAAATATTTTTTAGAATACTTCTCAGTGCAAACTGATGTAGCTGATAAAAATCTGTTGTTCAAATATCTGCCTTCAGATTTATTGTTGTTCTTATGAATTAAGAAATAACAACAGTCTACCATCTTTCAAAGAAGACATTGTGGATGCTTTTAATTCAGCAGAATTGTACTGTTTTAATTGTAAATGGTCAGAAAATGCTGCTTAATTTTCAATAACGGCAGCTTTGACCATAAATTGTAACACAGTTACGGATATATGTGTTTATTTACATCAAGACTAAGTAAGCTGTTTTAATAGTAACTAGCTCACAAAAATCTAGTTTCTTTACCATAATGCTAGCTTGCATCAGCCAGTTTAGCATATTGCTTGTTTGTAAGTTAGCTACTGACCACAATTATGGAAGCATAACACTTTATTATTTAGGCTTGTTATGCTGATTTTGGGTTTGATATAATGTTCTGTTATACTAGTTCTGTTTTGTTATAATAGTTTATTATTATGATATATTACAGTAATACTAGGACAATGAAATGCTCGTACAACTCAAGATGAAGCTAGTTTGGCTATGTTAACACATAGTTTAAGTGTGAAGTCTTTATTATAATTTTAGTTTATGTTTCAGTTTGTTTCGTGGTGTTACTATGAAAATAAATTACAACAAACAGATGTCTCAGGAGGTGTGACACACTCAATACTACCTTACAAGTTTATAGCGGAAATTTTTTGAGGTAGAAATTTTTGTTATTTTTGTGGTATTTCTCTGCACTGATGTATTATCTCAAGTAGTGTAAATAGGAATTTTACCATCATGAAGCTGGAAGGCTAAAGTGGTGATCTTCTGCACCATCATCATCAGTGGCCTGGGGATAACAAAAAAACAAAGAAAAGAAAGTATGTAACGAATTAACTTTCTGACCCTTTTCTGACCTTTGAAAGAGGAATTGATCACTTTAGTCACATAGAGTGTTGTGTAAAGTGTCAGAACTTAACATATGACTCAAGTGCATGCTATAGTGGGCGTGGTCACTTCCTATCTGAGATTGAGGAAATTGTTGATGGGATCACATCAGGGTGTTTTTTAGAATTGTGGAACAATACAAATAAAATAATACTAGCAATTTACATGTGTGGATCTTGGAGAATGAGGCAAGTGCTTGCAAACAAATAAATTTTTCATATAACCTAATTCGATTGTTATTTCTGAAGATAACCACAGACTTCTAACATAATTTGTAAATAAATGCCTCTGAACAGAAAATCTCACATTCATGACTATGGAAATGTGTTTAATGTTTGTCTAGCAAAAAAGATTTACCCTAAAACCTCTACTAAATGTTCACAAGTAAAATCCATAATCTCTTTCTTAAATCAAACAATTTTCTTGTCTTTGTACATAAGTGAAACTTATGATTACCACATCACTGATTACCACATCATTCTGAGGGAACCAAGCTCCATCAAAAAACTTATTGCACGGGTGACCTTTAATTCATCTATTTATTATTCATCTACAATACAATATAGTTATCTTTCATGCCTGGGGAATACTAAAGATGTAAATACTATGACATTTAAATTTTCTTAGTGAAAATACACAGAGCTCTGATTCTAGTAATTAACCAGTGCAAATGTAAAACAGACCTTTCTATTAGGAAATGAAATGAAACACAAACTGCGTATTCATTCACAAATAATACTTCTCAGTGCAAACTGATGTAGCTGATAAAAATCTGTTATTCAAATATCTGCCTTCAGATTTATTGTTGTTCTTATGAATTAAGAAATAACAACAGTCTACCATCTTTCAAAGAAGACATTGTTGATGCTTTTAATTCAGCAGAATTGTACTGTTTTAATTGTAAATGGTCAGAAAATGCTGCTTAATTTTCAATAACGGCAGCTTTGACCATAAATTGTAACACAGTTACGGATATATGTGTTTATTTACATCAAGATTAAGTAAGCTGTTTTAATAGTAACTAGCTCACAAAAATTTCAGTAGCAGTAATTTCATTTCTAGGGATAGTTGGTGTCAATCCGAATCAATTTTAGTTTGAGACTTATGTGAGGTGTCATGGCCTAAATTCTGAAAATGGAATTCGATATGCCGCTACTTTAAGTGCTCTGTTATCAGATACATTTCCAGCCAGGGAATAAGTGTAAATACAGGTCTAAGCCAGCACTCTTTGTGTGACAATGAGAGTGGGGTTTCTGAGCCCTGGCGAAGCAAGGACAGGTAACCCGCCCAGCTCAGTATTACCTCACACCTTTGTTGCCTTAAGGGTGTGGTGCAAACTTTCAGCAAAATAGAACCAACAAGATCAGCAGATAAGGACCAAAATCCAAGTTGAAGGTGTGGCTGAGTTGAGTAACTGGGACATTTTTTTCTAAATGAGTGTGTATATGTACGTATATAAATAAATCTAAAGCAATGAAAGAAGCTGTTTATATGACACTTGTATGACCCTGATACTGTAGAATGTAGGCTAAGGATAAAACTTAGATTCCCTTGCTTATTTTGATCAGCTTCACTTTTGTTGCTCATCAGACATAACAGTAGCTAGGATTCTCCTAGGTTACTCTCCTAGTAACCTAGGATTTCTAAATGGACAGGATTTCTGATTAGATATTTACATCCGATTAAGACAAATATGTAACTTTCACTGCTAAAGCTGTCGCCTATAGGGACTCTCAAGTCAAGTCTTGACTCTCCAGCTTTATATTTACTGCTAGCTAGCTAACATAAGTTTCTAGCTCTTTGGTGCTTATATTAACTAGATAGAAGTGGGCCAGGATTTCTGACATGATCTTTCGTGTTTGCCAAAATAAGAACATTATTATTATAAATTATTTATCATCAGCAGAGGCCTAATTGACTCTTCTCACTTCATATTTCTTTTCTCCTTCCATGTGATTCATCTTTCGTCATGATGTGTTCGGCTGAACGGTTTTAGCTGTACGTCCTTTCACCACCAGATTGTAGAAAAAAGACGGCGCCATCATTTTGAGACCCACCCTGAGAAGTCTGTGGCCAGGATGCCATAGTTGAAGATGATGACCCTGCTGACCTGACATGCTGTGAGGTAGCCCATCGTCACAATCATCAAGAACCTGAATATATGATAGTAATGGATTAGTATTAAGAAGAAATGAGGCTCTATACAGACAGAAATAATGATATATATTTTTTTTTGTTAAACATATTTTACTTTTTTCATTATAATAGTAAATAAAACGTAAATGTACAAAGGAAGTACAACCTTTAAGAGTTTGTGCTACTTTTGTTAAGATATGGAGATTGCATATTTCACATATCTTAACATGTGTATACTTGTATTTCACCTACTTTTACATAAAAATAAAGAGTTTAATGCGTATAAATTTGTGGTAAATTTTAAATCTACATATTCCATTTATTTTTGGGCTAATGTTGCACTGCAAAATGTAAAATAGAGCTCTTTTGCTACAAATTACCCACAATCCCTTAAAGAACCTTTTTTTAACCTCGGTACTCTCTTAGACAAAATAGGTTCTTCAAAGTTTAACTGGATAATACATCTTTTTTAGTCATGTAACTGGGTTTTGCTTTGAAACCATATTTGATTGAGGATGATGGAGCTTATAACTGACTGCTGCTGAATTCTGGGTTGTATTCGCTCAGAACAATTGAATTGAATTTTTCAATTGAAACAATTGAATTTTCGACAGTTCTATGACACATTACATTTTTAGACATGTTACCACCTTACTTATAGGAAATCTCATAGTTGACAAGAATTACAAAATAATTAAGAGAAGCAAATGTTATTTACCAAAAAATACATAAATTTTTTAACCTGCATGGACATACAAACAAACATACATTTCAGTCTGCAGAACTGTAACTTTTTATTTTTATGCTTTTTTTTTTTAACTGTCTTAAACTGACTAAAAACACAAGAGGTAAGGACCGTTTATATCTTCTATAACACAAATGTTTCCCCTGCGTTACTGCAACTTTACAATAAATAGATAAAACCTTTGACATCCTGTGAAAGAGCAATACTTAGCAGTAATAGTATCTTTGCTTTATATCGCAGCACTATCGAATGCAATGGAATGGAACAGAATTGCTTTTTCTCTGTTTTTCTTAGTGGAGCTCGAAGCATTCAGCTCATTCTGGTTGAAATAGGTCCAGACCCCTCTACCTTGTCTCTTTTCTATAAAAAGCATCAACAGGCAACAGAACAGGATTATCAGGTGTGTCTACACACCTCTTGTCCTGTTCTACAAGACGGAGAGCGAAACAATAACTTCCGCTCAGCATGTCTGATAATCTCTTACCAGTGAACAGTGTGGATGCTCGCTCTGTGGAGGATGACATAGCAAACGAACGCCATCATAAAAACATGCAAGGAATACCTGTAAGGTGAGACAAGTTTTCAGAGAGAAAAGGTCACAGGACAGGTCATGCAGGTTTCACACAGTCTCTCAGAATTAACCTGCATCGCTCTTACCATCCAAAGCAAAATATAATCAACAATGTGCCTAGGAAAGTGGCAACAGCATGACGTACAACTGGATTAACTCGTTGAGGACTGAGATACAGCCGAAACCAGAAGGCAGCCGTCAGACCAAACATCTGGCACATGATGAAGTTGACCTGTGATTGATAAGAACAGGCAAAGTTCTAATCCTGCATGCACTACATGCTTTACACACACGCCCTGACCACAAAACCCACATAAATAAACCTGAAACTGGGGATGTACAATAACAACATTCACATTCATCCCAATCTCTGTCATGGTTTCAGGTCTGAGAAACTTCTCACCTGATCCAGAGGTACTCCTAGGGACGTGCTGATGGGGCTCAGCCATGTGCAGCCCGTAGTTTGAAGCAGGATGTCTGATTTGGGATCCCTGATTTGCATCCCTAATCTCCTCCAATTACTGAAACTTCTCAAACTCCTGAAATCCTTTTTAATGCGAGTTGGATATCCGAATGTCATCAACACCAGAACCAGAGTTTTTACTCAAATAAAATTCCTTCCACACACAACCAGAAAACCTGAAATTCAGACCGAATTCCACCGCAGCAACATCATCTACAATGATCTCGGTCACTTGGAGAAGTTGGAGAAGGTTTGGATAACAGGCGCGGCCCAGAATAGGGAGTTGAACATGTTGCCAGATTGGAACTAAATAGTCATAATATCTATAACATACATTTCTATAGATACCTTACTATATATATATATATATATATATATATATATATATATATATATATATATATATAATATAATATCTATATATTAACTATACAACTGACCATTAAAATTCATTCCATTTAGAAGTTAAAATCATTTCATAAATTTGTGTTTTTTAAAATACTAAAATGCAGTATTAGCTATATAAATATAGGTTTGCTGTATTAGCTATATAAATATATATTTCATTAATTGTAGCTATATGAAACAGTAATAACTATACAGATTTCTTTTGCCATGCTATTATTATTATTATTATTATTATCATCATCATTATTATTAGAGGTTGTGAACCGAAAGCAAACGGCTATAAATGTTATTATCAGATCAATCATGAAATTTAGTTAAAAAGCAGAAACAAATGAAAAAAAAAACCATTACTTGTACCATCTGATTTAATCTGGCAACCAAACTATAGTCACGCCCTCAATTTGTTACTCCCACTAGACGCTACTCTATATAACATGTGATGGGACTCAGGGTTTATTGGGGGGTTTGTTGTTCTGTTTTATATTCTATTTTTTATTTATTTTATTTAAGAGGAATTGGGGTTCTGGTGGTGACGAATTTGTTTGGATATGGTTATTAATGTGACTTCAATTTATTAACAGCGTTCACATTGCCATGGAAACAGGAGCCAAAATGTAATTATATTTTAATCATAAAAAACTCAAAAAGCCTTCGTATGCGCGCAGTTATTTTTCACATTAATCAAAATATGATTATAAATAATTTTTTTACTTTCGAAAGGATTTCTGTCGTCCACGTGGCGCCCTCTGCTGCTCACCATTGAGAAAACTGCAATTATAGTAACACTTAACATTGATGGTGTCTGGGAGACCACTTGATCCAGAGTGACTTACAAAGATCTCATTTATTCACCTGATCTGCTGACGGTTAAGCACAGAGGCAGCAGCTTGGTGTTGATCTGAACTCACAAATTTTGATTAGTCCAACCCTCTTAACCACTAAATGATTTGTTATTTATTGTTATTATAATAATTTAACAACATTTACCACCCAATGTTGTGTGTGTGTATATATATATATATATATATGGTATATAAATTGTTGGTACCCTTTGGTCAATGGAAATAAAAAGTACAATGGTCACAGAAATAACTTTATCTGACAAAAGTAATATAAATAAAAATTCTATAAATGTTAACCAATAAAGTCAGACATTGTTTTTTCAACCATGCTTCAACAGAATTATGTAAAAAATAAACTATGAAACAGGCATGGACAAAAATGATGGTACCACCTAACTTAATATTTTGTTGCGCAACCTTTTGAGGCAATAACTGCAATCAAACGCTTCCTGGTAACTGTCAATAGACATTGCACCTCTCAGCAGGTATTTTGGCCCACTCCTCATGAGCAAACTGCTCCATTGTGTCCGGTTTGAAGGGTGCCTTTTCCAGACTGCATGTTTTCAGCTCCTTCCAAAAAGATGCTCAATAGATTGAGGTCAGGGCTCATAGACGGCCATTTAGAATAGTCCAATTTTTTCCTCTTAGCCATTCTTGGCGTGTTTTTACTGTGTGTTTTGGGTCATTGTCCTGTTGCAAGACCCATGACCTGCGACTGAGACCAAGCTTTCTGACACTGGCTAGTACATTTCTCTTAGAATTCCTTGATAGTCTTGAATTTCATTGTACCCTGCACAGATTCAAACACCCTGTGCCAGACGCAGCAAAGCAGCCCCAGAACATAACAGAGCCTCCTCCATGTTTCACAGTAGGGAAAGTTTCTTTTCTTGATATGCTTCATTTTTTCGTCTGTGAACATACAGCTGATGTGCCTTGGCAAAAACTTCGATTTTTGACTCATTGTCCACAGGACATTCTCCCAGAAGCTTTGTGGCTTGTCAACATTAGTTTGGCATATTCCAGTCTTGCTTTTTTATGATTCGTTTTCAACAATGGTGTCCTCCTTGGTCGTCTCCCATGTAGTCCACTTTGGCTCAAACAACGACGGATGGTGCGATCTGACACTGATGTTCCTTGAGCATGAAGTTCACCTTGAATCTCTTTAGAAGTCTTTCTAGGCTCTTTTGTTACCATTCGGATTATCCGTCTCTTAGATTTGTCATCAATTTTCCTCCTGCGGCCACGTCCAGGGAGGTTGGCTACAGTCCCATGGATCTTAAACTTCTGAATAATATGTGCAACTGTACTCACAGGAACATCTAGTTGCTTGGAGATGGTCTTAAGCCTTTACCTTTAACATGCTTGTCTAATAATTTTCTTTCTGATCTCTTGAGACAGCTCTTTCCTTTGCTTCCTCTGGTCCATGTCGAGTGTGGTACACACCATATCACCAAACAACACAGTGATTACCTGGAGCCATAATATAGGCCCAATGGCTGATTACAAGGTTGTAGACACCTGTGATGCTAATTAGTGGACACACCTTCAATTAACATGTTCCCTTTGTTCACATTATTTTCTGTGTTTTCTAACCATCATTTTTGTCCATGCCTTTTCATGAGTTTATTTTTTTACATAATTCTGTTGAAGCATGGTTGAAAAACAATGTCTGACTTTCATTGTTAACATTATAGAATTTTTATTTATTATTACTTTTGTCAGATTAAAGTTATTTCTGTGACCATTGTGACTTTTTCTTTCATTGACCAAAGGGTACCACAATTTTGTCCACGTCTGAGTTATATATATATATATATAATATATATATATATATATATATATATATATATATATATATATATATATATATATATATATATATATATATTGATAATGATTAAAATAATTTCTACTTTCTTTCTATTCCCTTATGAATCTTATATGAAAATGCACTTATACAGTGGCAAGAAAAAGTATGTGAACCTTTTGGAAATTCATGGTTTTCTGAATAAATTTGTCATAAAATGTTATCTGATCTTCATCTAATTCATTGTATTGACAAACACAATGTGTCTAAAAATAATAACACCAAAAAAATCCAATCTTTCTTGTCTTTATTGAACACAATCATTCAACATTCAAAATGGCAGTGGAAAAAGTAAGTGAAACCTTGAGTTAATGACCTCAAAAAAGCTAATTGGAGCTGATTGGTTTTAGCACACCTGGAGTCTTGTTAAGATAATAAGTTTGGAGGTGTGGATTACAGATACTTTGACTGATAAAAACCCCTCAAACCTCTGCACAAGAAGAACATGATTACGTGAGCCATGCCTCGCCAAAAAGAGCTTTCAGAGGACCTACGATCAAGAATTGTTGATTTACATGAAGCTGGCGAAGGGTTACAAAGTTATTTCAAAGACTTTAGAAATTCACCAGTCTACAGTTCGGCAAACAATCTACAAATGGAGACAATTTGGGACTGTTGCTACTCTACCTAGAAGTGGGCGCCCCGTCAAAATGACACCAAGAGCACAACGAACACTCATCAATGAGGTAAAGAAACAACCCCGAATGACAGCCAAAGATTTGAAGGCATCATTGGAACTTGCTAACATATCTGTTCATGAGTCTACAATACGTAAAACACTGAACAAGCAGGGTATCCACGGCAGGACACCGCGACGGAAGCCGCTGCTTACTAAAAAGAACATTGCTGCACGCCTTAAGTTTGCAAAAGAGCACATTGACACTCCACAGCGGTATTGGCAAAATGTTTTGTGGACTGATGAAACTAAGATTGAAACTATTTGGAAAAAACACACATCACTACATCTGGCATAGAAAGGGCACGGCATATCGTCATGAAAATATCATCCCAACTGTAAAGTGCGGTGGAGGAAGCATCATGATTTGGGCCTGCTTTGCTGCATCAGGGCCTGGCCAGCTCGCAATCATTGAGGGGAAGATGAATTCCCAAGTATATCAGACAATTCTTCAGGATAATGTGAGAATGTCTGTACATCAGCTGAAACTGTGTAGAAAGTGGGTGATGCAACAGGACAACGACCCAAAACACCGGAGCAAGTCCACAACAGAATGGCTTCAGAAAAACAAAATCCGCCTTTTGGAGTGGCCAAGTCAGAGCCCAGACCTCAACCCAATAGAGATGCTATGGATTGACTTGAAGAGGGCCATACACATGAGACGTCCAAAGAATATGACAGAGCTAAAGCAGTTCTGCCAGGAAGAATGGGCTAAAATTCCTCCTCAGCGATGTGCAGGTCTGATCCACAGCTACAGGAAGCGCCTGGTTGAGGTTATTGCTGCCGGGGGGGTGTCAACCAGTTATTCATTCTAAGGTTTCACTTACTTTTTCCACTGCCATTTTGAATGTTGAATGATTGTGTTCAATAAAGACATTATTATTTTTAGACACATTGTGTTTGTCAATACCAATGAATTAGATGAAGATCAGATAACATTTTATGACAAATTTATTCAGAAAACCATGAAATTCCAAAAGGTTCACATACTTTTTCTTGCCACTGTATGCTTCTGCATTTACAATTCCTCATTAGTCATCAATGATCCAATCATATGTCTGTCTGTCTAAGAGAGTCTTTTAAAAATCATGTCATTCATTCATTCATTCATTCATCTTCTACAGCTATATCCCATCTTCCCTCGGGTCCCGTGGAGCCTGTGCCTATCTCAGGCATCTATGGGCATTAAGGCAACCCATAATTCCAACCCATCGCAGAGCACACTCACACACTCACACACTCGGGACAATTTTTCAAGGTTCATGTTTTTGGACCGGGGAAAACCGGAGAACTCGAGGTACGGGGAGAACATGCAAACTCCACCCCCACACACACAAACACACACACACACACACACCTCGGAGGCGGGAATTGCACCCGACCCTGGATGTGTGAGGCGAACTTACTACACACACACACACACACACATTTGAGAAGGTATTGCCTGTTACTCACAATCTAAACATGTTTATTATTGAGCAAACTGTATTAAGAATGTGAGAATAATTGTGGATACGGCTGTTTAAAATATAGTTCATGCTTTAAACCTATAGATAGATAGATAGATAGATAGATAGATAGATAGATAGATAGATAGATAGATAGATAGATAGATAGATAGATAGATAGAGTAATGATGTATATCGATATGTATATCTAAAAAATGTTTTTAATTATGTCAATTTTGAACAGGCTCCTGTTACTAATTAATGTAAACTCGTTCATTATTGAAACAAAGTATGTTTAGCAAACAAAATTGGGAATAATTAAAGATGTTTAATCTTCTAAAAATATTAATTCATTTCCGCATTAAAAGTCCTGTGTTTATCTTTCTTCCGCCTTAAAATGGTGACGTCAACGCACACGTGCTGCGTCTGGCCAATCAGAGGTGTGCACATATTGTGGGTCCGCTCCAGCAGACGGTAAACGGCGCCCGGGGGCGTGGCTTCATGTCCACGTGACCAATCGTTTGTGACATGCAAATTGGGTTTGAAGTGTTCCGCGGGAAATCCGAGTTTCGCGCGAGCGCCTTTCGCGCTCTCACCCGTGTCCCCCCTCATTCATTGTCAGCTTCCTGGAGCCATTTTTTTCCTTCCAGCGAGCGGCACAGCGGTAGCGGTGCTCGGAGCTAACTTTTTTTAAATCCGAGCCATCTGCGCGTAAATGACACTAATATTACCCGAAACCTCACCTCATCGACACTTAAGGTTCTAATCTTTTGAGTGAGATCAATATTTATGACATAAAAGCAGAACTTTGGTGTAAAAGACAAAGTGAGGTCCGAGAGGAAAGAAACGGCAAAAAAAGAGATCCACGATCATACAAGAGCTGCGTCGAGAGACGATGAGAAGAACGATCTCATCCTCGGCCCCGGAGAGTGTGATCATCACCGGGGTTAGTGGCTCCTCGCTGGACGAGAACACGGTCCTAACGGCCCTGGGCTCCAACACACATACAACCTACATCCATATCATCACCCCGCCGCAGCCGTGCCTCTCGCACTCTCCCGCCGTGTGTGTGTCCGAGTCACCGGCCGCGAGCCTGTATACCACCCCGACCGCAAGCGGACAGAGACCTGCGCTGGGACGGCCTCCGGTAAACAACCACAAACAACACACCTTTAATAATGCCTGCAGCGGGGCTAAAGCTAACCGACTAGCTTTTAAGTGCAAGTTTGGACATGCACCAAAATCCGGACTGCACACTTCATTTATCACTTCCGCCTTTCCTTCTCTAGTATTTTATATTTAGTTGGCATCTATTCTGTGACCATGGAAACGCATCTAGGACTAAACAGGAAGTAGTTTCTGCAAAATAGCCATTAACTAGTAAAACTGGCAGGAAGTCAGTAATGGTTCATCTAACTATTTTCTTGGAAAAAGGAACTGTTGAACTAATTACCGAATAATGGTGAGGGACGTTTATATAGAGCCGCTTGATGCATAGCGGAAATATCGAATCGCGGTTATTAGAGCTGATACTCAGGGCACAAATCTGTCAGGTTTCTTGCATGCTAACTATGGAAGTACTTGGTGACGTAAAACAGGAAATGGCTTGTGTGTGTTGGGGTATCGTGTAACATGGCATCATCAGATTCGGTTACTTTTTACCCATAGATGACAAATTGCATTCTGACTGAAGTTCACTGTTGTATTGTACATAAATTAAGCAAAACAACCACCGATTCAATACTTAGTTTTTATTTAATTGTATTTTCTTTGTGTCTATACAGTAATTGTCTAAACAGGAAGTAGAAAAAAAAGAGATTCAGGAATTCAGCAGTTTTTCCACATGTATGTGTGCTGTACAATTTAGAATGATGCGGCTACAAAACTGTTTAATACAAATGATAAAACCTTATGTAGACATTAAGGCCATCTCTAGTTTTTAAAGTGAAATGAAAAGATTTAGCTTTGAAATAAGTGCTAGTTTTGACATGCAGAAAATAATTTTTATTGCATTATTACTGGTTATAGCTTTTTAGTCCCATAGTTTTCCAGAATCCTATGAAAATTATGTGCAATAATTAAGATATTTATTAGCTATGGGGAAATAAATTACTGTTGAACCAGGTCTGAATAACAGCAATGGAATAAAAAAGAATTCTCATTTTTGCAGAAAATGAAAGAAAAATGAGTGAATTATGATCAGGTTCTTTATAGGAATACTGATCAATATATTGCATCATGGTCATTTTGCTCATGCACATAAGGTAGGTGTATTTTGGGAAAATATGTAAAGTAGTCTGCCTGAAAGGAGGATGTAGAAGGGCCTCAAAGACTTACAACACTAACTTTTAATTCCTCTGCACAATTTTTGCAATAATGTTTGTGCAATAGCTGTATGGAAATTTGATTAATATTTGCAACAATAACAAAAAATGGTTGGTACACTAATGAATATGCAAAGAAGCTTGAACTGAATTTTACACAGGGACACCCTAGGTTTCTACAGGTTTCCCCTTTCCTTTGATTTTGTTTTATTGCTTATCTCACAACTGCTGATTGGTGACAGCAACATGGCTACCAGTCTTATCTGCTTGTCTTGTAACTGCAATCCACAGGCGAAGAGGCGCTTGGCTCTCGATGACACAGACCACTTGTACACGACCGAAGTAGCAAAAAACCCCAAGACCCAAAATGGAGGCCCACTAGCTGTACTAAAGGGCAACAAAAGTAGGAACCAACTGAATTCTGGCTAGAGTAGTACTCAATGTCACTACAAGTATTGTTTTATACTTAATTGATTAACAAATTAAACTTTATTATCTATTAATTATAGAAATGCAGATTTAGTCAGTCAGTTTGTACAGGGTGGTATGGTCAAATGGATTCTTTACCTGAGACAGCGTGTGCTTACAGTTGAAACCAGATATTTACATACGCTTCAGAAATAAACACAACATTTTTTTCTTTTCTGTCAAACATTAAAACATAGTAAACATTTTCTGTTTCAGATCTATAAAATATTAACATTTTTTGCATTTGGTAAATGTCAGAATCGAGCAAGGGAGAAACGTTTTGGGTATCCTTCCATAAGTTTTCTTCAATAGTTTGCTGGAATTTTGCCCCACTCCTCTTGACAGAACTGGTGTAATTGTCAGGTTTGTAAGTCTTTTTGCTCACACTCGCCTTTTCACAAATTTTTTTATTTATTTTATTTTATTACCACTTTGTAACTAATTTGAACATATGCTTGGGGTCATTGTCCATTTGGAAGAGCCATTTGCGCCCTGGCCCATGTTTTCAGATGTTGCTTCAATATATCCACATAATTTCCTTTTCTCATAATGCTCATAACATAATGTATTTTATGAAGTGCACCAGTGCCTTCTGCAGCAGCCCCACAACATTATACTACCAGACCCATACTTCACATTTAGGATGGTGTTCAAAGGCTTCAAAGCGTCGACCTTTTTCTTCCAAATATTCCATTTATCATTATGGGCGAACAGTTAAATTTTTGTTTCGACAGACCACAAGACATGTCTCCAGAAAATGAGTTTTGTCCCCATTTGCAGTTGCAAACTCTAGTCTGGCTTTTTTTTTATGGTGGTTTTGAAGTAACTCTTCCTAGAGTAACCTTTCAGCTCATGGTGGTACATCACTCGTTTTACTGTGGATACTGACACTTGCCAGTTTCAGCCCACATCTTAACAAGGTTTTTTGCTGTTGTCCTGGGGTTCATTCGCACTTTTTGCACTAAAAAACGTCTTTGGGAGGTCTCTGGGTGTCCTTGCTGAAAGGTATGATGGTTGTACATTCCCATGTTTTTATACCTAAATTTTATTATTATTATTATTTAAAATTAAATAATTGTTTAAATGGATGAACCTTCAGGCATCTGGAAATTGCGCATAAGGATGAGCCTCACTTGTGGTGGTCCACAATTATTTTCCTGATGTCTTGGCTAATTTCTCTTGATTTTCCCATGATGTCAAAGAAAGATGCTGTGCCTTTATAGGCTGTGCACAGGTGTGCCACTAATTAACACAACTGGAATCAATTAACCTATCAGAAGCTTCTTAAGCTCAGAATGGAATCATCTGGAGTTTTTTTGTTTAATGATGGTAAAAAAAAATCGATAAATTGCTCCCTTGCTCTGACATTTACAAAATGCAAAAATATGTTAATAGTTATTGATCAACAACAGAAAAAGATTATTCTGATTTTAGGTTTGACAGTAAAGTAAAAATGTTTTTGTTTTATTCTGATTTGTATGTAATATCTGTTTTCAGCTGTATGTTCCAAAGGTTTCTGTTTGCTTGGATGTGCTAATCCTTCTGATAACCCCACGTAGCACCAAAGTCTCCACCTGAGAAGACCCGCTACGACACGTCTCTGGGTCTCCTGACTAAGAAGTTTGTGCAGTTGTTGGGCCAGTCATCAGATGGTGTGGTGGATCTGAACCAGGCTGCCGAGGTACTCAATGTCCAGAAGCGGCGTCTCTATGACATCACCAACGTGCTGGAAGGGGTGCACCTCATCAAGAAGAAATCCAAAAACAACATTCAGTGGATGTATGTAGAACAGGGCCAAGGAAGATATTCATAATTAGTTTAAACTCTAATGCATTGTGAGCAAAACAGCCAATTATTACTGTGATTGCTTAGTTTACACTTATGATAAGATGTTTGAGATGAAGCATTATATACTGCTTTGTACCCATTTCAAACTGACAGCTTTGCAACAGGAAATGAATGTACATTGCTGTGATCTTAGTCAGTGTATGTCTGCTAACCAGGTTTGACAGTTGTGATATTCCGCAATGTCATTGAGGGATTAATAAAAAAATGTAAAAGTTGATGAAAGTGATATTCATAAATAAATGATTACAATTGTTCAGCTTGCCAGCTGCATTTTGGAATTGGTCATTAGCAAGTCCAGATCACTATGCTGTAACTCACGGGTCACCAGCCTTTTTAATTATCAACAATGACTGGACTTAAAATTAAAAATTTTAGACATAATTCCATGATTAGTTGTTCTATTTTTAAAACGGACCTGTAGGTAACATCTGGTGCCAGCGTTTGCTGTGTTGGTGACCCCTGCTGTAACTTGCCGTTAAATACAGCGTACACACCAGTGAGCTTAAAGATTTTGTCCACCTGAGTAATATACTGATTATACTCCACATGGCATCAAAACAACTTTTGACTTAAGCATTGACTACTAGACTCTACCAAGTAATTTGTATCTGATGCTTTAAGTGCTATAAGTTGAGAGGTGGAGACCCCTTGAGGTAATGATCAAATCTCTCAGAATCCTGATTAGCATCCTGATGTATTCAGTTTCACATGTAATTGAGCATACACAGAATAAGACAAGATGTCCTCCTTGCTTTGCTCCAAGGCAGCCTTCTGACATTTGCTGCCTATATAATCTGTAATTGTGGTCTTCAGTGGTACATGAAGCAGGGGGGTGATGCACCATATTGGCGCACATTTTCTGTAACTAACATGTGTGCCACAGTAGCTACTCTGCTGATTTGGATTGATTCGTTCTGAATAAGAGCATCTGCCAGTTACTCTAAATGTATTTTGATATTTTTCATAGGATGAAATGTAGCTTTATAATGTATAATCTGTGTTATTTGTATCATCTGAGAGTGATTGTAATTTTGTTTTGGGCATGGTATGGATGAACCTAGCCAATTAACATGCCAACTCTTTCTATTCTTGTGTGGGGGTTTGTTAGGGGCTGTAACCTTTCTGAGGTTGGTGGAGTACTGACCCATAAACAGACTTTGAGCAGCGAAGTGGCTCAGCTGGTGCAGGAGGAGCGCAGGCTTGATGAGTTGATCCAAAGAGGCACGCAAGAAGTAAAGCAGATGACCGAGTCAATGCAAAGTCAAAAATATCCTTTCTTTATGTTTGTGCAATAATAGTTATTTTCTGTTCTAGAATGTGTGTTTAGCTTTTGAGGCTTTGCTTTTGGACACATGGATCAAGTTGTAGATCTTATGATTTTGTCTGAAAATTGGGAGGGACCAGCATGTGGAACACTGCTTCAATAAGGTTAGTCTTGCTTATGTTTGGTTTAGAGAAAACTTGGATTGGCTTGGCAAAGGAATACAAAAGGGTGAGTAAAGGTAAAATGTGTTCTAGTTAGGTCTTTTTGCGATTATTTTAGTAATTGTTTAGTTCACCAAGTAATTGATAATTCCATCAAGTAATTGCATAAGTACTACTACTATTTGGAAAAATCTACATTTTATTTCTGAAATTGCATACAAGATTATCAATTAAAAATTTATTCCATTTAGTGAATATAATTGCCTATGCGGTGGCCGTATAGCGTAAATCATGTAGCTACTAGTTTAATTAAATTCGATATTATATAAATAATAATCAAGGTAGATCCCTGATTCGTACAGATCATGATGGTTTGGTACCAACTTGACTCATGGTTTAATTTAAAATAATAATTTGAAGGTTCGCAGAATAAAAGACTTTTTTTCTACCAATAAAGCTTTTTAATTCATTTCTTAACCAGAGAAGGACTCATTACAGTCCTAGATCTAACAAAATTCACCAAAGTATTATGTTGTGGTTCCTTAACCACCACTACGTTTGCATATGTAACGTATCAAGATATCCGGCAGGACAATAATCTGAAAGATCAGACTGTCGTCGTCATCAGAGCACCCTCTGAGACCAAGTTGGAGGTGCCCGATCCACAAGAGGTCAGTCATTGTCTGTTGTATTTTGGTGTCTTTCACTCTGTTGAACTAAATGGACTATTTCACATATATTTTATGTTATTCAAGGAATTTTTTAAACTCAGATTTTCTCTACAGGGCTTGCAAGTTCACCTTACCAGTACAAAAGGACCAATTGATGTCTTCTTGTGTCCTGATGAAAATACCCCTGACAGTCCGGTGAAGAATGAAAAATCAAGTTTGAAGGGAAACCCCTCTTCTTTTATGAAAGTGTTAGATGGTGGGTTTGCTCTAAAGGTTTACGCTGTTTAAGTAGTGTCATATCAAGGTTAATTATAGGCGATTTACATGCTCCTTTTCTCCACCACCTACAGAGGGCACCTCGAGTTGTTCAGGTCCAGCTGTAACAGTCACCAGCCTTTCGCCTATTACATCCCCCTACACCAGCCTGCTTCAACAAACCGAGGACCAGAACCCTTACACTGAACCGCCTTTCATTAGCCTGGGCTCGCCACCTCACAGTGACGACTACCTCATGAGCCTAGGAGAAAGCGAGGGCATTTCTGATCTCTTTGATGACCTTGATCGCCTCCCCAATCTGGATGATCTTCTATGCAGCTGAATTGAATGATGGAGACTCCGGCTTTGAGGGTGCAAACTTGTAATATGTAAGATAAAATTTTAAATGATGCTTGGAAAATGGTCTACCCTCTTTCAGCCAAGAGGTTCCTGTGAGACACTAATAAAGGAGCCACATGTTACTCAAAAGTGTTTTCATCTAATCAAGTAAGTTTGTGTCCCAAGTAAAGTACAAGTAACATTTACAGTTAAGATTTTTATTGAGAACCTCAGAGGTAGCGATGTAACCAATGGATCTCCGCCACCTTCCTGGTGAAACCTGGCTGGGTCAGACTCATCTTGGATCATAGTTATTTGGAGAGGAATGACAACTTTTTGTTGTTTTTTTACACCCACTTGTGAAACTTGGATGACTCTGCCATTTTCTTAAATTGCCTTGTTTTGGGAGTTGGTGAGCAATTGCTTTCACATCTTTTTCTTTCCCTCAGCATTGGATAGCTCCTGTCCATCGTTGGTGCCAATAACTTTGGCTTTGAATTGTTCCTACATCTTCAGTCCTTAATCTGCATGCATGAGATTGCTCGTGTGCAGATTTAGGGCTCATCATTGTTGCATTTCAGCCTACAATGAACTACTGGTAAAGATCATATGGAATGGGTCAGTGGATTAAAACAAGTTCTGTAGAGAATTGTACAAGATCTTGCTGTCCGTGTTATTCTCATTATTACTGGTACAAGCAGTTGTGATTCATATCCTGCTCTTTATTGCGTTGGTTGCTGCTGCATATTTCTTCCACTGGTTTGTGTGAGAAATCACTTCTTCAATTCTTTGAAACTAATGAAGAAGTATAATTTGTTCAAGTTAAGTTCTTCTAGCCTGGATCCAAAGATCTTTAGAGGCAAAAGAGAAAATTCAGCACCATGATTTATTTCATGGATGACAGATCTGAGATCAAATAGATTTGAGGAATCTGACAGCCCCAGTGGTGGGTTTTATTTCAATTTTTATGAAGTGCACTTTAGAATTCCCTGGTTTGGATATATGTTTACCAAGCAGTCATCCTATCAAACATACTTTTTTATACTGATATTATCTTCAGCTTCAATGTTTAAAATGTAAAAGATTTTGTTTCTACACAGAAAGCCCTGATGTGCATGACTTGCAAGTCATTTGGTTGGTATATGTTGTGCTGCACATTTAAATTTTAAAGGGACTATTCACATTCATAGATTTTCCTGTACCACTAATTGTATAATATGAATTTGGTGTCTTAATTTCACAAGTTTTCCTTTTGTTTAGTTATGTCCATTTACTTTTTAAATGTTTGCATAAACTACAAAGATGAGAACCAGGTGGAAAAAATTACCTTCAAGAACATCTGTAAATTTCTGACCAGTTTTAGAACAATATTTTCCAAACAGAAAATTGTAATGTAAAAAAAAATAAAGAAAAAAGAAATAGTAAGTGACTAAAAAGGACTTGTGTAATGGAATAAAACCCAGATGTGGTTCTAGGCATGTTTTAAAGTGAGAAGTTAAACTGCGTACGTACGTAATAGGTATTATAATAGTAATAGTGGGTCAAGTGTAACTACCTTGTTTTTTTCCTTTGTTTTTTTTTTTTTTTTTTTTTATTACTAGGTAATAAACTACCTGTGGCCAAACTTTATTTTATATTAAATATTTTTTGGTTCAAAAATTCTACTTCCTACAGCATCACAGAAGTACTTTTTTGAACATACAAATTTATGTGATGGTGATGTCTTTGCATTGTTTTTACGTAAGTAGCAATAGTAAATACCTGGGATTTTAAATCACCAACACCTTGTTTAGTCTGTGGGAGGAAAAAAGAAACAAAACTGTCCACAGTCAAAAAAAGTCAGTTTCTCATTTGTCTTGGTTCTTGGTCCTCATTCAGTTTGTTAATGAAAGCCATTGCTGTAGTAGTGCCTTCACCAGCTATGCAGAGATCCATTGATCAAATGTTTAACATTAGTGCTGGCCATCAACCACGGGTAATATTAGTTCTTTGAAATATAAAAAACATTTTATAACCCCTTAATAGTTTTGTGGCAGTTTTTCTTTCACAATAGTCGGCTGTATTTGCAGTTACTCGATGTGCAATTCCTGCAGCCACCTAGCGATGAAGATGGATAAACTGCTGCAATGTGAACTAATAAATCCCCATGTTGCATTAAACTATTTTACAATTTACAAATGTTATCATAGTGCCCTCACTGGGTCTCATCTGGAACAGAATGAAAAACAAAGGTGCAAGGTTTTTTTTCTGTAAATTATCAAATCTTGACCTTCATTTCAGTATGGGAATTTTTAAACAAAAAATAGTATTTTGTTTATTCACCTAAATACCTGTCCATATTTTATCTTTATTCAGAAATAATGCCACCAGTAGGATATCGAAATTGTGGAATATACAGCTTATTAGGTAAAAAAAAAAATTAAGCCTACATCCGAGTAAACTATTGTCATACAGACTGGCGAGACAAATGTCTTCTGGTTCTTAAGATGTAAATCTAAAATTCAATAGTACAAAATTCAATGATAATTCTCCAAACAGAAGATATTTTACCAACTTTCCCCGTTTGATGTCATTAGAACTCGTTTGTTTTATGCAGGCGTTTCAGTCTGTAGTCTTGTCCTCACCACTTCTCACTTGGTTTTCAACAACACATCTGCTACTCTGAGGTCCTGTGTCCTAATCAGGTTTTTCAGTGTGTGTTTTCCAGCTCATCCATTTGCTCAGACAGGCATGTGAGAATCTTTAAGCGATTGCATTTACGGTTATTACGCGACAGACAGCAAGATTGGAAATATCTGCTGAACTTTAGGAGAATCCTCAGGGTTTTAGATGAGCAAAAACTATTGTTCCCCTTAAAAAAAAAAAACAAAAACAAAAAAACATTCTTTTCCATGTTCATGTCTGTTTGTGTAAGGTAATAGCAAAATGTCATATATTTGGCTTTTTTTTCTACCATGAAGGATTCATTCTTTTCTTTCAAATAAAATGTAAAAAGACAGTTTAAAAAATATTCTCATTATTATAAACAAGATTTATTTTTTGTTTCTTTTTCCGTGTTAAGATGGTTTGGCAAATGTGTAACAATAAATTAGTAAAATAAGGTGGGCATTTAATGCATATTGTTAGAAGGGAAAATGTATTTAAATGATAAAAATTGGCCCAATTGTATTAGTCACCTCTCAGATCATTGTTCTAATTAAATTTACATCTGGAGTTATGAGATTAAGATGTTCTGTAATGAGCATGAAATCTGCTTTCGGAAGGAGAACCTCACCAATATTTATTTCATATGAATTAAAAACCTTATACTAAGATTTAACCTGTCAACTTTTAAATGTTTTGCTCATTTCTCCTCTCTCTGTATTTGTGTTCTACGTTTCTTTAAATGCACATCTCTACTCTATCGACAGTTTCCCTGTGTGAAAAATGAATGTGTGCGAGTCAGAAGAGCTTGATGTTTATGATCCTTGATTATATGTTTTATAGCATGCAAGTGGCTGTGTGTAACTGTAATAAGGTTTATAAAGACAGTGTGTTTTGATAAGCTTTCATTATATGATGTCATTATCAGCTTTGATAAAATGAGAAAAATTTAAATAAATGTCTTATACAGCCTCTGTTGTGGCACGAAGAAACGTGTATTTTGTCCAGATGATAAATAAAAGCAATACAACACATTCCTCTTTTGGTTTCTTTTAAACTCATTGTGGACTAAACATTTAATATTGTCTTTCAAATTTTGAGAACAAAGAATGACTAGCATTGATTACTGTTTGGTGGGAAAAAAACAGTATCGCCATATATTTTATCACTCTCCATATTAAGTTGATTCTTATGTTGAATTTTATTTATTTGGAGATTAATGGTACTGATAAGTTTTTCCTAGTTCTGTAGGGAAAGATCAGGACATGGTGTGGTTTTGCACTCAAACTAATTACAATTTCATTGGGTCCATGCATTTTTATTCCGATTAAGATTCTTATTTGGAGCATTTTCATTGGTATTGGACTTTTAACAAAGTCAAGTGGGATTCTGTGTTTTTGGACAAAGAAAATACTATATTTTACAACATCGGTTTTCTAATGTCATGCATTTGTTTTTCGTATGATTCTTGGAGGCTGCAAAAAAATCATGTTAAAGAAATAAAATTAAAAAAATTTGTTAAACACAAATCGATTCAGGACGTTTATTTTTAGGCAATTTGTTTAATGCAATCAGTTATTCATGTTTCCATTCTTCATGAAATTGTTTAATGGAAGATGAGGGTGCCTAAATGATGACTGCTCCATTGAATGTTATGATTTGAACAGAAGCTTTTGAGATGTTAAGTAAACAGCTGACCCTCCTGCCAGTAAAAAAAAACAAACAAAACGCAGATGTCCATTAATTATTCAAGCATATCACTTTAGAGTGAATTGATTTTAAGAGCCTTTGAAAAGAATATTAAGTTATTTAAATTGTTCATAAAAATTAGGGTTGAAATAAAATAAAAAATAAAAAATGTGTGCTGGTTGGGGTACTGGTATGAATACAGACAGCGTCTTCTGCACTTCCTTTTTTCTGTGAAGAATTATAAATCAAAATGTTCAGAGGTACGTTATATATTTGTTAAACTTATCATCGTAATTTTAACTGTAGTACTGTTCAGACACTGATAGAAAAATCATTTATTGCATGAAATTGGTAGAACAAAATCTCCAGATCTTTTAATGACTATTTTGCTCTTTTTGGTAAAGCTGATCGCAGGTTCAAATCCTACCATCACCAAGCTGCCGCTAGTTGGCTCTTGAGCAAGTCTCTTAACCCCCAGTTGCTCAGTTTTGTGGGGTGCAAAAGAAAGTGTTCAATGCAATAATAGAAATTAGCAAGACATGTATAGCCCTTATACAGCCTGATGCATAGTTCTTGGACTGGTGATGCTGAGTAGTTCTTGGACTGGTGAAGTCTTACCTTTGCAATTTTATAACAAAATGACAACCCCCCCCCCCCCCCCCCAAAAAAAAATCCATTCCTGAATGTGTCACAACTTCTATAAAATTATAAATAAGTTTCGTTTCATGGTGCCTGGACTTTGGCACGAAACATTTTTGATGAGGGTGTTGCTATGTTTTGTTAAGAGATGACATAAAGGTTGTTTTTACATGTGATCCTTATGAGCTCTGCAGACATGACAATGTAAATTAATTTACTTTGAATTACATGAATACATGAATTTAAATACATGAATTGGCTTTATTAATACAAATAACAATAAACACTATGGAGAAAATTATGTACTAATTAATGTAACTTGACCCTTGAAAAAGAGGCAAGACTACCTTTCTTTGATGACGGAGACCAAGGGCTGCTCAATGACAATTTCTTTTCTCTTGAGACAGAAAGTGCTATACATGTTTGTGTTAATAATGTCATATTCATGTTACTTTTCCTGAACTTTTCCAAGCACAAACTGTTTCCTTTTAATGCTACAATGTGGTCGTTATCTACAATAGGATTGTCTAGAAGAAAGTGGATTTTGTATCTTTGTATTTTCTTCTGGGGGAGTCATGAAACATTACTGTCTGTGCTGTTAAGCTCTGTACATCCAGCATCGTAAAATGTTGTCTGTAGTTACCAATTTTTAATTTGAAAATCATCTTCCAGCTTTTGCACCCCCACATCATAATCAAGCTCTCTTAAACATGGCTATTTGAAAAATTTCAGCATCATCTGGGTACACTTAATAAGAATACATTGCTACAGCTATTTTGCCAATACATCTGATTGTTAGTATTTTTGATCACACGTGGAACATCAGAGCAATTCAAGCCAACCTGGCTATACCTAAATTATCAGAGATCTGAACGGGGGCTTTCTTATTGTCAGAGACAGTGTGTTTCAGATAAGGAAAAAATATTGACTCCTATCTGAACATCCTCCACCTAAAGAATTTGGGGACACACTCTCTCCGACCTTGGACACAGTTGATTCCATGCACTCCTAGTGTGTATCCATATATAATATATATATATATATATATATATATATATATATATATATATATATATATATATATATTCATTCTTCTTCTACCGCTATATATCCGATTTTCCCTCTGGTCATGGGGAGCCTGTGCCTATCTAAGGCGTCTATGGGCATTAAGGCAGGATACACCCTGGATGGAATGCCAACCCATCTCAGGGCACACACACACACACACACACACACACACACACACATTCACACACACATTCATACACTAGGGACAATTTTCCAAGGTGCCAATCAACCTACAGTGCATGTTTTTATATATAATATAATATATAATATAGATATAAGAATATATGTGTATAGACGTTTATAACCTATATACAAATGTATGTACCCCACCTTTATTTGCTTAATCATATAACTGTGTTCCATGTACTCTGTCTTTTATCATATCCATGAACCACATTGTTTTATATGTTACATTGTTATGAGATAATAGTTCTCCCTCATGTCCTATAGAATAGTAGTTTTGTGCTCAATTCTTAGGATAGGATGACTGCCTCGAATTAAAGATTGAATCTTAGTTAGTATTAAAGATTGAGACAATTTAATACTAAGATTATTTAATACTAACTCTTTAATACTAACTAAGATTCAATCTTTATTTCACAAATTAAGGTGTTATAAAGTTTGCGATACTCTTAATTGCCTAGATATATCCTCCTCCGCTTCCGCACGCCCTATCTATGTGACTTTTGGTGTCAAAATGATCCATTAATTATTCCCTATACAATGATATATGCCATGTTAGACTAATATATTCTTAATTCAAAAACTTATTAATTCCCTAGACCAGGGGTGTCAAACTCATTCTAGCTCGGGGCCACATGGAAGAAAATCTATTCCAAATTGGGCCCGACCGGTAAAATCATGGTATATATAACTTAAAACAACAACTTCAGATTGATTGCTTTGTTTTAATATGATCAACATAACATAACATAATGCTGGAGCCTGAGGACAGTGTGTCCAACACTGTACAAGCACAACATCCCTATTAATCATAAAAATCATAAAACTTATTTGAAAATTCTGAGGACAAAGAACACACAAACACACAATGTCTCAGTGATTCACAAAAGTCACATATTACAGAACTATATCAGGGTTTCTCATGCAGTACTTTAAGTGGGGTTGCATAGTGGCAGCCAGCTTCAGGATGTGATTCAAATGCGTGAGCCTTGAGCGCAGCTTTGTTTTGTTTATGCTCATTACAGAGAAAACTTGCTCACAAAGATATGTGGTTCCTGTAACGGTCGGGGTGCGCTGCACAGACACACGGAGATCCGGAATTCAAAACAAAGGATTTATTTAAATAAACAACTGAGGAGACGCCGCTCCCTGGGAACCAGGGCGGAGCCAGCGGGACCGGGACAGACTGGACAGGGGACCTGGGCAGAGCCGGCGGGACAGGGGACCTGGGCGGAACAGGCGGGACAGGGGACCTGGGCGGAACAGGCGGGACCTGGACTGACGGGACAGGGTACCTGGGCGGAGCCGGTGGGACAGGGGACCTGGGCGGAGCCAGCGGGACAGGGGACCTGGGCGGAACAGGCGGGACCTGGACTGACGGGACAGGGTACCTGGGCGGAACAGGGGACCTGGGCGGACCTGGGCGGACAGGCGGGACAGGGGACCTGGGCGGAGCCGGCGGGACAGGGGACCTGGGCGGAGCCAGCGGGACAGGGGACCTGGGCGGAACAGGCGGGACCTGGGACCTGGGGACGGGACAGGGTGGGCGGAACCTGGGCGGGACAGGGGACTGGGGAGGGCGGAACAGGCGGGCCTGGGCGGGACAGGGGACCGGGGGCGAACAGGCTGGGGGCGGACCTGGGGACCTGGGCGGAACAGGGACCTGGGCGGAACAGGGACCCCTGTGGAGGGGGGCCTGGGACTGACGGGACGGGACAGGGGGACGGACATGGGCGGACCCTGGGAGGGGACAGGGGACCTGGGCGGAACAGGGGGACCTGGGGGACAGGTGGGCAGGAGGCCTGGGCAGGCCTGGGGACCTGGGCGGGACAGGGGACCTGGGCGGAGCCGGCGGGGCCTGGCTGACGGGACAGGGGACCTGGGCGGAACCAGGCGGGACAGGGGACCTGGGCGGAACAGGGGGACCTCTGTGGAACAGGCGGGACCTGGACTGACGGACAGGAGACCTGGGCAAACAGGGACCTGGGCAGAACAGGCATGGGACCTGGACTGAAAGGGACAGGGGACCTGGGCGGAACAGGCGGAACCTGGACTGACGGGACAGGGGGGACCTGGGCGGAGCCAGGCGGGACAGGGGGACCTGGGGAGCCTGGGCAGGAACCCCCCCAGGCGTTGTGCGTGTCCTCGGGCTCAGAGGCCCTACGGGGCGTGTCCTCGGGCTCGGAGGCCCTACGGGGCGTGTCCTCGGGCTCGGAGGCCCCCACGGCATCCTCCTCGGGCTCGGAGGCCCTCTCGCACGGGGCCGCGGGTTCGGCGGCCATCTCGCACTGGGCCGCGGGTTCAGCGGCTATCTTGCACTGGGCCGCCGGTTCGGCGGCCATCTTGCACTGGGCCGCGGGTTCGGCGGCCATCTTGGGCTGGGCCGCGGGTTCGGGTTCGGCGGCCATCTTGCTACGGCTGGGCCGCAGGTTCGGCGGCCATCTTGGACTGAGTAGCCGCCGCACTGGAAAGCGGTAGGTCCCCCCCCCAAAAAAAATTCCTGGGCGAGTTCCCCCCAAAAACCTCCCAGATCAGGTTAATGAAGGTGCTTGCTGACTGCATGGGGGGTCCTCCCTGGTTCCAGACATCAGCCGCCCAACGAAGAGCGGGACCTGTTAACTGCAGGATGATGTGAGAAATCTTGGCACGTTCAGTTAACAGCTGGTCTGGATATTGGCTGAACTTTACCATGCAGCGAACCAGGAAGGCGTGGCAATCCTTCTCCAAGCTGGCGTAGCGCGCGGGGGGAGCGACGGCGGCACTCGCGGGCTTCGAGGGGGGCGTGTCCCGAATCACGGCCCCGGGGTGCAGAAACATGGTGGCGCTCGTGAGTCTGTGATGAAGAAAAAAAAAAAAGGAAAAAAGAAAAAGGAAACAAGGAAAAAAAACCTGGGTCGCGGCGGAGCAGCTATTTCCGGGTCCAGCTTACTCCGCTTATCCGTACCGCGTCGGAGCCTCGACTTCCGGGTTCGGCTGTCGCGGACGCGGCTTCCGTACCGCGGTGGAAGCGCGACTTCCGGGTTGGGCTGTTTTGGTCCGGGCTTCTGTAACGGTCGGGGTGCGCTGCACAGACACACGGAGATCCGGAATTCAAAACAAAGGATTTATTTAAATAAACAACGCCGCTCAAAGGAAGCGGCCAAACAGGCTAGGGAGCCTTGCGCGCTGCGCGGCGTGGTACCAGCAGTACCGGAGAGCAGGAGCGGACTTGGAAGTCCGGGGAAACTTGAGCAGGAGCGGGTGCGGACTTGGATGTCCGGAATCTGGAGCAGACAGA
This sequence comes from Kryptopterus vitreolus, assembly GCA_030449085.1. Lineage (NCBI taxonomy): Eukaryota > Metazoa > Chordata > Actinopteri > Siluriformes > Siluridae > Kryptopterus > Kryptopterus vitreolus. Next base: position 22,522,955 of record JACRUU010000002.1, read on the forward strand.
AGATGGAACAGACAAAAGGTTAGACATAGGAGATATAGCGGGTCCGCGACACTGCGTAAATGTTACGAGCCCGGACCCCGAATGTCGGGAAGGACCGGGCTTATATCGGGAGAGGGAGAATTGCGAACAGCTGGGGCCAATTAGTGTGTGTGTGTGTGTGTGGGGAAAGAGCAGGGAGGAGAGAGAGAGAGAGCACCGTGACAGTTCCAAACAGTTTTGCAGCGAAGACTGTCAAGTTAGGGTAACCTGGCAAGAGATTTTGATAAAATGTGTTCAAGCAAGCTGCAGCAAATTTGCCCTTCAAATCTGAGTCACACTGCAAGTCTGGTATTTCAAGTTGGATGCTGACGGGCAGTTCACAGGGATTCACGGTGAATTGGCGAGCAAAAAACTTTGAAGTCTTTCTCAACTTCACCAAAGTCTGAAAGCGTTTATCAAACTCCCGTAACAGTCCCGTTATCTGATCTTCACTATCTGTAGGCAGGCTAACAGCACGGGACCAGTCCAACCCTCTCCAGCGCACTGACGAGTGCGGTGAAAATATCAGCTGCTGTCCTTATAATCTGTCATCGGCACCAGCTCCACGAACTTCTCGGTGACGGTCAATGTCCCATCAACTCCGCGGATGAAAATGGCCAGTTGTGCAACAACTGTAATGTTCGTACTTTCATCAATTGCAACTGAAAATGCAATAAATGTCTTTACTTTTTTCTTCAACTGGTTGTCTAAATCCAGATCAGAAACCCTGTCAGCAACTGTATTTCTTGTTAGACTGATATTTTCAGAAGCCTGGCGCTTTTCCGGGCACACAATCTCCGCGGCTTTCATCATGCATGTTTTTACAAAGTTACCCACACTAAATGGCTTTGAAGCCAGTGCAATTTCATTAGCAAAAATGAATAAGCTTGCTAATCAATAATGATAAGCTTGCTTTTACTGCAGCATCACTGATGTCTCGGCTGTGAGTAAACGCAAACTGCTGTTTCTTCAGAGCCGACAAAAGTTCATTCACCTTTTCGCTTCTCCGCTGTGCCTGAAAGCGGTCATATTTGTCTGCATGATGACTCAAATAGATAACTCAAATAGACGAAGGTTATATTCTTTCAGAACTGCAAAATGCTGTGAACATACCAAACATACAGCTTTCCCATTGACTTCCGTGAATAAATAGGAGGATGACCATTTTTCTTGGAACACTCTGCACTCTGCGTCCACTTTTCATATTTGGTGCAATGAAGGTGCCAAATCACATAATATTATAAGTCGTAATAAATATTGCGGGCAAAACAAAGTAGCTCATCCAGGATGGCTCACTTGCTTGACATGTTTGCTCTGTCCAAGTATAAACCGTGTGCTTGATTAACACAATTGCTATTGCCATCCAGTGGACGCAATTGGAACAGCAGTTTGCAAAAATCATCTCTTGGGCCGGATCAACCCTGCTTATGGGCCTGATCCGGCCTGCAGGCCATACGTTTGACACCCCTTTAGAGTCACTTCAGCTGGGTTAACAGCGTTACATCGCTTAATAGTTAGATCTGGATACATAAGTAATGAAGAATATGATAGAATACGAGCCTGAGTTAGAACAATTTTCCCATGTTCTATCAACTCCACAACTGTGATGTGTATAAATAGTTACTGGGTAACCCATAGTTAATGTGGACGCTTTCTCATATGCGTAATACACTGCTGCAAGACCCTGCTGATAACACGGCTGATAACCTTGTGCTACATTATCCAGCTTAGTGCTGAAGTATGCTAGAGGTTGTTTTTTCCTTCCACTACAGGCCTCTTGCATAAATACAGCTGACGCGTATACATCAGCACGGTTACACTACATATAAGTGAAATGGTTCACTGTAATCAGGTATACCTAAAGTAGGCACTGTCTGCAACTCCTTCTTCATTGAATCAAATGCTACTAGTGCATCTGTGTTCCACTGTAACGGCGCATTTAGATCATGCAATCCTGCTTCTTTCTTTAACTCCCTCAATGGAGCTGTCTTTACTGACTATTCCTCTATCAAATCAGTGCTAAAACCTGTTAGCCATAAAAAGGTAATTAGATGTTTTACTGTTTGTGGCAAAGGAGCTTTACTCATGCCTTCTAGTTGGGCTATAGCTCTAGCACCATGTGAAATTACCAGCTCTAAGTACTCAACTTGTGGCTTGGAGTATTGCAGTTTATCTTTGAACACTTTATGACCTCCCTGTGCTAACTTGCCAAGCACCTTAATATAATCCCTATGACATTGTTCTAGGGATGTTGAACAGATCAATTAATCAACCATGTATTGCACCAACGTACAGTCCATTGACAAATATAAATCAGCCATAAGAACCTGATTAAATATGTGAGGAGACACATGTCCTTGTGGCATCCAGGAGTACGTATACTGTTTACCAACATATGTAAACGCAAACAAATGTCTGCTTTCTTTTGCCACTGGAACATTAAAAAAGTCTGAACATAAATCAGTTACAGTGAAATACTTGGCTCCCGGAGGGACATTAGTCAGCACTGTGTGTGGATTTGGAACATCAACTGCGTAGTCCTCTATTATATCATTTAGGGCCCGCAAATCATGAACTAAACGCCATTTATCTCTACCTGGTTTGACTACAGGAAAAATCGGAGTATTACAAAAACCAACTGCCTCTATTAAAACACCTGCTTTTACAAGACGTTCAATAGTATTTTTAATGACTGTCACTCTTTTCCAACATTACATGAGGAACAGATTCGGCTACATCAAACCACCTCTTAATATAGTTCACAAAATCACACCTTTCTTTTTTCATATTGGGCCTATCATGCCACTCTTTTCCAACATATAAAGCTGCCCCTCAAACCACCTCCTTACCTTCCCCTTCCTACAATGATGTACTGTGTGATCAGTTCAACTTTCTGTCCTGTCGTTTCTTCTTACCACATCTTTTCTAGGCTCCTGTCTTTGGTTGTGTCATAAATCATTGTAGAGTGAAACTCAGAAGATGGTAAACGTGCTTCAGGAACCTGTGCTTCAATAAACTTCCCCCATTTATTGATTACCAGGCTGACATCACTTCCTATCGGACCTATCCAGTAAACATTTGCTTTTGGCTCAGTAATCATCATCTGGTTTCTTACCCCTTTCATATCTACATATACACCTTCTGGAGAGCACCATATTTGTAACCCTAATTTACACAATGCATCTCTCCCTAACAAATTAACAGGTGTCTGATTTGAAAACTAAAACCGGTAAAGTCACACTTTTGTTATTACTTTGTAGACAAACTGGAGCAGTCATAGGAATAAGCTGTTTCTGTCCCGAGAATCCTACAATCTTTGCAAATTTCCCAGACATGGGGAGATGTGAGGCATAATTGGAATTTAAACATGTATAAACCGCTCTTGTGTCTACTAACATAGGTGTGTTTTTTCCATCTACTTCAATATGTAACATAGGTTCTTGTTCAGCATTAACAGTTATGATCGGTAACTGGTTCTCCCCAATAGGATTCTCTGGACACCCCTAATAACCATGTTTTGCCCTCCCCACCCCCCAGGGGTTTAATGGACATTGAACTTGACCTTGAAAAGGATGCTGCCATCCTCCTCCCATCCCACCAACAGGAGGCTGTTGCCATGGATGTGTGGGACACACAGCTCTGTTATGTCCCATCTGTTCGCAACCCCAGCACACTATTTGTGAATTTGAACGGAGGTTTCTTTGGACTCTCCGAGGCTGTCTTGCCTCTCCACCCACTCTGTCATGCTCTGGGTGTACACATTGACACCGGGTGCAGGATTCTAGTGTGCATTTGGAGGAGGTGCAGCAGGTCATCTCATCGCCGTAAGAGGAACAGGCTGGATTACCAGTGGCCCTCACAGACATCTGCTCTGCTTCGTCTTTCTGCACAGAAGCTTGAACTTTATTCTTTGCCTTTGTCAGCTCTTCAGCTGTAACATAGATTTTCTCTGGAGCTTTTCTCTTCTGTTTTTATTTCTGCTCATCCTCCACAGAAAACATAAAAGTTTGCCAGCCACATCTTCCAGTTAACCTTTATTTATTCAGGAGGTGGCTAGCATTTATCACCGCCTGCCGAAACAATGTCTCAAAGGGTCCTCAGGATCTCCTTCGGTTTCTTGCTTCCAGTTTCTTGCTTCCACACCATTATCCAATTTCCAGCTCCCTCATGGATGTTAGGAATCTACTGGCATATCGAGTGACATCTTTGCTCCTCCCAAGATCTTTCCAATAGAGCTTTTATATCCCCCACAGATAAAAGCCCCCCATGCCTCAAGATCCTATGTAGCCCACGGCACATATTGTCCCTGCGCACCTTTTATTAAAATTGGAAATTGTGGAGCTAATGTCCTAAGTCTCCCAGTTTGTCTACCCCGTTTCCAACTTCCTGAATTTAATAATACCTCCTCTTCATCTCCACTCTCTCTTCTGCGTAACAATCTACACCCAGTGCTCAATGTATTCTCTGTAACACTTCTTGTTTGTTCTGTTGTTTTAAAAGGTCCTGTCTATCCTCTCTTTGCTTTTCTGAACTCCAACACTTTCCTCCATTCTACCCTCCTTTCCATATTGCTTGCTCATCTTCTGTAAATCTGCCTTACCTCTTTATAACAGTATAAAGGAGAGCTATGCCCTTTACCTGTTTTTCTCTCACCTATATCAAAATCAACATTACCTTATCTGCATTTCCCCTAAAACCTCCACTGTCCCTTTGAGTAATGAAAATTGACCTTCAGGAGGGTACATATGGGGGAGAAGTATCTATCTCTTCCCCAGTGATATTCTTTACCTCACCATCTGACTTTTTTCCCTTCTTCCTCTCTAACTTTTTCATTTTCAGTAACTCTTCACCTTCTTTCTTAAACAAAGCCAAAACTTCTCTCTTATTTCTGTCTCTTCATTTCTCTCTGCACACTCTTTTTTCTTTAACGATTTAATCCTTATAATTCTTTATCAAAAGGTTTCCATTTCACCACACAATGCTACGTCAAAGGTCCCTTCTTTTGGCCATTGCGTCACCATGCTCTTGTTCTCTTTTCCCATTTATTTGAGATTTTAGTTATATCTTTACACAACGGTTGCTTCAACACTAAGGTGTCCACTGGAGAAATGGCAGTTATACAAATATATAAAATAAAACTATCTTCAATGCCGAACAATAACAAACACGTGCTCTATAACTATTTGCCCGCAATTCGAATCATTTAGATAATACATCGTTAATGTAGTGCATTTGGATCGACAATTTCTAATTTATCACATTCCAGATTTTACGACCACACCTGGCTCTAGCCGGGCTGGGCCATTCACAGATAGGCCCCATCTTATCTGCACTTCTGGCCCATCACCTTTGACTTCTGCCTCCCAAATACTCAGTTTACGACCGGCCTTAAATCCCAAACAAACCCCCATTGTCACAAACAAACCCCCACAGGATTGTAACGAAATTAGCTTGAATTTAAATATTTAAAATATAATCACAACAAAGTTATAATTAACGATAAATATTCAAATTGGGGTAATAATTAAGATCCGCAGAATCAATAATACAATTACTTGATCTGTTCGTCCGCCGGACAGACAATATAACTATTTACCAATTCTGGTAAAGGTTATCTTCCAGGCCTTAGAAGAGTACCTTTATAAAATATTTGAGCATGTAGCAAGATCAACACTCAGTGACTTCGAGATCATGAGCAGGACACAGAGAGACTTACTTGTGAATAAAATACATTTAATAATTGTGAAACATATAACACCAACTAAACTACAACATACATACACACGAATAATACCACAAAGTAGATGCTAGCGAAAGAGAGTGAGTGTAAGAATGCCTAGGAAGAAAGGAGAGTGAAAGGAGAAATAGAAAAAGGTAAATTAGAAATTAAGGGAGGAGAGAGATATCAGAAGGAATAGTAAATGACCAGTTAAAACAGGCGAATTCCAAATCAAGTTAGCTACACCATGTGAGAATCATCCAAGAATTAATATTCACCTTAAAAGGGGTTTCAGCTTAAAATTATGTTTCTTCAACTATTAGTAAAAAGGTACTTGCATTGGTTTGATGACCAAATTCCTGAAGTCAAACTTAGGACGCCTTGGAGATTCCGAGTTGTTAGAGCAAGAGAAAGAGCTCCTGCTGAAGATCAAAGTCCTTATCTGGTGCAAGCAGAGTACTTGATTGGAATTGCTGTTAGAGTCTCAGAAGAAAGTAACGGTCTTGGAGAGAGAATCTGAGCATCGATAGATGGGTGACCAGGCCTTTTATTGCCCTGTGGAGTTACACCTAACTTAGACAGGATGGCCAATAGGAGCCTGAAGATTTTGGCGGGAGAAAATCCCCTTTGTCTGTGGTCAGGCTCATCTCCACGCCTTAGGGCTGGTCCAGAGAATTAATACTATTTTGAATTAAGAATATCTTAGGCTAATATGGTGACCTACAAATGGTCACATGACGTATATCATTGTATTGGGGATGATTAATGGATCATTTTGACACCAAAAGTCACATAGATCGGGCATGTGGAAGCGGAGAAAGATAGAGATAGTTAATTCAGAGTATTGCGCACTTAATAACACCTTAATTGATGAATTAAAGATTGAATCATAGTTAGTATTAAAGAGTAAGACAAGTAGTAGTAGAACAGGGATAGTTTGGAAATATGTAGGAACTATTCATTACCGAGGCAGTCATCCTATCCTGAGAATTGAGCACAAAACTACTATTCTGTAGGACATGAGGAAGAACTATTATCTCGGAACAAAGTATCTATAAAATAATGTGTTCATGGACATGATAAAGACAGTACATGGAACCCAGTTATATGATAGACATTATGATATACATATACATTTGTATATAGGTTGCACACATGTGTATCCGCATATATTCTTATGTCTATACTATATATATATATATATATATCTATATATAATCTATATATATATATATATATGATATTGATACATCCCATGATTCCCATGCGCGCATGGAATCGGATGTGTCCGGGTTCAGGGCGAGTGTGTCCCTTAATTTCTTAAAGGGGGGGGGGTGTGTTCAGACAGGCATCCCTGTCTTCCCTTATATGGCTCCCAGTGTCTCTGGCAGTAAGAAAGCCCCAGTCAGATCTTTGATGGTTTGAAGATAGCGTGGTTAGTTTTTTGTGAGGATCGCCATTGAAGACAGATTTTATGGCCTTTCTGGGTTTTTCCCCCATCTCTAGACAGATAGGCACCAGGGCCATCTGTTGGATTAAAACAAAGGGCTCTCTGTGGTAATTAGTGAGATAGGGTCATGAGTGACCCTAGGGGGTCAGGGTGGTCGTAAATGGGTAACATGCGCTGCCGGCCTCTGAGTGAACCAGCACAATGATTAAGAAATTAATATTCTCAATTTTGATGTCCAGCCGCTACATATCCCCCCTTCTGGTGGTGAGGATGTACTTCAAAGGGCATCATCGGCCAACAGGGTCACTGCAGTCGGCTGGCAGCTGGATGAGGAGGGTTGGACGGCAGGTGAAAACTCGGTGAGGTTTAGCAGGGTTTCGGGAGGTCCCGTTTCAACCTCATTTTTCCGGCGGTTCCGTCTGAAAGTTCGGGGAAGCACAGCTGTGCATCTGTCCATTGACGCCTGTACTCCATTGACCCTTTTGAACAGGATTAACGCGAGGCCCAGTGTCAGTATGTATCCCATTATTGTGGCAAGACACAGAGCTGTGTCGGCGGCACTCCAGGCTTGGACAACCGGGAAGCTGGTTGGGAGAGGCACTCGGGACAGTGCCTGGAGTTCTGCATCGACTGAGGTGATGTCGATCAGTTGGTTCCCCCCTTCCTTAATCCTAAGTTCCAGCTCGGGACCCAGGGTGAGATTGAAGTCCTTGAAAAAGGCGGGTATTTCGATCTCGGATTCATATTCTTCACTTGGGAGAGGGAAGAGGGCCAAATCGCCGAGGTGGAGGATGGCACCCTTGGGCACTTGAATCCAGAAGGTTTGACTCGGCAAGTTGATACGGGTGGCTGTGTCATGTTTGTCATAAGTCAATGTGGCGGTACGGAGGGGGGTATTGACAAGCCATTGATCTCCCACGATTTCTGCTTGGGTGTCCAGGACTTGATCGCGAGGGTTAGCTTCGGCCGGGCAGGAGGAGTCCCTCTGCATAGGTTGCAAACCGCAGATCCCGTTAGTGTTGTCCCGGAGAAACGGCTTGCTAGGGCAGAGATAGTGAATGTCTTTGGTCCGGGTGCACATGCGCAGATTTGGTGCCAGATACAACTGCGGGTTGCTGTCGTGGTACGCAACCACCTCTGGGGTGTGCACCTTTATCTGGGTATTTCCTTTCCAGAATCCAACATTGACAACATCTTTGAGCCGATAGATGTTATCAGATTCAATAATGGGCAGGTTCAGGAGGAACGCTATTTCATTCTGAGCTGGGTCGACATGGAGCAGGATGGAGCCTCCCAGTGAGTAGGCGAGATGGGCTTGGAGTGAGTCGGCCGGCCGAGTGGTAGTAGAGGACAGTGTGTCTTGAACAAGGCTCAGAGGCACAAGGTATGGGGGGATTCTACCCATAGCTAGACTGTCAATAGAGGAGCTGACTTCCCGCAGCAGATCGGACATCAAGGCCGTGACCAATTGAGCCTGCGCCACGTCATTCTGCAGAATCGAATACAGCTGTTTCACAGAGTTTACTGTTTGGTTTAGCAGGGCACTATGAGAACCACTAAAGTGCCCTTGAGTGACTTGCCTACGGTCTGTAATGTCTGGCCTTGTAGCGCGAGTTGTTCCCTCAGCAAGGGAATCTCTGTCTGGATCTCCTTCATATGCTGCCTCAGGGTTGCTAGACTCACAGTGTTGACGCTGGTCATTCCTAGGTTAAAAAGGGTGCCTACAGCAGCCGCGGCTCCCAGCAAGACACCCAAGAATTGTTTATTTCGTCTGTTGTGCCCATTGAGCTCAGCCTGCGTGACAGTCATCTTCTGCAGTTGGGTGAGCATGTGTTTGATGTCGGCATCAGCATGAGAAAGGGCCTCTTCAGTCCACCGGGCGCCTGCCCAACTGTAGTGTGCAGCTCCCTGCGCGTAGTGTGCTCTGTAGACGTTTCGGGGATCTAGTCGTACAAACACTTTCTGGGTGTGGGTCTTGCAATCTGTGATCAGGAGTCCAGGTTGATCCCTCAGCACGATGCCTGATGCCGGACCCGGGGAAACCATGTCCGATTGCTGTTGTCCTCCAGTCAATTGGAGGCACAGGAGGGCGAACCACAGCAGCATCCTGGTACAGAGAAGAAAAGCAGTTGAATCAGCGGTGCAAGTTCTTAGAGGGTTATGACAGTTCGTTTTTGTTTTTGGATGTATTTGGATGTATTTGTCCTGTCCTGGTTTCTTGAAAATTGGTAGCCAGGCTTAGTTTGTACTAGCCCCCGCTAGTTCTACTCTTTCAGTGGCCACATGTCTCTTGATTTGATTGCGGTGGACCCACTTGAGTACTGGGTCTTTTTGTCCCCGGTTCAGCCTGATTTGGTAAGCGACAGGGGAGAGTTTGTTTACAATCTCATGCGGTCCAGTCCAACGTGCCAAGAATTTCTTTGATATCCGTTGAGAGGTTGTCTGAGGTGGCTGGGTGAAGCTGTAATACCAGACCTTATCGCCCAGATTCAGTTCTTTATACGATGCTTTTCGATCATAGTATGCTTTCTGGCCTTCGGCACTCTTTTGGAGGTGCTGTTGAGCAAATGCAAATGTGGACCTCAGATGCACATGCAGGTCTTCAAGGTACTGATGAATGGTGTAAGCGGTGATGAGGTTAGAGTCTCCAGGCTGATACAGCAGGTGCAGTGGCAATGTCATTTGCTGCCCCGTCATTAGCTCAAAAGGAGACACCTTGGTCGATTCCTGTGGCGTGGCTCTGATGGCCATGAGTACCAGGGGAAGCTTTACATCCCAGTCTTTTTGGTTTGCCGACACATATTTCTTTAACATGCTGACCACAGTTCGATTTGTTCGTTCCACTTGGCCTGAGGAGATAGGGTGGTGACTGATGTGTAGGTTTGTTTTCACTCCCAGTAGATCCCAAATCTGTTGCATGACTTCGGCCGTGAAATGTGTGCCTCTGTCTGAGTTGATCCTCAATGGCAGTCCGAACCTGGAGAAGATGTGGTTCAACAGGAGGTAGGCCGTGGATTGGGCGGTATCGTTGGGTGCCGGAAGGCACTCAACCCATTTTGTGAACTGGCACAAGACTGTGAGAAAATATTTGTTGCCCCTTGTTGACCTGGGTAGGGGTCCTACCCAGTCTATTTGGAGATCTGACCATGGAAATGTGAGTCCTCTGCGTTGCAGTGGGGCTCTGTGGTTCGGGTTCGCTGGCTGGAACTGGCAGCACACAAGGCATCCCCTAACATAATCCGCCACATCTTGCTGCATGTTCGGCCAGTATGCCACTTGTTTGAGTGTCTCATAAGTGGCTTTTGTTCCATGGTGTCCAGCACATGGTGCGTCGTGGGCATATATTAGCATGACCCCCCTTTGGCCCTGTGGCACCACAAGCCGTGGCGTAGTGTGGTCATCAGGGACATACCACAGGATGCCGTTGATCACGCGCAGCATGGGTTTGACATCATGCAGCCGTTTCAGGGCCGGAGCGGCAGACAGCCGGTCAGCTGAGATAGGGTGGTTGGAGGGGTCAGAGAGGTGGTGAAGAATAGGCTGTATGTCAGCATCAGATTCTTGCATGTCCGCTATGTCATTTGTTGAGATTTGCGGAGTCAGCATAAGCGGTTGGGGATCGGGTGGTGTGATTACCCGAGTTCGCTTGCTGCTGGGTTATGGCGGTGACAGTGAGGTCGTGCGATTGGGCCGGCGGGGACCACAATTCGCCTTGCAAGGCACCTGCTTTGGCAAGTGCGTCGGTTCGGTCATTGAGCTCTTTGTCTGTTCCTGGTTGCTTGGAGTGGCCTTTCACTTTCTTCCAGTAGATGATCATATCATGTTTGTGTGTGATGTCATCACATGCCTGGAACAAGTGTTGATGTTTTACTGACTTGTTGTTTGCAGTTTTAAAACCATTCTGCCTCCAGCTTGTGAGGTGGCACGTGAAACTGAGTCTTGGCATAGTTGGAGTCAGTGCATATGAGTAGGTCCTTGATGTCATGAGAAGATGCCGTTTGCAGTGCTATTAGAACAGCTGCTATTTCCGCATACTGTGATGAGTGAGGCCCCAATTTGAAATATTGGGGTGCACACGGATCATCGTTCACCCATAGAACACCTGCACCTGCCTTTAGGACGCCCTCATGGTTGTAGGAACATCCATCAACGTAGGCTGTGGTCATACCTTGACACACCTTTTCCTCGAAATACCGGTGACAGGTTGGTGGTTGCGGCTGAAGCCTTTCCATTTCCTGAATCACTGGTGTTCCTTCATCTGTGCAGTTCTGGCATGCTGCCAGGCCGTCGCCTAATGCCGACTTGTGGTTCTGTGCATATCTTGCTTCCACGTTACGCCCCTGGAGGGCCATTAGCCATGTGGCAAGGCGGGCATTTGTTACTACCCCATCACGAATGCGCTGGCTGTTGAGGAACATGACCGGTTGATGACAGGTTTCTATGATGACCTTCTGGGACCCAATGTAGTTTGAGAATCTCTGTATGGCCCATACTGTGCAGAGAAGTGCTTTCTCACAGTTTGAGTACTTGCATTCTGGTGGCAGGAGTGTCTTGCTGGCATACGCGACCACCCGCTTGTCCTGGTCGTGTCGCTGGTATAGGCCGGCACTCAGACAGTTGCTGGAAAATCCTGCGTCCAGGAAGAATTCTTTCTGTGGGTCAGGGTAAGCGAGGCATGGAGCGGTGCACAGGCGTTGTTTTAATTCCACCATAGCGTTCTGCTGCTCGTCTGTTCCAGCGAAATGGACAGTCCTTCTTTAGAAGTGTGGTGAGAGGCCGTGCAATGTCTGAGTAATTCTCGATGAACTGTCGAGAGTAGTTGCACACACCCAGAAAACTTCGGAGCTCTGAGACATTAGCTGGTGGCTTAATGTTCTGGATAGCCTGGATGCGATTTGTTTGTGGCTCGATGCCCTGCGATCCTACAAGCAGACCCACATAGTTGACTTTGGTTCTGCACCATTGTCCTTTGTGAAGTGCAATCTTTGCTCCCGCCGTGGTCAATTGTTGCAGGACGTGGTCAATTTCTTCTAGGTGATCGGTTATGGTCCTGCTTTTCATGAGGATGTCATCCACATAGATCAGGTTGCCTCTCACTTTAGCATCTGGGCATGCCTTGTTGAGAAAAATGTTGAATTCGGCTGGTGAGTTAGCGTAGCCGAATGGGCACCTCGTGAAAGTATACTGCCGGTTGCAGAAGGTGAAAGCCAGCTTGTGCTGGTCAGCAGGATGTACTGGGATAGTCCAAAATCCTGATGCCACATCAAGTGTGGAAAAGATCGTGGCTCCTCTAATCGTTGGGATTTCTTGTTCCAACTGTGTCATTGGCCACCGTGATAAGGGCACCTGTTGGTTCAATTTCCTGTAGTCGATGGTTGGTCGCCAACTTGCCATTTGGCTTTAAGACAGGCCATATTGGGGCAGAGTAGGTGCTGTTGCATGGGCGGATGACACCTTTCTCCAGCATAGAGTCGATGATTTCTCGCACTGGTTCGTATGACTCAAGCGGAATCTTGTATTGTTTCACAAAAGTGGGTGGAGCCCCGGCATGTGTTGGGATGCGCACAGAATGGAGAGCGGTAAGACCACAATCTAGAGAGTCTTTTGCAAAGGATGCTTTGTATTTGTATAAAACCTGCCGAAGTTTGTGGCGGTCTTCCTCGTGCTTTATGGCATCAGCATCTTTCAGAATTTGCTGGACTTGTGACTCGAATCCGTTGTATGGCTCCTCTGCAGTTGCTTCTTGTGCGTCATGGGTGGTTCTCAGTTTATCGACATGGTCAGTCTCGCCATCAGGAGTGTTGGAGACTGTGTATATGGATAGCTGATGATTCCCTGTCATTTCGGTTCTGCACACCTGTTCCTGGATGAAAGGCATGACTGAGGCAATGGTGATCATTTTGAAGGGTATAGTTGGCACTGTACATTCTGTGCTCCCCCCTGGGACCAGTGAATCTGGGATGGGTCCGATTATTGGGTAAGGTGAGTTCGAAAGTCATGGAAGGTGTAACTCACTAGCCATCCCAGTCTGTAGGCCTTAGGGATTTCAATGTCCATTGCTGTGCAGTTGTTGAACAGGATGTACACCGCCCGAGATGCGACTTCGACGAGGGGTGTGGCCTCTAGCGTAAGGCCTAGTTCCTTACTTTCAGGTGAAGATTGAAAGAATCCCAGTGTGTGATTCAGTACTTGACCACCTTTCAGGTTGAGTCGAACAGTGACACCTTTGGTGTAAGCCGGTACTACAGTCTTTTGTTCACTGACGATGGTGCAGGCCTCTGGAATAGTTTGTCCTGACACAAGATTTCCAAGGCTGGCTGCTGTAGTGAGTGGCTTTAGAGTGATTGGAGACCACACCACTTCATTAATCATGTCCACATGGCTTCTGAGTCGGAGTAAAAGGTCTGCTCCGATGTAGACCTCGTGCGGTAGATCTGGAAGGACCATGAAGTAGTGGGTCAGGCTCCTGTTATTCCAGTTCAAGTCCAGAGCACAAATGCACTTGGCTGTCATCAAGGTTGATGGGCAGGGAGTCACAGGAAAACGTGTGCGCTTGTTCCCAAAATGAAGGTTTTTCCTATGCTCTTTGAGTGTGTTAAACAGGGTGAGGCTGATGGCTGAGTTATCTGCCCAAAGAGCAAGGATGGCATCGGTTGTTGTTACACCCGAAAGCTGTAGGCTTTCCATGACCTGGAGGCAATATGGGTTCGACTTTTCTTTTTGTTGGAAAGAACAGAGCACTGAACTTGGGCTTTCCCGTGGGGCCACGGTGTTCTCACGGTGAGTGTCAGGATTTTCCCACGACCCCTGGTGACCTGACAGCCAGCTTCGGCTGTTCTGTGTGACTGAGGAGGCAGTGGTTCCCGCACTTGAGCCCAAAGTTTCAACTGTTTAAAATCCAGCAAAGGTTCAAAACGATCCAACAAGTCTTTTCCGATGAGCAGAGGATAAGTGTCCATTTCTGAGATATATACAGGGTGCACCACACTCATAGGTCCGAGGGTCAGATGGATGGGAGCGACCCGTTCCAGTTGGACCTCATTTTGACTGTATGATTGCACATTCAGCACACATTTTTGATATTTGAGAGTTCGGTTTTGTCGCTTAGCTTGAGCTTGTAGATTGTTAAATAGTTGTGTTGACATCAAAGTCAAATCTGCTCCGGTGTCCACGAGAGCTTCCACCCTCACGTCGTTCTCCAACGTAATAGCCAAATACAATTTCTTAGCCATCCCCTTCTCAAGTAGATTTCCGAGAAGCCTTGGCACTGGAGCTGGCGTGGTGACTGGCAGACAGTCTGGCTCGGATTCATGTGTCTCGTTGGGGAGTCCCACTACTAAGACGGCACTCTCGGTAGTACAGTGTGCTTTCTGGAAGTGTGGTGTTGAATTCCAGCAAGTGGTCAGCTGGTGGAATGCCACTTTTGGGTGGCGTGTAAGGTTCTGTGATTGGCAGTGAATTGCTAGTGTCAGGCTCGACTGGCTCAGTTTGTGAGGCACTGTCCTGGGTCGTACGCACGGATTCCCTGTTGTCTTTGCACTTGTGATTTCTTGCCTAGTCATGATTGACGTGGCTTGTCTTCCTTGTCCCTTTTGTGGTGGCGTTCTTGCATGATTTCCCTCAAGGCTTTCAGGATTTCGGCTGTCTCTGATGAAGCTTCTTTATTCTTTGCCACCGATATTCCGTACTTGGGCCTGTCTAGAACATGTTTCGGAAGATCTCGTTGCTTGGAATTGGGACCTGAGGCTCGTGCAAATGTGTGTCGGCCACTCGTGGGCCATCTCCGATTATCCCAGGATCGACTATTCTGTCCAGTCGGATGCTTGGACCGGGCGCCACCATAACCCCATTGTTCTCCGTTGCCTGGGGAGCGTGGTGGTGTTCGGTGAGTAGGCTGAGTACCTTCTAATGCCAGCTCTGCACCTTGTTCCGAGATCGGGTAGATTGTTGGGCCTTTTCCGGCCTTTTCTGGTACAGTTCTTTGTTTGGCAA
The DNA here is from genome assembly GCA_030449085.1 of Kryptopterus vitreolus. Lineage (NCBI taxonomy): Eukaryota > Metazoa > Chordata > Actinopteri > Siluriformes > Siluridae > Kryptopterus > Kryptopterus vitreolus. The sequence goes on from JACRUU010000002.1 coordinate 22,538,134, forward strand.
AAGCTTTATGTGCTAAATCACGCAGCTGTAGTGTGGACATGGTTCGTGGGCAGACCAGGACCCCCAGGTGTTGACTTACACTGGAGTGCAAATTCCGGAGGAACAAGGTCTTGAAATTGACATCCTCTTCCATTCCTGGCTCGTTCCGTGACCCGAAGTAGGCCTGTCGAAGCTTGTTGTAGTAAGCTTGTGTTGTTTCTGATCTGCCCTGTTTCAAGTCCATAGCTGCAAACAGTCCTTGCTCTGTTTCTGGTTCAGAGAATTCTTTAATCAAGGCCTGCTGAAGTAGTTCGTAGTTGGAGGTGACCTTTTCTGGTTGCCGGTCGAGAAAACTACGCACCTCGCGGTTGGAGGTGACCCTAAGAAGGTAGAGCTTGTCCTCTCGCGGTCACCTTCGGCAAGGTTTTCAAATGGAAGTCAATGTCCTGCAGGTATGCATGCACGTCGTGGCTGCCTGCTGGGTTTGGTGTGAAAACAGGGGATGTTCCTGGCTAGTTTGTCTAGTTCCCTCGGAGCCACACTGTGATTAGGAGACAGGATTTCTTGACGAGCTTCCCACCCCGTTTCTGTAGTTAGGGGCTTGATCACACTGCCAGGTGAGGTCTTGAACAGTAGGTGCTCACCCCCCTTAGGCTCTGGGGATTCTTGGGCCAAAAGGTGGACGCTCTTTGGGGTTGAAGTAAAATCTGTGGTGGGCCCTTCTCGATCAGAGTCCTCCTGCAGTTTATATGCATGTTTAAGCTCCCTGCAAGCCTTGTCAATTTCGCCCTGCAAACAGTCTCTTTGGTGGGACAGGGCCCTGATTTCAGCCCGGGCGCTCTGCAGATGGCCCTCACAGGCTGCAACCCTGGCGTCTCTGTCCTTTAGTTTCGAGTCTGCTCTTGCCAACAAGTCATTGGCCATTATTAACTTCTCTGTGAGCTCCTGCCTGCTGTTGTTCTCGCCGTACTGTGTCCTCATGGAGCTCGGTCAAGGCAGGCCTTTTGAGCTTCTCCACTTCCTCTTGGAGCGCCGGGTCCTGATCACCTGCCACCGGAGGTTGAAGTGATGCCTGGGTTGTCGCCTGCTCCAACTCCTGGTGAGCTATTTCCAGCTTTTCCTGAGCCTCCTCAGTTTCGATCTTTAGTGCCGCTTGTTCCAGACGGGAGATGCTTACTTCGCCCCGCTTAGCCTGGATGCGAAGATTGTGCGCCAGTAATCCAAGAGTCTTGGCAAGTTCCTTGTTGCTGTAGTCTTGCGTGGGATCACAGGTCATTAAAGCACTAAGGTTGTCATCCAGCTGCTCAGGGCTTAGTTGTTCGAGGTCATTCACTTTTCCAGGCAAGATGGTCCTGGTCCTGGTCATGGCATTCAACCAGTCCCCCAGTTCCTCCCAGTGTTCGACGGGGCTTGCAGAACGAGACATGCTGGCTCACTGATGAAGAGAGAGAGACAGTGCGAAGGACCAATGCAAGTTCTTGCTCGTACGAGCGATAATAACAGTAATAAATACAGTTAAATTTAAAGGTTCAGACAGGTCGTGATAACTAGGTTAGACCTGTAATGCTTATCTAAATGTTTCGAATCACGCAAATTTGTTTGAAAACACTAACTCTTTCGTGGAAGATTCTCACAGGTTTAGGAGATTCTCACAGGTTAGGCTTCCGGACAGACACAGAAAATAGGGTGAAAGTACGGGAACCTCACTGATTACTTGAATCAGATAGGACAGGCCTAAGGTAGTTAGTGTTTAATGGGTTAGACCTTAAAGGTAACAACAAAATTATTTTTGTAAGAAGACAAACAAACAGAAGGGTTTGCTGTTGGTGTTGAACTCAGAGGGTGGGCCTTGCTTGCATAGCAGCAGCAAACCCGAAAATCTTAAAATTGTAAGCAACTAGACTAATCGACACCGGATTAGTAGTATCAGGGAAATAATTCTTGAGTTCAACTTCAACCAGCAATAGATACAGTGGGACAGGTGGCTCCGGTTGCTGTGACATACAACGGATTCAACTGTCCTTCACTGAGGGAGTAAACACAACAGGAGTGCCCTAAAGGTTTAAACCTGAATTCTTAAAAACCTTAAACACCTAATTTGAATTGAAAATCCCAAACTGTTTTGGAGAAAAGTTCAAATTAGTGTGAGGAAATGTGAGGGGGAGAGGACTGAAAAAGATTAGGATCAAAGATAAAAATAATGAGATAGTTTCGATTAAAATAAAATAACTCCGTCAAGATGGAATGACGTAAAATAATATTACCCGAATTAGGGAGAGAAATTGAATTAAATAAAATTAATTAAAATTAAAGTTGATTAAAATAAAGAACAAACAGAATAATAAAAGTAATGATTGCTATTAATTCGTTATGATTTAACTATTAATTAGCAATTGTACTGAACTAGGATGATGTTAATTGTGATAACAAAAATGAGGTAAGACAAAATAAAATCACTGGATCAATGGCCCAAGTGATTGAATTTTGATAAACAGAAACAATCGAACTACCCAAAAAAAAAAAAAATTCAAACTGGTGACTAGCAAAGTTTGAAGGAAAGGAAGTCACGTCACAGGGGAAAGGATGAGAAAGGGAAATGACCTAGCAGGGCGTGCCCACCAGGGGGAGTCAGTGAGTCTTTACACACTGAGGTTTGTAGTTAGTGGGGGTTTAGGTGAAGCGTTACACACTTACACGGCCCCTAGTGTTACTTGATGGTAATGCACTCTAGTTTGGCCTAGAGGGTTATAATTCTTAATCCGACGTCTTGCGACTCGAATTTTAATGCGTTTGGGTGGGGCCCAAACGAACTCTTAGCGTCTGTGCCGCGAACACAAACGAGATGTATTTTTCTTACTTCCTTTGTTCCTACTTCTACTTCTACTGCCTACAGGCGATACACGCACAATGCGAATATAGAGCTCATACGAGGCGGGGATTCTCCCTTGCCTAAATCAACTGGAATGGGCGGGATTCTGCTCGCCGCAACCAAATTACAACACTTTGTTAAACCAGTTTTATCTACTTGATCAAGATTTCAACTCCCATTTACATATCAATCAACAGCTAGCTTGCCGTCTTCGCGATTAGATCTGTACTAGGCGTGCATTAGGTAGCTAGTCTAATGGTATAACCTAAGGGAGAGACCCATCTAGTTGAATGAAATTGGACCATGCAATTACTTCAGAGCTAGGGGTAAATAAGGCCTTTACAAATACACTGAAGGACTCTTCGTTCCAACAGGCAATTTTCAAAAGAAATATTAAAATGCACAGTGAAGAGATTTCTCCTTCCACTGGACGATTTTAATATTACAACTGCAGTAACAATACACCTCCGACTAAAATAAAAGTTCTTTTCATTCCTTTAACAGTGGCTAAATGCTCGGGGCAAGTAGACTGTTCCTCCACGTGTGCACACACAAATGTACATTCACCGGTAAATTACCTCTGATTATGCTCATGAAACAAAGTTTGAACGTTGCCCGAAATTCTCCACCATAATATGTAACGAAATTAGCTTGAATTTAAATATTTAAAATATAATTACAACAAAGTTATAATTAACGATAAATATTCAAATTGGGGTAATAATTAATTAAGATCCGCAGAATCAATAATACAATTACTTGATCTGTTCGTCCGCCGGACAGACAATATAACTATTTACCAATTCTGGTAAAGGTTATCTTCCAGGCCTTAGAAGAGTACCTTTATAAAATATTTGAGCATGTAGCAAGATCAACACTCAGTGACTTCGAGATCATGAGCAGGACACAGAGAGACTTACTTGTGAATAAAATACATTTAATAATTGTGAAACATATAACACCAACTAAACTACAACATACATACACACGAATAATACCACAAAGTAGATGCTAGCGAAAGAGAGTGAGTGTAAGAATGCCTAGGAAGAATGGAGAGTGAAAGGAGAAATAGAAAAAAGGTAAATTAGAAATTAAAGGAGGAGAGAGATATCAGAAGGAAATAGTAAATGACCAGTTAAAACAGGCGAATTCCAAATCAAGTAAGCTACACCATGTGAGAATCATCCAAGAATTAATATTCACCTTAAAAGGGGTTTCAGCTTAAAATTATGTTTCTTCAACTATTAGTAAAAAGGTACTTGCATTGGTTTGATGACCAAATTCCTGAAGTCAAACTTAGGACGCCTTGGAGATTCCGAGTTGTTAGAGCAAGAGAAAGAGC